>OX243783.1:13967500-14435227 GCA_945859555.1 Megachile ligniseca | reverse complement strand
ACCTAACCTAACCTAACCTAACCTAACCTAACCTAACCTAACCTAACCTAACCTAACCTAACCTAACCTAACCTAACCTAACCTAACCTAACCTAACCTAACCTAACCTAACCTAACCTAACCTAACCTAACCTAACCTAACCTAACCTAACCTAACCTAACCTAACCTAACCTAACCTAACCTAACCTAACCTAACCTAACCTAACCTAACCTAACCTAACCTAACCTAACCTAACCTAACCTAACCTAACCTAACCTAACCTAACCTAACCTAACCTAACCTAACCTAACCTAACCTAACCTAACCTAACCTAACCTAACCTAACCTAACCTAACCTAACCTAACCTAACCTAACCTAACCTAACCTAACCTAACCTAACCTAACCTAACCTAACCTAACCTAACCTAACCTAACCTAACCTAACCTAACCTAACCTAACCTAACCTAACCTAACCTAACCTAACCTAACCTAACCTAACCTAACCTAACCTAACCTAACCTAACCTAACCTAACCTAACCTAACCTAACCTAACCTAACCTAACCTAACCTAACCTAACCTAACCTAACCTAACCTAACCTAACCTAACCTAACCTAACCTAACCTAACCTAACCTAACCTAACCTAACCTAACCTAACCTAACCTAACCTAACCTAACCTAACCTAACCTAACCTAACCTAACCTAACCTAACCTAACCTAACCTAACCTAACCTAACCTAACCTAACCTAACCTAACCTAACCTAACCTAACCTAACCTAACCTAACCTAACCTAACCTAACCTAACCTAACCTAACCTAACCTAACCTAACCTAACCTAACCTAACCTAACCTAACCTAACCTAACCTAACCTAACCTAACCTAACCTAACCTAACCTAACCTAACCTAACCTAACCTAACCTAACCTAACCTAACCTAACCTAACCTAACCTAACCTAACCTAACCTAACCTAACCTAACCTAACCTAACCTAACCTAACCTAACCTAACCTAACCTAACCTAACCTAACCTAACCTAACCTAACCTAACCTAACCTAACCTAACCTAACCTAACCTAACCTAACCTAACCTAACCTAACCTAACCTAACCTAACCTAACCTAACCTAACCTAACCTAACCTAACCTAACCTAACCTAACCTAACCTAACCTAACCTAACCTAACCTAACCTAACCTAACCTAACCTAACCTAACCTAACCTAACCTAACCTAACCTAACCTAACCTAACCTAACCTAACCTAACCTAACCTAACCTAACCTAACCTAACCTAACCTAACCTAACCTAACCTAACCTAACCTAACCTAACCTAACCTAACCTAACCTAACCTAACCTAACCTAACCTAACCTAACCTAACCTAACCTAACCTAACCTAACCTAACCTAACCTAACCTAACCTAACCTAACCTAACCTAACCTAACCTAACCTAACCTAACCTAACCTAACCTAACCTAACCTAACCTAACCTAACCTAACCTAACCTAACCTAACCTAACCTAACCTAACCTAACCTAACCTAACCTAACCTAACCTAACCTAACCTAACCTAACCTAACCTAACCTAACCTAACCTAACCTAACCTAACCTAACCTAACCTAACCTAACCTAACCTAACCTAACCTAACCTAACCTAACCTAACCTAACCTAACCTAACCTAACCTAACCTAACCTAACCTAACCTAACCTAACCTAACCTAACCTAACCTAACCTAACCTAACCTAACCTAACCTAACCTAACCTAACCTAACCTAACCTAACCTAACCTAACCTAACCTAACCTAACCTAACCTAACCTAACCTAACCTAACCTAACCTAACCTAACCTAACCTAACCTAACCTAACCTAACCTAACCTAACCTAACCTAACCTAACCTAACCTAACCTAACCTAACCTAACCTAACCTAACCTAACCTAACCTAACCTAACCTAACCTAACCTAACCTAACCTAACCTAACCTAACCTAACCTAACCTAACCTAACCTAACCTAACCTAACCTAACCTAACCTAACCTAACCTAACCTAACCTAACCTAACCTAACCTAACCTAACCTAACCTAACCTAACCTAACCTAACCTAACCTAACCTAACCTAACCTAACCTAACCTAACCTAACCTAACCTAACCTAACCTAACCTAACCTAACCTAACCTAACCTAACCTAACCTAACCTAACCTAACCTAACCTAACCTAACCTAACCTAACCTAACCTAACCTAACCTAACCTAACCTAACCTAACCTAACCTAACCTAACCTAACCTAACCTAACCTAACCTAACCTAACCTAACCTAACCTAACCTAACCTAACCTAACCTAACCTAACCTAACCTAACCTAACCTAACCTAACCTAACCTAACCTAACCTAACCTAACCTAACCTAACCTAACCTAACCTAACCTAACCTAACCTAACCTAACCTAACCTAACCTAACCTAACCTAACCTAACCTAACCTAACCTAACCTAACCTAACCTAACCTAACCTAACCTAACCTAACCTAACCTAACCTAACCTAACCTAACCTAACCTAACCTAACCTAACCTAACCTAACCTAACCTAACCTAACCTAACCTAACCTAACCTAACCTAACCTAACCTAACCTAACCTAACCTAACCTAACCTAACCTAACCTAACCTAACCTAACCTAACCTAACCTAACCTAACCTAACCTAACCTAACCTAACCTAACCTAACCTAACCTAACCTAACCTAACCTAACCTAACCTAACCTAACCTAACCTAACCTAACCTAACCTAACCTAACCTAACCTAACCTAACCTAACCTAACCTAACCTAACCTAACCTAACCTAACCTAACCTAACCTAACCTAACCTAACCTAACCTAACCTAACCTAACCTAACCTAACCTAACCTAACCTAACCTAACCTAACCTAACCTAACCTAACCTAACCTAACCTAACCTAACCTAACCTAACCTAACCTAACCTAACCTAACCTAACCTAACCTAACCTAACCTAACCTAACCTAACCTAACCTAACCTAACCTAACCTAACCTAACCTAACCTAACCTAACCTAACCTAACCTAACCTAACCTAACCTAACCTAACCTAACCTAACCTAACCTAACCTAACCTAACCTAACCTAACCTAACCTAACCTAACCTAACCTAACCTAACCTAACCTAACCTAACCTAACCTAACCTAACCTAACCTAACCTAACCTAACCTAACCTAACCTAACCTAACCTAACCTAACCTAACCTAACCTAACCTAACCTAACCTAACCTAACCTAACCTAACCTAACCTAACCTAACCTAACCTAACCTAACCTAACCTAACCTAACCTAACCTAACCTAACCTAACCTAACCTAACCTAACCTAACCTAACCTAACCTAACCTAACCTAACCTAACCTAACCTAACCTAACCTAACCTAACCTAACCTAACCTAACCTAACCTAACCTAACCTAACCTAACCTAACCTAACCTAACCTAACCTAACCTAACCTAACCTAACCTAACCTAACCTAACCTAACCTAACCTAACCTAACCTAACCTAACCTAACCTAACCTAACCTAACCTAACCTAACCTAACCTAACCTAACCTAACCTAACCTAACCTAACCTAACCTAACCTAACCTAACCTAACCTAACCTAACCTAACCTAACCTAACCTAACCTAACCTAACCTAACCTAACCTAACCTAACCTAACCTAACCTAACCTAACCTAACCTAACCTAACCTAACCTAACCTAACCTAACCTAACCTAACCTAACCTAACCTAACCTAACCTAACCTAACCTAACCTAACCTAACCTAACCTAACCTAACCTAACCTAACCTAACCTAACCTAACCTAACCTAACCTAACCTAACCTAACCTAACCTAACCTAACCTAACCTAACCTAACCTAACCTAACCTAACCTAACCTAACCTAACCTAACCTAACCTAACCTAACCTAACCTAACCTAACCTAACCTAACCTAACCTAACCTAACCTAACCTAACCTAACCTAACCTAACCTAACCTAACCTAACCTAACCTAACCTAACCTAACCTAACCTAACCTAACCTAACCTAACCTAACCTAACCTAACCTAACCTAACCTAACCTAACCTAACCTAACCTAACCTAACCTAACCTAACCTAACCTAACCTAACCTAACCTAACCTAACCTAACCTAACCTAACCTAACCTAACCTAACCTAACCTAACCTAACCTAACCTAACCTAACCTAACCTAACCTAACCTAACCTAACCTAACCTAACCTAACCTAACCTAACCTAACCTAACCTAACCTAACCTAACCTAACCTAACCTAACCTAACCTAACCTAACCTAACCTAACCTAACCTAACCTAACCTAACCTAACCTAACCTAACCTAACCTAACCTAACCTAACCTAACCTAACCTAACCTAACCTAACCTAACCTAACCTAACCTAACCTAACCTAACCTAACCTAACCTAACCTAACCTAACCTAACCTAACCTAACCTAACCTAACCTAACCTAACCTAACCTAACCTAACCTAACCTAACCTAACCTAACCTAACCTAACCTAACCTAACCTAACCTAACCTAACCTAACCTAACCTAACCTAACCTAACCTAACCTAACCTAACCTAACCTAACCTAACCTAACCTAACCTAACCTAACCTAACCTAACCTAACCTAACCTAACCTAACCTAACCTAACCTAACCTAACCTAACCTAACCTAACCTAACCTAACCTAACCTAACCTAACCTAACCTAACCTAACCTAACCTAACCTAACCTAACCTAACCTAACCTAACCTAACCTAACCTAACCTAACCTAACCTAACCTAACCTAACCTAACCTAACCTAACCTAACCTAACCTAACCTAACCTAACCTAACCTAACCTAACCTAACCTAACCTAACCTAACCTAACCTAACCTAACCTAACCTAACCTAACCTAACCTAACCTAACCTAACCTAACCTAACCTAACCTAACCTAACCTAACCTAACCTAACCTAACCTAACCTAACCTAACCTAACCTAACCTAACCTAACCTAACCTAACCTAACCTAACCTAACCTAACCTAACCTAACCTAACCTAACCTAACCTAACCTAACCTAACCTAACCTAACCTAACCTAACCTAACCTAACCTAACCTAACCTAACCTAACCTAACCTAACCTAACCTAACCTAACCTAACCTAACCTAACCTAACCTAACCTAACCTAACCTAACCTAACCTAACCTAACCTAACCTAACCTAACCTAACCTAACCTAACCTAACCTAACCTAACCTAACCTAACCTAACCTAACCTAACCTAACCTAACCTAACCTAACCTAACCTAACCTAACCTAACCTAACCTAACCTAACCTAACCTAACCTAACCTAACCTAACCTAACCTAACCTAACCTAACCTAACCTAACCTAACCTAACCTAACCTAACCTAACCTAACCTAACCTAACCTAACCTAACCTAACCTAACCTAACCTAACCTAACCTAACCTAACCTAACCTAACCTAACCTAACCTAACCTAACCTAACCTAACCTAACCTAACCTAACCTAACCTAACCTAACCTAACCTAACCTAACCTAACCTAACCTAACCTAACCTAACCTAACCTAACCTAACCTAACCTAACCTAACCTAACCTAACCTAACCTAACCTAACCTAACCTAACCTAACCTAACCTAACCTAACCTAACCTAACCTAACCTAACCTAACCTAACCTAACCTAACCTAACCTAACCTAACCTAACCTAACCTAACCTAACCTAACCTAACCTAACCTAACCTAACCTAACCTAACCTAACCTAACCTAACCTAACCTAACCTAACCTAACCTAACCTAACCTAACCTAACCTAACCTAACCTAACCTAACCTAACCTAACCTAACCTAACCTAACCTAACCTAACCTAACCTAACCTAACCTAACCTAACCTAACCTAACCTAACCTAACCTAACCTAACCTAACCTAACCTAACCTAACCTAACCTAACCTAACCTAACCTAACCTAACCTAACCTAACCTAACCTAACCTAACCTAACCTAACCTAACCTAACCTAACCTAACCTAACCTAACCTAACCTAACCTAACCTAACCTAACCTAACCTAACCTAACCTAACCTAACCTAACCTAACCTAACCTAACCTAACCTAACCTAACCTAACCTAACCTAACCTAACCTAACCTAACCTAACCTAACCTAACCTAACCTAACCTAACCTAACCTAACCTAACCTAACCTAACCTAACCTAACCTAACCTAACCTAACCTAACCTAACCTAACCTAACCTAACCTAACCTAACCTAACCTAACCTAACCTAACCTAACCTAACCTAACCTAACCTAACCTAACCTAACCTAACCTAACCTAACCTAACCTAACCTAACCTAACCTAACCTAACCTAACCTAACCTAACCTAACCTAACCTAACCTAACCTAACCTAACCTAACCTAACCTAACCTAACCTAACCTAACCTAACCTAACCTAACCTAACCTAACCTAACCTAACCTAACCTAACCTAACCTAACCTAACCTAACCTAACCTAACCTAACCTAACCTAACCTAACCTAACCTAACCTAACCTAACCTAACCTAACCTAACCTAACCTAACCTAACCTAACCTAACCTAACCTAACCTAACCTAACCTAACCTAACCTAACCTAACCTAACCTAACCTAACCTAACCTAACCTAACCTAACCTAACCTAACCTAACCTAACCTAACCTAACCTAACCTAACCTAACCTAACCTAACCTAACCTAACCTAACCTAACCTAACCTAACCTAACCTAACCTAACCTAACCTAACCTAACCTAACCTAACCTAACCTAACCTAACCTAACCTAACCTAACCTAACCTAACCTAACCTAACCTAACCTAACCTAACCTAACCTAACCTAACCTAACCTAACCTAACCTAACCTAACCTAACCTAACCTAACCTAACCTAACCTAACCTAACCTAACCTAACCTAACCTAACCTAACCTAACCTAACCTAACCTAACCTAACCTAACCTAACCTAACCTAACCTAACCTAACCTAACCTAACCTAACCTAACCTAACCTAACCTAACCTAACCTAACCTAACCTAACCTAACCTAACCTAACCTAACCTAACCTAACCTAACCTAACCTAACCTAACCTAACCTAACCTAACCTAACCTAACCTAACCTAACCTAACCTAACCTAACCTAACCTAACCTAACCTAACCTAACCTAACCTAACCTAACCTAACCTAACCTAACCTAACCTAACCTAACCTAACCTAACCTAACCTAACCTAACCTAACCTAACCTAACCTAACCTAACCTAACCTAACCTAACCTAACCTAACCTAACCTAACCTAACCTAACCTAACCTAACCTAACCTAACCTAACCTAACCTAACCTAACCTAACCTAACCTAACCTAACCTAACCTAACCTAACCTAACCTAACCTAACCTAACCTAACCTAACCTAACCTAACCTAACCTAACCTAACCTAACCTAACCTAACCTAACCTAACCTAACCTAACCTAACCTAACCTAACCTAACCTAACCTAACCTAACCTAACCTAACCTAACCTAACCTAACCTAACCTAACCTAACCTAACCTAACCTAACCTAACCTAACCTAACCTAACCTAACCTAACCTAACCTAACCTAACCTAACCTAACCTAACCTAACCTAACCTAACCTAACCTAACCTAACCTAACCTAACCTAACCTAACCTAACCTAACCTAACCTAACCTAACCTAACCTAACCTAACCTAACCTAACCTAACCTAACCTAACCTAACCTAACCTAACCTAACCTAACCTAACCTAACCTAACCTAACCTAACCTAACCTAACCTAACCTAACCTAACCTAACCTAACCTAACCTAACCTAACCTAACCTAACCTAACCTAACCTAACCTAACCTAACCTAACCTAACCTAACCTAACCTAACCTAACCTAACCTAACCTAACCTAACCTAACCTAACCTAACCTAACCTAACCTAACCTAACCTAACCTAACCTAACCTAACCTAACCTAACCTAACCTAACCTAACCTAACCTAACCTAACCTAACCTAACCTAACCTAACCTAACCTAACCTAACCTAACCTAACCTAACCTAACCTAACCTAACCTAACCTAACCTAACCTAACCTAACCTAACCTAACCTAACCTAACCTAACCTAACCTAACCTAACCTAACCTAACCTAACCTAACCTAACCTAACCTAACCTAACCTAACCTAACCTAACCTAACCTAACCTAACCTAACCTAACCTAACCTAACCTAACCTAACCTAACCTAACCTAACCTAACCTAACCTAACCTAACCTAACCTAACCTAACCTAACCTAACCTAACCTAACCTAACCTAACCTAACCTAACCTAACCTAACCTAACCTAACCTAACCTAACCTAACCTAACCTAACCTAACCTAACCTAACCTAACCTAACCTAACCTAACCTAACCTAACCTAACCTAACCTAACCTAACCTAACCTAACCTAACCTAACCTAACCTAACCTAACCTAACCTAACCTAACCTAACCTAACCTAACCTAACCTAACCTAACCTAACCTAACCTAACCTAACCTAACCTAACCTAACCTAACCTAACCTAACCTAACCTAACCTAACCTAACCTAACCTAACCTAACCTAACCTAACCTAACCTAACCTAACCTAACCTAACCTAACCTAACCTAACCTAACCTAACCTAACCTAACCTAACCTAACCTAACCTAACCTAACCTAACCTAACCTAACCTAACCTAACCTAACCTAACCTAACCTAACCTAACCTAACCTAACCTAACCTAACCTAACCTAACCTAACCTAACCTAACCTAACCTAACCTAACCTAACCTAACCTAACCTAACCTAACCTAACCTAACCTAACCTAACCTAACCTAACCTAACCTAACCTAACCTAACCTAACCTAACCTAACCTAACCTAACCTAACCTAACCTAACCTAACCTAACCTAACCTAACCTAACCTAACCTAACCTAACCTAACCTAACCTAACCTAACCTAACCTAACCTAACCTAACCTAACCTAACCTAACCTAACCTAACCTAACCTAACCTAACCTAACCTAACCTAACCTAACCTAACCTAACCTAACCTAACCTAACCTAACCTAACCTAACCTAACCTAACCTAACCTAACCTAACCTAACCTAACCTAACCTAACCTAACCTAACCTAACCTAACCTAACCTAACCTAACCTAACCTAACCTAACCTAACCTAACCTAACCTAACCTAACCTAACCTAACCTAACCTAACCTAACCTAACCTAACCTAACCTAACCTAACCTAACCTAACCTAACCTAACCTAACCTAACCTAACCTAACCTAACCTAACCTAACCTAACCTAACCTAACCTAACCTAACCTAACCTAACCTAACCTAACCTAACCTAACCTAACCTAACCTAACCTAACCTAACCTAACCTAACCTAACCTAACCTAACCTAACCTAACCTAACCTAACCTAACCTAACCTAACCTAACCTAACCTAACCTAACCTAACCTAACCTAACCTAACCTAACCTAACCTAACCTAACCTAACCTAACCTAACCTAACCTAACCTAACCTAACCTAACCTAACCTAACCTAACCTAACCTAACCTAACCTAACCTAACCTAACCTAACCTAACCTAACCTAACCTAACCTAACCTAACCTAACCTAACGCAGGCGGCAGGGGTTGGTTAGGTGTATATTAAAAGGCTTAAGAGGGTCTAACCTTAGGGAGATAGGCTTAATTCGATCTAACCTTAGGAGGGAAAGCTTAATATGACCTAACCTACGGAGGGATGTGCTAATGGGACCTAACCTTTGAAGGGTGATGAGACCTAACCTTTCTAATATGATGCGACCTAACCTTGGGATGGGTCTAACACTTGTTTATATAACCGAAGCTATTACCTAACCTTAGGGTAGTGGGGTGATGGGGTCTGTATTAATATAACCTAAGCTATTACCTAACCTTAGGTGTACTATATAACCCCCCCCCCCCTAAATCCCCCCCCCCCCTGGAACGCGCGCGCGAGACGGGCGGCGAGTGGACGGCGGGCGGACGGCGGATTGCGGGTTGCGGATTGCGGACGGGTTGCGGACGGCGGAAGGGTTGCGGATGGGTTGCGGACGGCGGGCGAATTGCGGGCCGGATCGCGAGTGGATTGCGGAGCGGGTGCGGATCGTGGATCGAGTGCGGGCCGGGTGCGGATCAACTGCGGACCGGACGCGGACTACCTGCGGAGTGGATGCGGATGACCTGTGGAGCGGGCGCGGACTAACTACGAAGCGGGCTAACTACGGAGCGGACCAACTGCATCCAAGTTCTTTACTCACTTTGCGCTGGCTTCCTGCTGCTTCCCACGTGCAGTCATGTTATATTTCCTTATTTTCCACACGCAGAGACAGCATCGTCGATTCCCGCGATTCACTGTCACATTAAAACGGATTCACATTAAGCGCACACGTAATCGCACAGACGTCACTCACTCGCACCGAATGCACCGAAGTAGAATTTTCCTGTAATTATCCTCACAAGCACCCACCGAGCACTCGAAACTTACTGGAAACACTTCGCGAAACGATTTTCGTCGCGATTTCTGTTCTTTCGAAACTTTCCGCGGACACGTTGCCGCGTGTATAAGCGAAACGCGTATCGAGAACAGTCGAACTTTTCGCGACAAGGAAGTTTTGTTCGCACACACCATGAAAAACACGAAACGGACTATCCGAGAAGATTGTGTTAAACGATTATCCGCACAATTACCGCTTTTCTCGACATTTTTTCTCGAGGAACACGTGTCGGTAGCGAACGGTCGCGCGACATTCAACTTGTCGTTCATCCGCGCGTTGCCTAGCAATCGTATCTTAAGTCCGGTGGACAGCGTCGACAATAGGCCGATTCACATCGATGCATGCCGCACGATTTTGAGGTTGGCGCTCCTGCTGCGGCCCTTACTGCGGCGCATCCTTCTTGATTCCCGTTGCTCCGTGACTGGCAGCAGTCTAGCGACTTGCGCCTCTCGCATCTCATGTTCTATGCTCCAACGTGTCCGGCATACTCTACTCCGTCAGAGTGCTTTGTGGTACTTTCCTGCCTAGGGACATTCGGACTATCAGTTTTTGGTCTGTCGAGAGACAGCATGCATTTCGGTACAATGCGTCTCTCTCCCACACTTGACCACAGTTGTCGCAACTGTATGTGGTCTTCAGTAATGTATGCTCGAGGTACATTTCGTAACGGTGTGTTATCTCCAGTAGTGTATGATGGAAGACAATGATTGATGTCCGTCTTTCGTTATTGGAGTCGGAACCACGTTTAATGTTTATGATTGTTGCGAGTTATAAAAGCAATATACAGTCCTTTAGCAATTGAAATAGAAAAATGTCCGTAGGTTAGGTTAAACGTAGTTGTCACCGCTCTGTTTCTTTCAGAATTTCTGCTCTTTAAAAATAAGAAAAAAAAAAAAAAAGTAATATTTAAAATACTTGGAGGAATACTGTCTAAAATAACTAAATATGTACTTTACGTATCAGTGGACGTGTACGAATTAAATGAAGACATTTATAAGTAATGGTATTGTAATGTGAACTGGTACGTTGTCCCAAAAATTTAACGTCAATAACATATATTTCATTCTCTTGGGTTAAGAAATTACTTTCGAGATTTGAGGTAGTTTGTTGTATCTTGTTTTCACAATCGTTAATAACTGTTATGTATTGAACGTTTCATGTATGAAAGTTTGTGTAGTTAGTAACCATCATTATCGTTAAGCATATACTGATGGTGTAATTTGTTTCGTTTACTTGTAGTCGAATGCATTATCCTCATATTTTGATATTGGAGAACACAGTTTCATTAGATTTAACTTTGCGTCTATATGCATGAGTAATAGAATCATTTGAAAAAATATATTTGTTTGATCTGTTTTGACGATATTTGTTCAAGCAAAGGGCAAGAATTTAACATTGATATGATGCTTTAAAATTATCATTTTAATTCTTGCATTTCTTTTTTATTGGTCCATGAAGACTGAAAGCGCATTATTGTTCGTCATGTCTGACAAAGAAGAGAGTGAATGTGTTACTGCAAATGAGATTGTTATTAAGTCTGAGGAAACAGGGGAAAACTTAACCAATGAAGAAGCACCTACTAGTTTGGAGGCTATTTCATCCGAAACTGCTTTGGTTCGTAATGGAGTTCAAAGTACTTCGAAAGACAAGTCAAAAAGTAAAACAAACATTATTGTGTGACAAAACGTGAATATGGAACTGGTTTATTAATATTTCATTAATTTTTCAGTTGATATTTTATTAAAAGCAACTGGCAATGCACCGATAATGAAACAAAAAAAATGGACTGTTAGTCAAGATTATTGTATTGGTCGAATTTCTGATTTTATTAGGAGATATTTGAAGTTAGATTCCAATGAGAAGCTGGTAAGTGAAAGAGCGAATGAACAATGATCATATCTATTTAATCTATTTCATAATGTCTGATATATAAGAATGTTATTCCCCTTTCTTTTTTTACTAGTTTCTTTATGTAAACCAAACATTTGCACCTGCACCGGATCAAATAGTGAAAAATTTGTACGACTGTTATGGAGCGGATGGTAAACTGATACTTCACTATTGTAAAAGTCAAGCTTGGGGCTGATAATTGGAAAATGATATGTTACCTGAATATTTTATATTTGAATTAGTATTGTCGATGTTTAATGTGTATGTATAAATCTTACACGTTTCATTCAAATTTGAAAAAAATGAAATATTAAATGCTTTATACAGCTATGCTGTACTAATAATTGTAAGGATACAAATCAGAGTAAATAATGAATACGTACGTATAATCATACAATCGTCACTAGTACTGTAAACATCTACAATTAACATGAATGCGTGAGTTAAAATAAATATCTCAGATAATAATTGTTATTTCAAATTTCATTATTTCTGTATCGTCAATAATGTAATTAAATGAGACTTTGTACCCATATATATATATATATATATATATATACGTATAAAAATACAAATAGCGCTTCATAAATAAAAGTTGAAATCAAATCAAAATGAGAGAAATATATGAGTAGAAGAACTTTCTTTTTCTCCCTTTCTCTCTCTCTCTCTCTCTCTCTCTCTCTCTACGTTGCATATTGGAAACAAGGAAGATAAAATGGAAATCGAAAAACATAAAGGTTATACACCCATTGATAGAATGTATTGCTATCAATTATGATTTTAGTATAATAATTCATCTCAGAGTTTTATTCGTTCTTTTATTGTACGCTTGTCAAGTATCATATGAGAAAATTATATTACGCCTATTGTAATGGATCTTTTTTTCACGACGCACGTAGTTTATTTTTGTATGCCTATGGGATGCATGCATGCGTTAAATCACAAGCAGTAGCTTCTGCTGTCATCGGATGAGAAAAAGGTTAATTTTGACTTTAATCTTTCGGAAAAAGAATTTATAAGTCGGTGTAATTTATGATTGTCTCTATTAATATATTTTGTGTCGTTAAAAAATAATATGATAATTTAATCGTAAGAAAGTTTATCGTTTTTGAGTAAAACGATTTGGAATAGAATATGGCGTCTGGTAAAAGTACAAGAGAAATTTTATTGTCACTTGTTGACGATATTGAGTTAATAGCAAAGTTAGTAGTTGTTAAACATACAATGAAGGTACTACATATTTGTGATTTTCGTAAGAAAAAAAAATGAATCGTATTTAATCTTTTTAGAGAAATGATTGAGAATACGATAGCTCAAAAGCCTATGAAATTATCGAGCGAGGAACACGCTCAACTAACTGAATTATTAATTGCTAAAGATAATGAACTTAAAGGGACTTTAAAACGAGCAGCTGAACAGGCAAAAATTAATTTAAAAATGGAAGCTTTAAGAGCTGAAGTTGAAAGACAAGATCAGGACATCCAACAGTTGCAACGACAATTGAAGGAGGCTGAACAAATTCTAGCTACTGCCATTTACCAAGCGAAACAAAAGTTGCAATCTATTGCTCGTGCTAATAAGAAACCAGTTCCATCGGAAGAATTAATTAAATATGCGCACAGGATAAGTGCATCAAATGCTATTTGCGCTCCGCTTACATGGCAGCAAGGAGATCCTCGAAGACCGTATCCTACAGGTACGTTGTTAATTCTTGTTTCCTTGACTTTGATAATTGCATAACCATTAGGTACGTCTGTGGACACATTTGTTGTACAGATATAGAAATGAGACTAGGATACCTTGGAAGACTAAGTGATCTTCCTCTGAATGGGCAAATGTTGGGTACCCATCCTGGCATATCGTCCGATTTGCATAGAGCTGGACATCCTGTGGGCGGTATGCTTAAAAAAAAAAACTATGTATTTCCATTGTTGTTAATGTCGTAGCTTTTATTACATCGTTTTGTAGAACCACCGGTGTCACAAGCTAATCAGTTTGCATGGCACCCATCTGGAGAAATTCACATGTCGGTGAGTGGACAAGGAAGTGTTGCAATGAATACGCACAAACAAGAAACGGAAGACGTTGAAGTTATGTCGACAGATTCGTCGAGTAGCTCGTCTAGCGATTCGCAGTGAGCATTATGCATTTGTTAACGTTGGAGGACATTTCAAAATACGGTAGGTGAAATAAATTTTCTTTTTAACGTATAATACAAAGCATGCAAACATAACTTTATTATACCGATTAAACGTTATTCTTTTTTTTTTTTTACTCTCTTCTTGTCTATCATTGTGTTGCTGATGTCACTAAACAGGTCCAAGTAAAATATGCGGTAGAAAATGATGTAAAGTCTGAGGCGTATAATGTGCTCCAAAATTGGCCTAAAATAATTGTTTATTATATTTATGAAATAATTTATTGAGAAAAAAATATTTTTTCTTATCGCACGATAATCGTTACCAGTTGAACGTCATGTTTAAAATTCGTTTTCTGAAATGAAATCTTTTCATCGATGCAAACGAGACCGAATAGTTTGCAATCTTCTTGAACCTTACTTATACTTTTGTACAATAAGAGCTCTTGCAATTTAAATGCTGGGAATGTAGACAATTTACAACTGTATCCCGAGCTCATGATTTCGATTGCTTTTCTGAAATATATATATATATATATATATATATATATATATATATATATATATATACATGTATAATTATAATTACATAATGATTACTTGAAACAGGAAAAATCGTCGTACGACGCTTACGACGTCGAGTAGAAACGATGTAAAGAGATGGTCCATTTACCTTCTTAATTTTGGTGCATTTGTCATAGCTGCACAAACGAGTATCGGATCTTGAAGTTGTTCAACCAAATTGAAGACGCGTACGTAATTATTCAAGTAACAGGCTAATGATATTTTCATTGATAGTTGTACATCCGAAGATTTTCTACAATAAGGATGATACACATATATGTATTAGTAATATATATCGCGAACGACTTTGAGTATCATACGTGTCTTTTGTTTATGAGTCGATCTGTACCTCAAGTAAAGTGGAAGATTCAATGCTCTTTTTAATGATTCGCTATTACCCATATTTAAAAGAATATACAACGCTTCCATTCGTTGACGATCGTTATTTAATGTTAAATTTTTCAGATATTTGTCAATCGACAGAGAATCCTTATTGATTGGAGTATCATACAGCATAAGTAAGTGTGTAATGCATTCGGCGAGGTACAATTCGTTCATTTGCCTATTGTATTTGCACGAATTCTGTTCGCATAGTCTATAATCGTTTTTTCGCGTTAATTTTATCATATTGCGCATCTGTTATCTTTCGAGAATTTTAATCGTACCTCTGTGTGGCGTAAACTAAAAATCGAACCATCAACTCGTATAGTTTGATGCCTGTATAAGATTTGTTGATTCTTTGTATCGTAACGTCTTGTCTAATACTCCGCAAGCGATCGAAGATGAAATCGTAAACCACGACCCAATCGACATCTGTCCTCGTAGCTATCCTAAAATATATATTTAACTGGTTACTAGAGCGAATGAATTTGTAAATCAATGTTCGAAAAAAATAATTATTTTTGTGTGAAATATACTTGGTAAACAAATATTTGACCGTCGATAGTAATACTGATGCGGGCCGCAGTTGATTCGGATCGGTCATAATTAATCCTGCTGCTGAGCGACTATAGCATTTGATAGTTTTTTTTGGATCCGCTTTTGGTTTTGCTCCTTTTGCATTTTCATCGATCTCGAATTTATGCAATAAACCTTTTTCTTCTCTACTATAAACGTAATGTTGTTACATTTGCTTTTGAAACTGTTACTATTGCAACAGTTTGTTTTAAGTTTCTTTTATGCGATCATGTACATGTAATAAAATATAAGCAAGATTGGATAAAAATGATTGAATTTCATTGACTATTCGTCTAGTAAAATTTAAGTAGATTTTAATTTTTTTTTTAGATCTCTCTTTTGTACTGAGAAAAAACATGAAAGAATAATAAAGTCGGTTTAGCAGTTTTTTTTTTTATATTATTTATAAGTAGCTAAACAGATTTATTTTGTTAAATGTTGTACTATTGGATCGTCAAAAGATTAATTCTGACAGAATAGTCGAAGAAGCGTGGTTGTAACTGATTACAATGAAAATTTCATTGTTTCCCCTTGTTTTATCATCGGAGGAAGATCTTGCTAGCAATGAAACCATAAAGCGAGGATTAAGATGTTTTGTATCTGTATTCTTTTCATTGATACTAGTACAAGATGTATATGAACATTGTGACCAGTATGAAAATTTATGTAAATTGAGGTCTTGTTAATTTTCTGTTAATTTTTAGCCCCAAATGAAACTGTTGCATTTTGTAAAGTGCCAAGGACAATGATATACTTCAATTTTGTGGTCCAGACAATGGGTACAAATCTACAATGACAAAGTCAATATCATCAAATAACGACAAAGTCGAAAAACTATTGGAAGATTTTGGATGAGAATATATATTGTCGATATTTCAGAATCTTTGACGTTTTAATATCGATAATATTATACCAACTACTGTATTACAATATTGTCAGTTAATATACAGAATTCTATAATATGTCTGTAGAAATCTACAATGTACGTTAATAGCTACAGATCTTTAGTTTAATTGAAATATGTTACGCTGCACAATATTATACAGAAACAATGAATGTCAGATTTGCTAAACTAAACCTTTGTCTAACAGTGTCTTGATTAGTCGTATTGTTCTCAAACCAATGGTAAAATTTTTCCATTATAGTCACAGATAAAAGAGTATTTGCGAAAATTTGTTTCCTTCAATACTATTTGAAAGTAGTCATATTCGCAAGTGATATACATCATGAAGAATATATATATATGCGATTTTATGAGAGGATTTAATAAAAAGAGAAGAGAAAGATTTCAAACGTTTGAAAGAAAGAAGAAAAATAACAGTCTGAAAAATTTGTTGCAATATCAATCAATTAAATCACCGCTGCTTGTTAGCAATTTCAAGCAATTTACTTTCCTTGTTTAATACGAATTCGTAAGTTTCGCGGTACGTTCAACTTACATTCGTCGTTCCTTTCCTGGACACATTAATAAACATGTTCCTTGTATAAATTCATCCATTCTACAGAATTTACGAGATACGTAATAACTGTGGCACAACGGTTATTTCTTATTTATATTTATCCGTAATGAATCTAAATACAACGCTACAATTGTTCCGCGTCGATAAGGTTATAGAATTGATCATTTCTCAACCGATTCAACACCTACATATATCGGTGTTGTGTTAACGCACATGCGTGTCATATAGTGTCACGATACTCGTCGTCACACGATAGATTCGCACGTGGTCGGCTAGCAAAACTATGTTTTTCGTATCGACAGTTCAAAAGTAGAAGCTGCACGATATATTCTGAATACTCGAACAATTTATGCATGCGCACATGAACATGAATAATATATACATTTGATACGTTTACTTATTGTTCGTATAGATTTATTCTATCGATAGAGCACAGAATTTGTATATACGTTCGTAGGTGGATATTATATGTAGGACATTAACAAAAAAATTGACATATGTAGTTCTAGAAAAACATGAGGCACGTTTTTAGAACGATACACGTGTTATTAAAGTATAACCGTTGAAAAAATTTCATCATATACACATGTAGTTCACATGCACAAGTATGCGACATACGAATAAATACATATAAGGCAGGTAAAAGCAAATTGATGTTTTTTCAATGGAGGCGATACGAAAGAAGAGGCGCGCATTTTAATTCGCGTTACGAAAGAGAAAATCGGCGTTGACATTGCCTCGTTCTCGTTGATCGTTCATGACTTACGCGATATCTGCCGCGTAGTTATCTCCACCGACGTCACCGTTATTACACGAAGGTTATTGCTCTTGCGTAAATTCCCTCGCTTCTTTCGCTTAATTTTGATGCATTCCTTTCATTTCGAAGGAGTAGTAATCTGTTCTTTTCGTTATTTTGTTGCTCGATCGAACCGAGGAACGCCAATGATCGTTGATACTCGCATTAAGATGCGTGCTGACGGGATTTTCACTGAAAAAAGTAAATCTTTTACTTCAAGTAAAACTAAAGATTTTAAGTAAAAGGTTTTCGCGAAGTTGCTTACTTCGATACGTAGTCGTGTCTCGTGGTTTTGTTTCAAAAGAAAAAACGAATTTTATGTAAAAATTGGAAAGAAAAAGTCATGATTTTTCTATTTATCTTCTCGTTGTTTGAAAAACTGAACCCGACGAAAGAAACGCGTCTGTCCTTGTATGTTTTTAAAGGTACAATTTGGAAATAAATAGAATATGGCGTAGAGAAATTTAAAAGTAAAATAATTTCGTGCGTTCGCGCGCGTTACTTTCGTCGCAGTGTTACCGATTACGGTAAATAGCTGTTTCGATCGGTCGTGATTTGCGAAAGATTCACGACCAAATAGTCATGATTCTTTCCACGTTCGCGTTACGTGGCCTTCTTTCCTGACTATTCCAAGTAACGAATAATTGCGTAAGGCCAAGGTATACGATAATACGTTTTACATTGCGGTTACGGTTGTTGAATGTCGTGTACCGTAATTTAAGTTTCTATTCATAATCGAATCCCGAAGCAGTTCTTTTCGTTTCGATGAAACAGCAAGTATGCGCGTTATTCTCGTATACAGGCACGTGTTAGAGATATTAGTTCGCGCTGAAGAACTATTTCCATGACGAATTGCAAAAATTTACTCGTGACAACTAATTATGTATCGTGCATTATGGGGATTAGAGAAGGAAATAACGATCGTACCAAGCGCTGATTTACTGCGAAAACCCGTGACGCGTATGCGATTCTACGAAAACGCTACCGTAAATTTCCGTTTCTTCTCTTTTTTTCTTTATTGTCCTTTGCTCACCTTCGGAACGAACGATAATTCGGCAAAGGTTCGATGATCAATGTTTCCTCGCGTTCTACGGACATTTTGCAAAAAGTAAAAAGATGTTTTTATCGTTTGATTTTCAAAGGTATCACGCGATGAGTCGGTTTAGTATGATTTACGAGGTTCCAAAACAACGAGTGTACTATAACATATACATATATGTATACATATATACAATACTTGAACGTACACATGTACGAGTTCCGACTGTAAAACGAAATCTTATGTATCGCGTTTTATTAGAGTATTAAGCGCAATTGTAGGCGAGATTAAATAAAGCACGCTCAATCTTTTGCGTGATTCGACAAAATTTGTATTTACGGTGTACATATCGTTTGGATCGGTCGTTCATCGATGTTGGAACGTCGCACGAAAACCTGTTTCGTGGCGTACATTCTTGCTTATCCATGGAAACCTACTGTATACCGATACTCCGTATTGGTAACCGTTGAACTTTCGTTTTGCTGCTCGGAGGATCGTGCGATCTTGAACGATCCTGTTTCCGCTCACGATCGCATCGCGAACGTATGTACTTATCCTTCGAGAAAGAAGATTACGCGGTGGCGAACGCGACAAGGTACGCGGCACGCGCAAGCGTTATCTCTTGCCGAAAGTTTTCGGCACGTTCGCGTTCGTCCGAACGAAAGTACCGGAAAAATTCCATCCTTCGAATATCGAGGAAAACGCGTTCGTTATCACTTGAGTAATATAAAAGCAGACATTCGCGTTCGAATATTTAATTGCACCGTATAATAACGGGTGATCACCGTTGGTGTATTATTCGCGCAACAAGGGAAAAACGCGTTCGCGGCGGTTCGCTGGAAATTCCCGTGACACCTTTATAGGGGAAGAACGAACGATCGTGGAAAAGAAAATACGTAATACGGAACCAATGACGTCGCTGTTTGTTTGTATCCTATACTCGCGTTGGCTACATAAGAAATAAAAAGTAAAAGGACCGCTGGCGATTCGTGGGGTATGGATGACCTCCACGGAATTCCTGTATAGAGAAGCGAACGGAGCTGCATTGGTCCAGTATTTCCCGAAGCGTTGCCGATTTTGCACGGTAGTAACGCGTTAAACGCGTCGGCCCGTGAGAACGTGAAATCGCGAGAACGGGAAATCGGGAAAACGAAAGAAAGAAAATACGACGAAACAGCTGCAACGGGGACCGGTGTGATATCATGCGTCTTCATCGTTGCAACGCGAAGGATCAACATTTTTCGGCGCTGATCGTTTTGTAATTGAAAATAACGGCGAACGTTCGATCACGATTGATTGTCTCGGATAAGAATTCGATGCGACGGACAAGTGGTGAGATCTTTCATTTTAGTTTATCGTTCTTCGTGATCTCGGCAGATTTTTGAAATGTGCAGCGCATTTTTGACAAGATCATTTACTTTGTATGATAAAATATGTTGGTTTTGTAACGTCTAGATTTTCAATCGTTTGTTCGTTTGTTCGTTTATTCATTTACGGAGGATATCGATGGAACGCGCGTTTGTCGCGTACGTATTCTCTAATCTATTCTATTCTATTCTGATCTATTGAAATTCTCCTTGTCCGCTAGTATACTTTCTTTTAATGCTTAGATTAGATAACGCGAACCGTCGTATCCTCGTTTCCTCGTTGTTCGCTCTGTTTGTCACTTTTACTGCTCGATGCGTTTCCACCTACGCGACGTTTCTACGATTTTCTTTCTGTTCAGCCCAGTGAAAAATCTTTGGTATACGGTATAAAAACATATTAATCGAGTCAACGGCGAATCAACATAACTTCCTTTTTGTATGTACGCCCGCGGCGATCGCGTTAGATACGTATGCAAATGTATTTTAACATGAAACATTTTTATAGACGAAAAATGGGGCACTGGAAGAATACGTTATTGGTTCTGATTAAAGTTCCTTTGTTGCTTCGTGGTTGTCTGTCAGGTGAGTATCGAGGAAAAAATTAAAAGTAGGATGCCTATGATCGTGAAAATTGCGGAGAAAGAAATTCGAGCTGTTAATGTCGGGAAGCGGTAAACGGATTTTTATCGTTTAATATAATTCTCGGTCGATTTTAGAAACGATCGTAACAGCATACGATGTTTTTGACGTCGAGCGCATCGATCCTGATATAGTCGACGAATTAACTTGGACGGATCATCCATGTCGGCGAACTTGTACAGATGAAGCACCTCCAATGGAATGTCGATACACTTTCAAATTAGAGTCTTATCGTACAATGAGCAAAGCATGCTACGATTGTCCGTTCAATTTTACGGATTGTTTTCGGAAACATTGCATACCAGCCGATGGCGTCGGAAGATCGATTTTAGTGGTTAATCGACAAATGCCTGGACCACCTATCGAGGTACATACTCGAATGCGATTTTTATCGAGTCCTCAAATAATTATAATAGTAATAGAGGCAATAGTAGTAGTAGTAGTATTAGTAATAGTAGTAGTAGTTGTGGTAGTAGTAGTAGTAGTAGTAGTAGTAGTAGTAGAAATAACGGCTCGGCATGCATAATAATGTTTCGCATTTCCATAGGTGTGCCAAGGTGATAGAGTAATCGTTGACGTGATAAATTCGTTGCATTCGGAAAGTACCACGATGCATTGGCATGGCCAACATCATGTTAAAACGCCGTATATGGATGGTGTTCCTTATGTGTCTCAGTGTCCAATTCCGCCAGGTTCCAGTTTTCGATACGATTACATCGCGACGGAGGCTGGTACACATTTTTGGCATTCGCATTCAGGTGAGATTTCAAAGGATCCTTTGTCGCGATCAATCGTGCATTGCGAACATACGATTCTTTCGCAATTATTCGGAATCAAATTTTATGACGATCGTTTCAAGGTTTTCAACGAGGGGATGGAGTGTTTGGTGCGTTGATCGTACGCGTACCTCCCAAAATCAACTGGCACTATGATTTATACGATATCGACCAACATACCATGATTCTGTCGGATTGGACCCACGAATTAGGAATCGATAAATTCTTGAATCATCACCACGCGACCGGCGACAACAAGCCACCCAATCTACTGATCAACGGTTTCGGTCGTTTCGCGCCGCTTCGAAATGAAAACGGCAAAGCTTCCGCATCGATGCCAGTCGCGACATTTACCGTTAAGCGGGTAACGTTAAAGTAAAATCTGAATCTATCGAAACGAGATTTACCGTTATAAATAATTATTTAACGCGACATCGCATTCTTTCTTTTTTCTCGCAGAATACCAGATACAGGTTTAGACTGATTAACGCTGAATTCCTTAATTGTCCGATCGAACTGTCGATCGATAATCATACTATGCGCGTGCTTAGTTCGGATGGACGCGACGTTCAACCTATCCAAGGTACGTCGAACAGAATGGGTATATATGTATACATATATTGTATACCCACACACACACACACACATATATAGAAATATTTCTGCATATTACTCTACTTCTTCTACTTCCAATTCTTTGTTTCTTAGCGGAATCTCTCGTTAGTTACGCTGGCGAAAGGTTCGATTTTGTCGTTGAAGCGAACCAAAACGTAGATAATTACTGGATTAGATTTCGAGGACTAATGGACTGCGATGAAAGATTTACCAAGGCATACCAAGTTGCCATATTGCGGTACGAAGGTGCTGACGAACAAGATCCAACAGGTGTAGTCGCGTACGAATACAGTACCAACAATTCTTCGGGTCTGCCGGTGCGTTCGTCGATTCTTTGCGCTTTACTTTTCAGTTATACACGCGATATCGTATTGTACGCAAGTCATCTTGTTTAGGTCTAAGTATACATAACGTATGAAAGAATCGTGTCATAATATCGAAATTATCGTCACGGCTCAAGAGCTTGCGGACGACAATCGCGTGTATAGCCCACGACTTGTTCTTTGTTTTTTTATTCCTTTACGCGCAACCATGCGACGATTAACTTTGACGCGATGTCGTGATCACGATCGTGTACTTTTTAGCGAGTAAACGCTTTGAACGAAGGAACCGAAAAGAACGAAAGCCTGAGCATACCTCTGTTGAAAGCCATGGACGAAAATGACCAGTCTAATATTCGACCACCGGACTATCAATTTTACGTTTCCTACGATTTTTACAAGAAAAATAATCCACATTTTCATCGTGAAAAATTGTACGGATTCAATCAAGGTATTAGACGAGATTCTTTCGCCTCGTATGACGCTTTCTATTTCGTGTTTGTGCTACTAATAATCTGTCCGCGTTTAATGCTTTTATGTCGTTTATCTATTTTTCGTTTATTTTCAGCGAAATCGAACGCACGAGTACTCACCCCTCAACTGAATCATATCTCGATGAAGCTACCATCCGTACCGCTCTTGCCTCAGCGAGACTCCCTTGATCAGAACCAATTTTGTAACGCAAGCACTGTCCACGATTGCGAACGAAATTATTGCGCTTGCACTCACGTGCTTCGCGTCAAACTTGACAGCGTGGTGGAACTGATTTTAGTTGACGAAGGTTTATCAATTTTTCAAATTATTATTACTGTTACTATCGCTGTTACTATTGTTATTACGCTTCTTGTATCTACATATGATTGTCGATTTGACCATTGCGTACGTTCTTTCGTCTAGGTTTTGCTTACGATGCCAATCATCCGTTTCATCTTCATGGATATCAGTTTCGCGTAATTGCTATGGAAAGAGTAGGAAAAAGCGTCACTGTTGAAGAAGTACGAGCATTAGATAGAGAAGGAGCGATACACAGAAACCTTGACCACGCTCCTCTAAAAGATACCGTAACGGTGCCGGATGGCGGTTACACCGTTTTACGATTTTATGCGAATAATCCAGGTGTGAACATTTTTTTTCTAATAACTTTTTCTCCTGATTGTTGCTTATTCTTTTCTTTTTTTACGCAAATCTTCCTTGCGTTAGTTTATTATTTTCCTGTATCAACCTTTCAGGCTATTGGTTGTTTCACTGTCACATTGAATTTCATGCGGAAGTTGGAATGTCGTTGATCTTCAAAGTTGGCGAACACGAAGATATGCTGCCTGTTCCGCTCAATTTTCCGATCTGTGGTAACTGGCAACCCGACAACGAGCAAACTATTGACACCGTCTTACCGGATATTACCAAATATTCGGCAAATAACACATCGAATATATCAATGGAAGAAACCGTTGAAAACGATGTGCGACAGCTTCTGAAATTATTACCACAGGTTTTACAGTCGCTACGAATCTCAGCTTCGCCTCCGGTGTCGATCATTTCGTATTTTTTAATTTATTTTTCCACTTTACTTGTAACCGTTACCTTCTGATCTTTATCCGTTGGACTTTTTATCAAAATCAAATCAAACATATCTACAAACACGCTTTTACGTTTTTGAACGTACACCATTCATCATGCGCCTTAGTTTACCGTTACTAGACCGAAATCGATGCATTTTGTTTTGTATTATAATCGATAGACTATTTTCTATTATTTTACTTTTCTACGATCTTACCTCTTCGACAGTTCTTTAACTGTTGATTTAGATAATATACATATTTCATCGTTAGTATTAAATAGATAGGATAGAATAAGATAGAATAAAGTAGAATAGAACGTGTACGTGTTATCGATTTCGAATATTGTCAAATATCGGATGACAAATTTGAATGTATCACCAAACGAATTTTCGTTCGATTTCATGGACTAAACGAAACGGAACAGAGCGAAACGTGCGCGATTCAAATGTAGCTTATTTGTAAATAATTACTATGCTGTGATATAATTATCGTAACTCTATGCGTTAAGATTCTAATGCTATTTAATACAACGACAAACGATACTTTTTTGTATGAATATTATGACAATTTCACTAGGAATCGCACGAACCAATTGTATCATATACAATATATTATTGAGATCGGAATGAGAAACGTAAGGAGCGATTTGTATAATCACAAATATATTTTGAACGTTTCGAATATACAACTTCGGATACTATTAACAACGCGGAAATGCACAATAATCGACAGACTGTCAATGCAAGAGGTTCGAACAGAAAAAAAGCCGCTGTTCTGATGACTCTAGTCCTTGTATATTAGACGTGTTAAGTGAGAAGGGGAATGTCTGTGATCCTTGGTTCTCAATGACTAATTAGTCCTAGATGAGATGTTCTAGGATTTTGGACTTAGATAGGAAAAGCGAAAAAAAGGTTAACAAACTTGTTTTGGAGCCAACAATATCATTTTTTTATTACTTATTCCTACATATAAATGTAAAATCACTTTTGTATCAGGTTTTCCATAAATTCTTACACAATAGATTAATGTATCTATATTATTTACCAATTAAGTTTTTCTGAAACTTTCTTGCAATTATCATGAAATTGCATAGCATAGATTTTACAACCATTTTTTTACAAGAATGGTACAATTATGTATTGTTACATTTATACTAAATCTTGTAGTATTGGCTTAAAGAATATTAGTCATTAAACATTGATGTACGTTTCTTGAGAAGCAGAGAATGGATAAATCGCGTAACAAACATCCTTTTGTTGTGGCCTCTGTAGAGGATGCGCCAACAACTTTGCCATATTATCATGCAATTTTGCCGCATTTCTTCCTACTTCTAATATATAAGAAACATTTTTTGTATCCAATCTTGCTATTTCGCTATAAATTTCTTCGCACAAATTTTTGGAACATGGGGGTTCATGTATATACAATACATCGACAAAAAAATATGGATTCTTTGTAAGGTTATCTAAGGAAACTTTACTGCTATCAAATTTTGGAATACTGGTAGAACGCGAATATAATAAAATTACTCTGGTTACATATTTTGGGATAATTGTATCGCCCTTTCGTGCAGATAGAAGTAATTTTTGTTCGATTTTATCGAATAACTGTCCAAGATCATAAGATTTTTCATCTTCTTCTTCTTCCCCTTCTTTTTTTTCTTTTTCTTCTCTTTCACCTCTTCCTCTTTTACTTCTTCCATTTCTTGTCTCATCTGCTTTGACTGTTTCTTCGTTTTTTCGTTGTTGTTCTTCTTCTTCTTTTTCTTTTTCTTCTTGTTCTTCATCTTCTTCCTCTTCTTCTTCTTCTTCTTCTTCTTCATCTTTTGCTGTTTCTACTTCCGCTTCTATGATCTCTTCTTTGATAACATCCAAACTATCGATAATACTGTTAATGTTATCAGTAAAATCACAAATCCATTCAGCACTTTGTGAATTTAAAATCATGAGTGCATATTCATGATTACGTTGAATAGTAGACTTAATGCAAATAAAATGTTCTACGACCCGTTTTATCATAAACAGAGGCATATAGTTTGTTCCTTTGGTAAATTTAAATGGTGTACAGTCTCTCTCTCTTACAGTGTCTATTACAAGTAAAATTTTTTCAGGCAAATTTATTCCTGGTAGATTACGAATCAGTGTCTTATCCTCTTCGGACTGTGATGTTATGCGTTCCGAAAGGAAACACGGTGTACTATTATCCATAATACTACTCATTTTTCATGTTTTCATTTATATTGCTTTAGTAAATTTATACACGATGAAATGTTAATATCGGTACTGATTTAACTTTCTTCCGGATTATTTGCGCCTTAATGAAAAATTATGTACATCGTATTTACAAATACTTTTTGTTCGTACTGATTAATATAGATATAATATATAAGTTATATTAATTAGCCTTAAAGAAAAATTATGTACATCGTATTTACAAATACTTTTTGTTCGTACTGATTAATATAGATATAATATATAAGTTATATGCAGGTACATACGTTACATCTTCATATTGCACTGTGTTTTTTTCTATTTGACACAACGAACAACGCAATAGAGGGACATCGTTTTTATATTCGAATCATTCAAGTGCCTGGTAGGAGGCGTTGTTATTACATTGAAAAATTATACTTTTTATTCTTCGTTGTATGAGGATTTATACGATGAATTTTCATTTGTTATGTGTGATTGGTTCAAACACATTTGTAACGATGTTCATCACACTTAGCATACATACTCAGTGATATTTTGTACACTTTTTATATCATCAGTTCTTTACTTTATTTACATATTCTTTTTCACGAGATATATGATTTAACGGATTGGAAACATATTATAGAGAGACAACTCTAAGTGGGAGCGAGACTACTAAAGGTAGCCAAGTTGCATGAAAATGATATGATCTTTCGTTGAACGGAGAATATGTATTATATAAATACGTGTTAGCGAATAACGAACAATTACTTCCGATATGGACTGACCTCTATTGAAACAAAATATGATTTAAAAATTGATCACGATAATGTAGAATAATAGTTGACTGACTACGTTCGGACAGTATAGTATGAACAAAGCGATAGCAGCGCTGTATACTCAGTGGGAGATTTTATAATTCCTAGTCGCGGTAGTTTCCAGACCTGTATACTGAATACAATATACAACTGTGGTAATATACAACATTTTGAAATGAATCTACATTGTCAATAGTTATATTTAAGTATCTGGTCGATAAAATATGCTTGCTTTAAGAGATTACGGTAGCAGCGATGATAACAGCGAGCCAGAAAATGACAATGAAAATACAATGAATCAGGTTAACCACGATATCGTTGCAAGTAATACTCCTGTCGTTGAATCTTCTCTTTCTATAGAGAAATTGAATTCGTCTATAAATGTACAAATTTGTTCAGCTCCTGAAGTAATACCAACGGTGAATATATTAAATTTTAACCTGTTAATTAGTCTTTTAACCCTTAAGATAAAAACTCGCATAACTACTATATTATGTTTATAGTCTCTATAATGTTTATTGTGCGATTACATAAATACGAATATAAAATAATAATTAATTGCATCTTCTCTTTTTTCTAAAATTAACATTACATTTTGCGTCACTCGAAAGTGATACTTTCTAAAAGTCGAAAATAGTCTTACAAACTGTTTGTAATAGTTACATGTTAAATAACTTTTTTCGATTAAAAGCTTTAGCCATATTGATTTGACCACTGTGCTCCAGGGATCTGAATTATGTGTGAGACATGTAGATTCAACTTTACAAGAAGTTACGCACAATCCCAAATATGAGGAACTGTTTGCTCCAGATATTGGCCCTGAGAATCCTTTTAAAACACAGCAACAACGTGCTGTAAAAAATATGCTTTCTGGATATGTAGAGAAAGCTCATATAAGTGAATTTCAATTTGAAAATCAGAGAAGAACTTTCGCGAGTTATGGTATACTTTGTACAATGTATTGTATGTGCCTAATAAAATTTTCTGGTATTGCAATAACTGTATGTTCGTTATAGGATATGCTTTGGATCCAACTGTAGATGGTAGCGCAGAGGAAGGTAGAACAATAATTGGAGCGAAAGAAGTGGCGGAAGAATGTGGTGGCAAAACTGTATTTGAAAGTACAACATTACGGCCCTCTGATAAAAGAAAAAGGCATAGAAATGATGATCCTGCAGATATCGAAGGGTTTTTAGGGCCATGGGGTGGATATGTAGACGAAAAGCGAATTATCAAACCGACAGAAGAAGAAGCTGCTGAATTAGAAGAAATATTAGCCAAGAGAAACAGAAGAGGAAAGCCGACGGAGGAAAAACCTTTAGAAGAAAAGACAGTGTTACATAGTATGGTTACGATATTTAAATTAATGATATTTAAGCTTTCGAGTCTAACAGAATTTATTCTACGAAAATATTTATGTTTTAGTCAAAGACAGTGTGGACTACCAGGGGAGGTCGTTTTTGCATGCACCTCAAGATGTTGGAGTTAATTTGAGATCAGAATCGCCGCCCGACAGATGCTTCTTACCAAAGGCACAAATACATACGTGGGAAGGTCATACAAAGGGTATTTCGCAGATCAGATGGTTTCCGCGTACGGCCCATTTATTGCTTTCTTGTAGTATGGATTGCAGAGTAAAGGTGCGTAGTATTTGCAAATGTTAAAAAAATAAATGTTACGAGAAGAAAGATACGTTTTAATTTAATGTTGATTATTATTTCAAGCATAGTTATGGGAAGTGTATAAGGATAGGAGATGTATCAGAACTTATTATGGTCATCGTCAAGCTGTAAGGGACATAAGCTTTGATAACGATGGCCAAAGATTCTTGTCGGCCGGATATGATCGTTACGTAAAGCTGTGGGATACAGAGACTGGTGCTTGTATTAGTCGATTTACGAGTAGAAAGATTCCATACTGCGTCAAATTCAATCCTGATTTAGATAAGCAACATCTGTTTGTAGCCGGAACTAGTGACAAGAAAATTATTTGCGTGAGTTGCTGCACGATTCATTCGGTACTCGTTGAATTTTATGAATTTCCGGTTTCGTTTACTATAACACTCTTTCTTACAGTGGGACGTTCGTTCTGGCGAAATAACTCAAGAATATGATAGGCATTTAGGAGCTGTTAATACGATAACGTTCGTAGATGAAAATCGAAGATTCGTAACAACTTCGGACGACAAAAGTCTGCGAGTTTGGGAGTGGTACGAATTTCTTTGATCATCATGGAAAGCATTTAAACCAGAGGAAAATTTTTCAGTAGCGACGGTAAACATGGAGAAATAAGCTGGAGTGGACGATTATCTCGTCTACTTAACGAAATTCTTTCGCTTTCATTCATTATTCTCTTAATGCTTTGTTATATTTAGATTAGCGATGCTGATAGTTGAAGTATCTTGTACTACCATGAGAGATAAAATCGTTGCTAAAATGGTTGGCTCTGGTTTCAGCTTTCAACGTATCATACATTTCAATTCGGATAGAAATTAACTTTATTTTCTTTTTCTTGTTACTTGTAGGGATATACCGGTAGATATGAAATATATTGCGGATCCTTCTATGCATTCTATGCCCGCAGTTACTCCTTCTCCGAATCAAAAATGGCTTGCGTGTCAAAGCATGGACAATAAGATTGTTATATTCTCGGCATTGAATAGATTTAAAATGAATCGTAAAAAAACATTTACGGGTCACATGGTTGCTGGTTATGCTTGCGGCTTGGACTTCTCTCCTGATATGAGGTGAAAAATTGCATTAATTTGAAACTGCAAACGTATATATATTTTATGTTTATCATATTGTTTTTTCTTTTCCTTTATCAATAGTTACCTGGTATCAGGTGACGCGGATGGAAAGTGTTATATTTGGGATTGGAAAACAACCAAATTGTATAAAAAATGGAAAGCTCATGACGGTGTATGTATCGATGTATTGTGGCATCCACACGAACCTTCGAGGCTAGCTACAGCCGGTTGGGATGGAAAAATAAAATATTGGGACTAAGTGTCAATTATATTTTTACAAAAAAGAAAAAAAGAAAGAAAAATAATATTTATATTTTATATGATGTGTACAGAAAGATTTATTTCGCGCAAAACTTTTCGATGACGATATTAGATGTACTTACAATTAGATGGACGGATGTAAGATAGTAAAATTATTGAAAAATGTTTCAATCGCGTCAATGATTTATAATTATCATTCGCAATATTAAAAGTAGTGTGTCTAGAGAACAAATTAGAACGTTATCGTTTTGCATTTTTGATTGTTGTACTTTTTTTCGGTAACAATTGAAAACTATTGTTTTTACATTTAAATAATGATAACGAATGAAGTTCTTTTTTTCTCATCGAGCAAGTATAGATTGAGCGAAAAATAAATCAGATTGCTGCTTTGTTAGGCAGAGAAAAAGAATGTTAACAACCGTTCTACATATTACTTTGTTCATACTAGGATCACAAGTTACTAACTCTAGTTTCACGTGGCGGTGGCAAAAATCAATAACAGTACGCGTCATGATGTCTACCGCTTTCGTTTCGTGCGTCGTTGCAGATTTAATGTTTTCCGTGGTCATTGGTGTTTTTTCGTCGAATATCTTGAATTTAATCGTTCAATCGATAAATGCTTAACAATATATTTACTTTTTAAGTTGTTTTAATTTACTATGAAAATCTAATTAATGCAAATGCCTTGAAACTGTGCGAAGATTCATTGAGAGTTAGTGATAGATGGGAAGGTAAGAATATTTTATCTTCTGTACGTAAATGTGTACATATGTATATTTTTCGAAGTTTTATAGTTTACAGTTGTATAAATGACTTGATACCAACAATTATTCTGATATAAATGTACACTTAATGTTTACGATAAGCACGTGGTTCGAGTACGTTGTACATTGAATAATGATTGTTTCAATTTAGTCCGAGAAAAAGAAAATGTAGAGACATTTTATGTACATGTATATTTTCTTTTTATATTGTTGAATTTAGCATAACCATGGTTTTATCATAAAAAATGACAAAAGGATTGTGTATGAATTGTTTTATGTGTTTATCACAGGAGCATAAACTGTTTCTGTGTCCTTATTTTAAATAAAATAATGAGAAAGGTAACTTACGTCGATCCATAATGTAACAGATTCAACGTAAAAATGGATGGTCCTGGATTAGGATATTCGTATCATCTTCCTTCTGCAGGGTGGAATCTTAGAGTAAGAAATGTTTTATCCCAGTTTAGCGATCTCTTCAGTGAATTTAACAAATACATTGCACCTGCTTATCACCACGATCGATGCGAAAGGTATTCAACGTGTCTCGTGCACGTGTAATTAGCATATCTAACAACGATATATATAATAATTTATAAATTAATAACGAAAGTATTATTTTGTTTTTGCAGATCAGTGCAGATGCGATTATATTCTATGCATAAGAGAGAATTCGTTATGGTGTTTGTTGCTTTTTTTGCATGTTTTGGATTAGCGGTATTCATTGGGCTCGCGGGTAAGCTTTGCACTCGAATGTATTAGTTTAATTATATTAATGAATACTTGAACGATTAATGGTTGGTTTCTTTTCTTTTGATACAGGTCCCCCTATCACTTTGACCATTGACCAAGAAGCTCACGTAAATGGCAGTGAGATCGCTACTGGTCCTTTTATTATGAAAACACCTTTGTTATCCACGTATAGTCAACAATTATGGGTTATCGCAAAATTACTCACCTCTAATAACGACGGTAGCGCAAACATAAAGATTGGAAAGAATTTCGCACTCCGTTCATAGAATAGAAACTATAATTATTGTGTCTTGGTTATTTACAGATGAAAGATACGACAAAAGTTTTCAAATAAGTATCTCTATAGATGGTATTACTACCGATCATAAACTTGTACCTATTTTGTCATCCGAAACTGGGCACAATAGGTATGAGGTTGAACATTGCATATTTTGTATAATATTTATCTCGTTTATTTTTTATTTCTGCTTGATTCTAATTCAACATGTCAAATTATTATCAGTATGCGTATGTATGTATATGTACGTGTATTTTTTCATTGTAGAACTAGACATTTAAGATGCGAAAGACAAACTTGCGAAGAACTCGTAGTTGCTCATCTCGGATATCTCGATTACAGTTATTATATTATTACTGTTCGTTTTCACGGACTCGAAAGCTTCCACCAACGCTACGTCATACACAAACTCACATTCTACGTCAGTAAGCACTACCTGAAATAAAATGCAACGTTAAATAATTCAGCAGAATCGAAACAATCGTACTTGCTAATATTTTTACTAATTCACAGTACAGAAATTACAACCCGGCATTCACGGAATTTGAAATTTGGTTTCGATTTATCTTCTTATTGACTGCATTCGGAGTTATGGTAAGGTTCAACTGTATTCTCTCGTATTAATCGAAATAATACGTTGTACCATATGAATTGTGTTAACTTTTTAGTGCTGGTTTGGACATTCTCTTCGAAAATATCCGTTGCACGACTGGTCGATAGAACAGAAATGGATCTCAATACTTCTTCCATTATTAATTCTATACAATAGTAAGATTTTATAGTTTGTTAAAAATCTAATTCTTTTACTTTTTTCATGAAATGTGAATTTGTTTCTCTGTTCTCTCTCTCTCTCTCTCTCTCTCTCTCTCTCTCTCTCTCTCTCTCTCTCTTTGTCTCTATCTCTCTCTCTCTTGCTCTCTCTATTTCACGCTCTTTCTCTGTTTCTCTCTCTCTCTATTCTTTTAGATCCATTGTTCCCAATGACATTTTTGGTCAACTCTTGGGTGCCTGGTATGGTAGATGCAATTTTACAAACAACGTTCCTTTGTGCAGTTCTCATGTTTTGGTTATGCGTTTACCATGGTCTAAGACAAGTATGATTTTTTGTTAATTTAAATGTGATTTAACGACAACACAATCATGTTCTACTACTTGTACAATTGATGTGCCTGTATACTCCAACAGAATGAAAGACGATTGATAACGTTTTATCTACCGAAAGTTTTGGTAGTAGGATTACTATGGTGTTCAGCGCTTATTCTGGCGACTTGGCTTCGCTGCACAGAATTAGAAGATCCTACTTATAATTACGTTCTTGATACGTCGAATTATTTCGTAAGTAACAGGAAACAATAAAACGATCAATTACGTTTAATATGCAAGATATTCAATTAAAGACATAAACTTTGACGATTACAGGGTTTCAAAGCATTTTTCTTCACGGTAGGAGGATTTTATATCGCATATTTGCTTCTTTTGATATTAAGAGCATACAGTGAATTGAGATCTATGCCGTATTTTGGTACGATAAACAAACTTATTTACAAATGTATATTATTTGTCTTTTTCAACCTTTTAAAGTAAATCATTTTTTATAGATCTTCGTTTGCGTTTCTTAACGTTACTGGCTAGTGTTGTTTCCTTGGTTTGTGGCTGTGTGACTGCTCGACAATTCGGAGCTGGTATTTTCGAGGATAGTTTTGCTTCTCGTCTAAGTACTTATTACCATTCATCTGCTCAATTTATGACCTTGTATGGTCTTCTGAATTTTTACTTGTATACTATGGCTTACGTGTACGCACCTGCACATCAACAAGTCTACGGTCAACGTAAGTACTTTATATGAATTAGAGAAAGAAACGCATACGATGTTTACGTATTTCATGAACAACGAATCTTTTCACGATCGACACTAGATTCCTCCATAACAAAAGACAACCCTGCATTTTCTATGATCAACGATTCCGATGAGGACGTGATATATGGATCGGACGAAGAAGTGGTTTACGGATCGGACGAAGATAGCAGACGGCCTTTAACCCGCGCGTCTCGAACTACGAGTGATAGTAATTAGTTAAACTAACTATTGTTAATAAGAACAGAAAAATCATTTGCAAAACGAATAATATAATAATTATGATAATAATAATAATTATGTAAAATAAGAGAATTGCAAGTAATGATATATTGTAAAATAAAAGATGCCAAGGTGATCAAGTGATTGCAAGCGAAACTGAAGAAAATTTAATTGCTCATTTATATTTACTAGCGGCAAACAGTGAGAATCTGATGTTTAGGAGCAATATGTAAATTGAACATTTTTTTATCGTTACTTCGCGCATTCTTACGCTTTTTATCTCTTTCAAATTATTTGATTTTTTTATATCGTTATATATTGAAAATTTCATGTTAAGAAAAAATTTCGCTAATAACTGAAAAAACGAAATGTTGTCCAATATTTTCGCGAATCCCTTTCCGGTTCTTACGCTAATTGTAGAACAACGTGTACATACAAACAGTGACGCGCGCTCTAAAATAGTCTGGTAGGAAAATCAAAGCATTATTCGATGTTTCAGACAACTTAAACTCGAATATCGAAGCTCGAAACTCGAATCTCAAAAGTTCGATAGCTCGAAGGTCAGTACGTATGAATGTGTGTTGATGCGCGTACAGTATAAGCACAGAGTAGACTTGTATCTACTCTTTGGTATAAGTATAGAAGAGGAACAACCGTTCTACGTTATTTTCGAATTAAGGTATTAGTTTGTTACCATACGACACAATGTCGTGTATCTTTTTGGTTTAGCAGCGTATAATATTGTTAGAAAATGCAGCATTATTCGTTTAAAGTTTAAAGCATTGTGTCGATTTTAAATCGTGATCGTTAAAGGGTTAGAACGAATGTTTAGAAATATTGTTAATTTTCATAATTATCGAACGTACATATTGCTTGATAGATACTGTTACATTTAAATACAAATAGTTTGCTTCTACGTGTGTGAAATATTATCCATTTTTTTTTTAGACGAAAGTAATATCAACGAGATTCTTTTCAGACGAGCAAATTTGCAAAACAATGCCGAAATCGAAAGAGTACGTGTTGTCTTCTGATGACGATAGCAGCGAAAACGAGGTATCCGATTTTTCGTAGAACATATCGTAGCGTATATGGTGCAAAGTACAGTTGACGCGGGTGCAGATGTATCGATACGAACGTGTAACGAACACGTTATTTTGTTTTACAAGGAAGTCAAATCGAAGAGGAAGCAAAAGAGAGAAATCGAGGACACTGGCGAGAAGACATCGAAAAAGTCAAAACGAGAATCGAGCGAAAACCAGGAATATACTTGGGATTTAGGAAATAATCGCCAAGTTACTGTGAGAGACTTTAAAGGGAAAATATACGTTGACATTAGAGAAATGTATTTCGATAAAGATGGAAACTTAAAACCAGGAAAGAAAGGTATTAATACTCTTTTTTCGAAGAACGAAAGATGGTTAAATAAGAAATAAGTAAAAAAAATGTGTTTACTACACAGGTATTTGCTTGAGCGTGGCGCAATGGCGGAAATTGTCGGCTGTTATCGAAGACGTGGACAAAGCGGTACATTCGAAATCTTAAATCATTCACTTATTACTTGAAAATACTTATTTTCTAATGTATGTTTTCTTTTGTATCGTTTCTAAATACGGTAACGCTCCGTTTATCCGAACCGATCGAGGAGGTAGGGAGAAAAGACGGTTTAAATACAATAAAGATACTATAAAAGCGAATTTCTCGGGTCTGAACTTTTGCTTATATCGGATAGGTCTAATTTTCGCTTATATCGCATTTTTACTGTAATCGAATAATTCGGTATATAGGAATATACTAACTCTTTTCTCAATTATAAAATGTAGAGACTCAATTTCAGAGACCGATTAATTGGACTAGCCGATTAGGAAGCCCGTAAACAGATATATCAGCAGCAGCAGACAAATGCAGCTGATAAGTAACATAACAATGAAAAAGACAGCCTGTAAGACCTGCCAAATTGTCTAGCCTACTGTGAACGCACCTTGTACTAAGGCTTCCTTGTCAATTGTCCAATCAACCAGTCCAAACATGGCCTAACGCGACAGAAGTTCGAAAGCATTCGTTGTAAAAATATGTATTCATATAGTCAATTCAACTCTCGACTACAGGCGTAAAAATCAGAATTTTCGTATCTGGTTTAGAGCCCTACTCTCGACCGTAGTTCGGATAACGACAGCTCGATATACGTATATAAGTTTCATCTGTAAAACGTTACGTGTCAATTTGTTTTACCCGTATTGCGAGGTATTTATAATAAAATTACTTTCCATCGAAACAAGCGTGTTTACGAGTTTATGTTATAAGGGAAAAGAAAAACAGACTGAAAGATACAAAGATACAAAAAAATTATTCAAGTATCGAGCTTAATGGCGCATGATAATACATTTGAAAATATTTGAAACGATAAACGTAATAACAGTCTTGTATGTTTATTTCTAAACAAGTACGATAAGTAAGGTCAGTTAATTAGAATGACGTTTAGGCTGGTCCATGAACAGACGTTAAGAACTTATCTAAATCCAAATTGTTCAATAATGTCTGAGGATCGGTTAGATGTTGTCGTTTCTCAATCTAAAAGAAACCATAAAGACACGTTGTATTTTCGTTCAATGCCCGTTAAAAAATAATCGAACAAATCTAATCGATTACCAACCTGCTTACTTTCTTTAGAATCTGTAGATATAGACTTCTGATGTTTTACAATCGGGACATCTGAAATCGTAAATGTATAAAGAACATATCGATGGACAGCGGTTTCGGTAACAAATATGTACGTCATATTTCTTGTAAATATGTAATTACCTTTGATCATTTCTGGAGTTTTTTCTATTTTCGAACGTTTGTCGTTCTCGCGTTGGATAATCTTGTCTCTTTCGTTGATCGTACTAGTTCGAGCAATAATATCGGTATCGGTGACGATGGTGGTGGCAATAGTGGTGGCGGTGACAGTAGTGGTGGTTGTGGTGACGGTTGCGGTAACGGTGGTAATTGCGGTAGTGGTAGCACTAATGATGGAGGTAACAATGGCAGCAAGATTGTTCGTTTTCGAGAAAAGCGGCTTGTCGATAGGAGACGACGTGGCGAGTGGTTTAGCGCGTATACTCGTTACGGTTGATGCGTCGACGGACGTTCGATCGAATATTTCACGATGATTTTCGTTTTTGAAGGGCGACTTTCTACTCGGTAATTTCTTTTTCGATTTTGGCGGAATATTAAATATTTCTTCGTAATCTGTGGCTGTCCACACTTTAACGCACTCGTCGTTATTTTGATCATTCAAGACTATATTAATTTGAAGTTCGTGGGCACTGTACCTTCGTCTTCTTTTCTTCAACGAAGCACCATCGTCGTAGAGAAAATGATACTCTACCGAATTTGGTAGAGCCACGTTGAAATCCGTTTTACGATTACCCTCGTGCTCTTTTGGTTCGAGTTTGTCCGGATGATCGATTTTGCATGCAGGAACAAGTTGCAAACATTGAAGAACACACGATAAATTTTTACTATTCGACAGATCGGACTCGTTCCTAGACGTTTCGACCGTTTCGGCTTTCTGGTTACGCGAGAACTTCGTTTCGCGATCGTTCTCTTCGTCGCTGAATAAATCTCGTTTTACCTGATCGATTTTCGACTTAGATGCGACATTCGTTTTACCGCTACGATTCGGATATTCCATTACTTGATTCGCATTTCCTTCGTTACGACTTTTCTCGCTTTTTATCGCAACAACGTCGTTATCCCTCGAAATCGTTTCATCGTTCGTTTTATTCGACAACATTTTACGATCAAGATTACGTTCTTTCAGGATTCGCGTATAATTTTCTTCGACATTGATGGCGACAAAATTTTCCAATTTTTCCGTCGCTTCCAATTTCCTAACATCTTTATTATCAGTTACTGGACTGTTCGATCGTTCATTATGAATGGCAACCTCCTCCTTTTCTTCAACATCGTTCTTATCATTCTCTGCAACTGTACGGATAGCTTTTTTCGTGTCATTTCGTTGAGTTGCGATCCGATCGTCGTCGTCTTTTCGATGTAAATTTCCTTTTAGATCCGCGCTCCCTTTAATTTCTACTACGTTCAAATGTCTTACGCTCGTACCACCGGCATCGCGAATACTATCGTCGCTGCCGCTCCTAACGTTGTTGCTGTTTTGATTGTGAACAGCGACATTGATACCGTTATGGTTATTGTTCTCGGTATCGAATCCTTCGATCTTCTTCTTTTTCCTTTTCTTCTTTCGTTTACTATCACTAAACGGATCATCGTTTTTCCGGATACACGCGTTACGATCGTTTTTTCGTTTTACATTAATGTTATTTTGACCCCTACGAATAATCCGTTTCCGCCGAGTCGCTGTTCTACCGGTAAGACTAGAATTTGGAATTTCTCGAAACTTTGCGATCATACGTTGACGCTTCGCTTCTAATTGAACAATTAATTTCTCGTCGATGGTCAGACACTTTTGTCGTTGCTGTTTTTGCTGTTTTTGTAACGAAGAAAATTGTTTGACTGATTTTGCGGATTTAAGGATACGCTGCGCGTTTACTACTTTTGTCTTTCGCTTGTAGTTTATCGTCGTAGAATTTCCTATGTAGGAATCTTGCTTTTGACTCTCCGAATCAATGAACGCGGAAATTTTCGAAGACAAATTAGTCAAGTTTTCTACACCAGCCTTAGAACTGCTAGGAGTCTCGGAAATATCCGCTTCGTTGATTAAAATTTCATTTTTGGCTGGAGTTTCTTTAGCGTCTTTTCGCGATTCCCCCAGCTCTTCCGTTCCTTCGTTTTCACTTGCCATTACTGGAAACACTTTTAACGGCGAAGATTCGCATTTTCTCGAAACAATGGTCGTTTCCTCGGTAGGATTCACGTGCGACACATTCGTTGATCTAATCGTTAATTTCGTTGAAGTATTTCCTGAGGTTACCGAATATTCCGTATTCGTTGTTTCTTTCACGCGCATACCGATGATTTTGCGCATCGAATTGTCGTGACACGTTTTGGTGGAAATTTCTTTCGAAACATTTTTATATTTTTTGTTCGATGATGATTTCTCCGAGATGTTCGTTACCCTGGAATTCGGGAAACCGGACGAGGGCGATAATGACGACGGTGATGACGACGTTGACGAAGACGACGACGACGATGAGGACGACGAGGAAGACGACGATGACGATGAAGATGACGAGGATGAGGAAGAAGAGGACGATGTCGAAGAATTGGACGAGGACGAAGCATCGCTGTCGTTTGATTCTTCGCCGTTGAGCAAATATTTTTCGCTGCCGGTTATTTTAATGGAACGCTCGTCCGCTTGGTTACGTTCAGTTTTATCTATATACTCCGAAACTTCGTCTTTTAAGCGATGATCGGATTTCTTACATTTTGTGCGATGCATTGACGCTGTCGTTGATATCGAATCTCGGGAATTCGCTGATATTTTAAGCTCTCTGATCGCTTGTTCTTTAGGTAAATTTTCCTTGATCACTTCGAACTGCGTTATTTCTAATTTCGGGGACAGCTGCGTTCCGAGTGCGACGACGAGATCACGAGGTACGCATCGTTTTATGCACTGCGGAGACTTTTGCGAACCTTTCGCCAATATTGGTTGCGATAATTTTTCCGAATGTTCGTTTTCTTCAAAAGTAGGTTTGTAATAAGGGGAACAGCGATCGAACGTTTCTTTCTTCGGGTCATCGGTCATTGTTTCTTCCAAGTGTTTCGGAGTTAAAGCTATACAAGGTGTTGTTGGAAATTCCGGAGTGTTTATAAAATTACGTATTTTGTTCGAGTCTTCGTTCATTTTAACGAACGGAGTTGTACTGCTGCTAGGGCTAAGTAATCTAGGCGTCGGTGGAACATCGTAATTCTCTGATTTCCTGGGTGTTTCCAATTCGATCAAATTAGGGATTTCTAATAATTGTCGGGGAACGTCCGCGCACGTTTTTGTCAACTCCAAGAATCGCGCATCATCCATCAACGTTGCATTATTTTCCACGTTACATCTATTCAGATTCGTTTTTAACGTTGTCAACTGGACATATTTTTTTGCTTCCCTTTTTTCAACTTTCGAATCACCGACTGTTCTTGCCGTTGCCGTTATTGTCGTCGAAGTCGTCGTAGTCATCGTCGTCGTAGTCGTTGCTGTTCTTGTTCTTGTTGCTGTTATCGTTTCTATTGTAGCCGTACTGTTGGCCGTTGTTCTTATCGCCGTTACATCGGGTGGACCCTTTTGCAAGTTAAATAATCGCTTTGATTTATCCCGTTCGGAAAGATCGTTCGTTTTCGTACCATCGGTGTCGACATCAACGTCCGTCGTAATGGTCCGATCAACGGGCGTAATCGACAAATTTTCATCCGTTACCAACGCAACGTTACTTCGTATTTCTTCCGTCGATAGTTTTGTCATTTTTCGCTCTTCTTCTTCGACCGTTTGTTTTTTCTTCGCATCGATGACTGCCTCCTTTCTTGAGGAGTTTTTACTAATTTTCCCTTTTGATACTCGCGATTTCCATTTTTCTCTCTTTGAAGCCAAATTCTTACCTCGTTTCGCGTACTCTGCCGGTTGCCCAACCTTGGACGATACGCTTGTTCCCCGACGATCATTCTCCGCACTCGTTGCTCGTAAACATTTCCGTAAGTCCGCGTCCCACGTATTCTTCGTTGCTTTCGTTGATTTTAATTCGGGTTCGGAGGAAATGCCCGCATCGTTCTCGCGTGTAGGAACATCGTCGGTTAAAGCTTCGCTTTCCTGAGATTTTTCCCAAACCTTTGTAACCTTCGGCAGAGAATGTTCCATCGTAGCTCCGCTTACTTTGTATGAAGGTTGACTTACTTTTACCGGACATATTGCAGTGTCGTGCATTGTTATCGCACAATCGGAAAACGGCGGAGACTTAAACAGACAAGTCCTACGCACGGCTTTAAGCTGTTTCAAGGATGACGCGTTTTCGTTGTCGCTAATTGTACCATCGATGGCAGCGGTAGCTGTGATCGTAGCTGTTGCCGCTGATGCAGACGCTACCTTTGTCGGTGTATTAAAATCAAGAACTCTTATATGATTATTTCTCCGTCTGGGCGTAGATAAACTAAGTCTATAATTTTTTGTTCTGCTTTTCAACAAGGACCTCGGAGTGCGTTTATTAATGATACCGCGTTCGCCAACACTGTTGCGCGTTGAAGGCTGTTGCCCGATAATGATATCGTTTTTTACCGAAGCTACAACTTTTTCGCCAGTTTGTACAACAGGTGTCAAGTCGATGTCTGATAAACTTTGGTTTTCGTTATTCTTGCTACAATTAAATTTTATGTACGGCGATAGTCCAGAGCCTGACAAACTAACATTGTCCTCTATGTTTATCGTAGGCAAATTCGAACTATCCAGTAATGTTTTCGCACTATTTTCGTTGCTGTAGAGGGTGATCGATTCTCCGATTACCATTTTATTAGCGTCATCGTTGCTCAAAACAGCCGAACTCGTGACCGAACTATTCACCACATTGCTAACGGTCCGAGTCGATGTACCTTTTGCTTCGTTGGTTGCTATTTTATCTTGTTTATCGACTGCTTGTTGCGTTCCACGAGACAACGATGTTAACGATGTCAGTGGTGTGAACGATGTGAATGGCGCGAAGGGTGTGAACGGTGTCAACGGAGCCAATGTTGTCAACGATGTCGACAATGTTGATGCAGGTACTTTTCGAGCAACGTTTACGGTTTTTAAATACAGCGTTTCCACGACATCTTCTTTGCCGATTTTATTCGTTGGACCTTTTGGAACGATTGGAACGAATCGCGAATTTCTGCCGGACGTTATGGAACGCGCTGCTGGATACGCCATACTTGTATACATTATATTGCTTATTTCTTCTTTCGAACACATTATTAACGTTGGCACCGTTGTTATATCTTGATGCTCGGATTTATTGCCGTTTGCGTTGTTCATCGTTTCCTCCTTAGATTTTACTGGCTTGGCTTTCTTTACCGATAATTTTTTCACCTTTGACTCGGCCGTATCGTTATTTCCTACTGACGCTACAGTCTTGTAATCTTGCGCACCTTGCCGGCTCTCCACTTTTGTCAATTTTGCTTTTTCTCCTTGTCTACTTTCCTCGGGACAAACTTCAAACCTCGACGATTTTTCGGACAAACTTCCAATCTCGACGATCTTCTTTTCATCCGTATCCACGGATGCACTACGAACTTCTTTCCTGTTATCTGCGCTTTTTTCGTCATACATCGTTGTACATTTATTTGTAATATTTGCGTTTATTATACTCAATACCGCGGCAGCGTTTTGATCTTCCAACGCGTTATCTTCTTTCCCTTGATCCCGTTGATCCTCTTCGATCCGAGCATTGTGTTGCCTGGACGAACTACGAAGTCTGTGCTTTAACGGTACTTCCGTCATACGTGCATCTGTCTCGTCGGATAATTTTATATCCGACGTTACAGATTCTACTGACCCGTTATTCGTCCAACAAATTTCAACTTGTTTCTCTTCCAATTCATTCGTGGTTAATTTCGGTTTCGGTCTATTGGCTTCCATCTCTTCGTCAGGACTCGTGTCCGCTTCTATTTGCGATCCGATTATTTCGTCGAGAAATTTTTCAAATACGGGATCGGACTCCGTTGCCTCCACTATCGACTTAATTGCGTTATTTAGTTCCGATACGATAGAAGTGTTCGCTTCGCCGTTCATTGGATCGTTTAAATGCTCTTCTTTCGAAGATGCGTCCGTTGGAAGTATCGCTTTGTTGATGTTCTCAGCAATTCGTTCTTGTAATTCGGTACGATTCAACAGCTCTTTCGTCAGTAACTTATTACGGCAATAACAATATATTAGTTAATTTATGAACTAATACGAAGAAAAATTAAATGAATATTAGCACTTACACTGAGATTTTCAATTGGTTCGTCGTTAGTTTCTGATTCGGATTCCGGTGTATCGTACGGAGTAGTCTGAACTTCTACACACGAATAACTCAGTAACTCTTCCGTACTTGTAGCCGCAGTACATTTTTCAAACGCGAACGAATCTTTTGTATCATTTAATTTGCATCTGTTATCTGTTACGGCGTCTTCTATGTTTTGCGTTTCTTGGTTAATACCTAATACAAATATTTTCGCTTAATTCTGTACTCTATATTCGTAATTTTATAATTTATATGTATACGTATACATGAATGTGTGTGTGTGTGTGTGTGTGTATATATATATATGTGTACCATGATTATTGTTACTATGGCTGTCACTATTGCTATTATTTTTGTGGTTATTGCAGCCTTGATTTCCATTGTCTCCTACAGGGTTATTACGCTTTTTCTCTTCAACGTTAATGGTACATTTAAATTGATCAGTCGTACCTATGTGACCAGGTAAACTTTCTAACGGTGTTGCCTCGATGCTGTTATAATTGTTTACTATGAAAAAAAGAAACGGATTACGGCAAAAAATTTTTAAATCAAAATAAATATTTCAAATACTGTAAACTTATAATAATCTTAACAATCAATCATCTACCGTGACTAGTGATAGAGTCAGTCTGTTGAGATGTATTTGCCATTACTTTCGTACGTTTGCATCGTTCGCGATCACTGTTACTGTGGCGTCTTTTACGTATACTGCTAGATATTATAGGCGAGCCATTAGGTACTTGAGAGTTAGCCTGTACACGTATAAATATCATACAACAATATTATAATGTACCATGCCCAACACTGCACTGATACTGATAATAATGTTTTAATGATTGTTTATTCTATATACCTGTGAAGGAACATTTATATTAACGACGAATCGTTGCCCACGAGTTTCTTCTATAAGAAACTTCAATTGTTCCAGTAAATCTCCACAGTGTTTTGATTGTTCGCAATCTGTAATTTTGCTTAGCCGTTCTTGAACTGTAAAAATATCATATATTTCTTTAGTTAAATTTTCGAGATAGCTAAATATCATAGAAAAATAGATAGAATCTTATTATATAAATGTATATAGCTATGATTCGAGCTATAAGATCTTACTTGTCGCGTTAATAGCAAAAAACTTCTCTATAACGTCAATCAGTGTCATTCCACTGACTCTGGTGCTAAATCGTCTGCCACTAGATATTACGGTACGACATTCTTGTAAATGTGGACAGGTTTCCAAAAATACTTTCGCAGCTTCTAGACAACTTTGACCTTCTAGATATCCTGAAACCAATTTTATTAATATTGTTACAAAATCTGTTACAAAAAGACTGACCAAAGAACGATTAAAATTGTATGCTCTCTTTAATATAACGTTCGGAATTAATTAATTCATTCACCAATTTTTTATTTATTAATTTATGTCACTTTAAACTTTTAGTTTCTTCGCGTCAATTCGTTCGAATAATATATAACAGTGTCGCAAACATCAAACTGCGTACCAACAAGTACTTTTATCGTTTTTCGTACTATGATCGGAATAAAATTCACATTCCCGCCATACAACAGGTTATTATTATTAGAAATACAATGTTTCAAATATATGTACATATCGTGTCACTCTTACCAAGAACTAATCTAGCTATTTCCGATGGTAATAGTGTTTCCATAATGTTTATTGATCTTTAAATTTTAATCGTATCATTGAACATTCATTACGAACTCTGGAAACAACTGAAGCAAATATACACTTTCAAACTCAGTTCAGCGAAACGAATCTTTGATAATCTCAAAAGAGTAACATACCTTCTATCGTACAATTTTACCAACTTAAAAAATTATAGTAAACTCTGTACAGTTTTTTACCCTGGTTAGTGACTTTGATACGATACTAGCAGACATATGTGTACATGTAATCGCTATACACTTCTTTGACTCTGTTTACCGAAATATTAATTTATTTATATTTATACGTAAAAGGTCCATCGAAATTCGTTGTCCATATTTCGGTATGTGTGTCTCGTATGGCCAGTAAACATTCGTCAAAGTTATTAAACAGTGTTAGGTATTGTTTAATGATTATCTAATCATATATTAGTGTTTGTTTTTCTCATTGTCGAAAATGTTCTAAAGCAATCGACTTTATAATTAGTTTGTGCTATTCTTTAACATTGTTTATTATAATTATCCATTATTTCATATTATAATAAACAACTGTATTAATTAAATATTTACATAAGTTATATAGATTTTAAAAGAAGTTTTTGATATTATATCTGTGTAACAGTATTTTATTTGCAGATTTGTAAACAATGGGAAGTTGGCAATTAGAAGTTGCACGAATGATGTCGTATATATTATTTCCAATCGGAATTTATTATTACTTCAATCAAACAGAAAATATTGAAGAATGGATGATTAATGAGAAGAAAAAATTTAATCCTATAAGTAGAAAGCATTATAAAGAATTTTTAGGATTTGTCGATGAATGTAATAGCAAGAAACAAAAGAAACAAATCGAAGAAATGGAATCTAAATATAACATAAATACGAAATGAATTTAGAAGTATTTAGTATACAATCATTTTTTCAATTTAAGAGATTTATTACTATTCTGTATGCAATCAGTTTTAGCAGCTTTTAGTTATGGAATATTTTCAAAAACATATATCACCAATAAACAATTTTGTCGGGTAAAGGTAACATGTAACAGAAATTAAATAATATGTTAAAGACTACAATATGCATAACGTTAATTTTGTATAATTTAATAAATCATATGCAGTAACTTAAATAAATTGTTTCAAGAAAATAAAACATTTTATGTCTTACTAGTTATGAATGTATATGATATGTATATTTTTGTATCATTCGTCGCACAAAAGAATACTGCATAAAGTCTATAGTGCTTGACACTTTACATTGTATAGAATTTGAAACCCCTATATATGCGACTTGCTTCTACTTTCATGGTTCCCGCCATCATCCGTTATAGCATCCATATATTAGCATGTATTATGTCAAATTCACAAGAATCAATAAATAATAACATTTTTTCAAATAAATACTTAATATTAAAAGAAAGCTGGTTCGTTTTGTAATAAAAGAATGAACAGCGACTTTCCATTTCTATCAGAAAGGAAGAGTGAATATCGGAAGAACAGCGCCTCTCGTGTTCTTGTGGAAAAGAAGACCACGACATATTGTAAAAGATGTAAAATACATTATAATCATTCAATAATATAGTGTAAACTGTTCCACCACCCTCGATACATCTATCGCAAAAGTGGAGCTTGCAATTAATTACACATCTCTATAGTAATGTAGCGGCAAGCAAAATGGGAGGAACCCTCTCAAGCGCCATCTCGAAAGAGAAAATAAAATACAATACAGTAATGTAGCGGATGTTCTTTGATTTACGAAGAAAGACGCTGGCTAATTTCTTTTTACTTCTTCTTTTTACAACTCACGAGATCGTTCTATGTGAACCGTGTTCCTATGAACTTAATGCGTGACTGTAAAACATTTTACGCGTGATATCAACCTTATAAACTAAACCTAGTTCCCAACCGAATCAGGCTGAAGTAGTGTTGATTTATATGTGTTCTAACGTTGAACGAAGTATATACATGGCTATTTGTTTCTAAAGAAAAACAAAATAAATTACAATTGCAGTCCTGTTTAAAAACATAATACAGGAATTGCAAGAATAATTATTAAAAAACAACAAAAAAAATGAAAAGAAAAAATTGCTGTTGATTATAAGTAATCAAACATATTGAAATAATTCATAATAATTATCAATTATATTAAAGTGTATGAAACTAGGATAATACTTAAATTACATATATTAACTTGTGCACAAAATAACAATAACAAACATATAAAAAACTTATACTTTTATTTGTTTATAAATTTCAGGCACTGTCCTATACAGTAAAATAAATTCTTTGTTACTATATCAATATAAAATGCATGAAAGCATAGATGACATATGTAAAGCAATTGATGAAAATTTGCTGCGTAATCTAGAACTGATGGAAGAAAAGATCAAGACTAATGTTCAAATGGAAAATATATTACGTGATGGTTACATTGAATTAGCTAAAGCTAAGTATATACGTGGCAAAGAAAGTATAAGTATATTACAAGTTCCTGCCGATGATGAAAGAGTAGCTACATTATTTGAATTAGAAACAAAATTAACTGAAGAAACTGGCAAAATAATTCCAAATTTTGATATAAGCTTAAAGAGAATAGATAAAAATATAGATGATATTCAGGATCCCATAAAATGGTTTGGAGTGCTAGTCCCTCAAAGTTTACGAATTGCTCAAAAACGTTTCCAAGAATCTCTGTACCTTGCTGTAAGAGCAGCAAATTTACAAGCAGAAATTACTTCTGTATTAGACAAATTACAATCTTTGTACTTCTTAAAACATGATTCGTGTCGAAAATATGTTAATAAAAATTAAAAATTATTATGTTTCATTCATTCAATCTGTATAACCTTGTTGCATAAGATTTATATTTTCTGTTGTTTTAAAATACTTCAGTTGTAAATTATTTGACAGCGTATTATGTAATTTTAAATTATATCAACAAATTTTATGGAAAATAAAAGAAATTATACATGAGCTTATACAATAACCAATACGATTTCAACTTTCCCTTCATTCCTATATAGATTCTCTGATATTGGTCAGTTATAGTTATTTACTAAATTCAAATAAATTGTTGGCCTGACTGAAAATAGTTCCGATTTAAGAGAAATTCCCGCCAGTTCGTATTTTCAGTTTATGAAATACAGAGTAGTAGGAACAAGTTTTATTTTGAGTTTGTAATTTATATTTTTGTTTTATTGCCTTTACATTTTTGTGCTTTAATAAAATGGTAAGATAATAAATACGTAAAAGTGTAAAATGTCAAATTTTTTTTTGAAATGTTATAAATATGTTTCATAATAAAAGTCTTAGTTTAATGTTTTATAATATGTTAATAAGTTTACATCTTAAATCTCATAATTTACACTATTTTATAATATTACTTAGGATTCTAGCAGTTCTCCAGCACGTTCTGAAAGACATGCAGAAGCAATGACATCTCCTGCCCCAGAAATAGATGAACCATTTGAAAATGAAGCTGATTTGCTTGGCACTGACAATGATCTTCGCGAAGAAGAAGAAGAAGGAGAAGAACTGTTTGGAGATAACATGGAAGAGTAAAATTTGCTTTATATTTAATTGTAGTTACAAAGAAACAGAACATATTTGACAATTATTTGTTAAAATTTTAGTGATTATCGTCCAATGCCAGCATTAGATAGATATGATCCAGATGTTGTAGATGATGAGGAATACTCAGAATTATCACAGGGAGAGCGTGTTGCTGCTGAATCTGCTATGCGTAAAAGGGATAGGGCAGCTGGCATAATTAGAGATGATAGATATTTACTTTATGGTATTTCATTTTTGAAGTATATGATTAGTATATTCTATAAAAATATAATATAATACAATAGACATATTTATATATTTAAGATGAGAGTGACGAAGAAGAAATACAGGCACGTAAACGACGTATGGCTGAAAAAGCAGCAACTGGCGAAATCGAGGATGTGGAAGCAAGTATTTCTCTTTAGTTCTTATTTACTAGTTCGTATTTTGTTTTATTATAATACATAATATAATTTACTATTGTATTTTAGATGATTGAATCTATTGAGAATTTAGAAGATACCAAAGGTCATTCAGTTAAAGAGTGGGTGTCTATGTTGGGACCACGAACTGAAATTTCTAATCGTTTTAAAAGTTTTCTACGTACCCATACCAATTCCAAGGGACAATATATGTACAAAGAACGAATTCGTCACATGTGTGAGAGCAATCAAGTACTGGCTTCTTGCTATTAATTACAATTAGGTTTTAAAATAATATTAGGTTGTAAAATATATGTTTTATTTGTTAACAGTCTAGTTTTGTTGTGGAGTTTCCTATTCTTGCGAGCAAAGAACATGTTTTAGCTTATTTTTTACCAGAAGCACCATTTCAAATGTTGGAAATATTTGATGAGGTAGCAAAGGAATTAGTATTAACTATTTTCCCCAGTTATGAAAGAGTTACAAGTGAAATTCATGTTAGAATATCAGAACTGCCGTTGATAGAAGAAATTCGTACATTTAGGTAAAAAAAAAAAAAAAACAAATATTTTCATAAAGGTGCAGCGAAGAAAATATTAACATAATTTACTGTAAACATAGGAAACTCCATTTGAATCAATTAGTACGTACTTTAGGAGTTGTTACTGCAACTACAGGGGTATTACCACAATTATCTGTTGTGAAGTATGATTGTACAAAGTGTGGATACATACTTGGCCCTTTTGTACAAAATCAAAATAGCGAAGTTAAGCCAGGATCGTGTCCTGAATGTCAAAGTGTTGGACCTTTTATGGTAAGCTTAGATATTGTGATCCTTTAATTCATCAATGAAATGAGCATATTACAACTATATTAAGATTAATTGTAGATTAATATGGAACAAACAATATATAGAAATTATCAAAAAATTACAATCCAAGAATCACCAGGTAAAATTCCTGCAGGAAGAATACCTCGAAGCAAAGACTGTATTCTTTTATCAGATCTGTGTGATCGTTGTAAACCCGGAGATGAAGTCGATGTTACAGCCATTTATACAAATAGTTACGATGGTTCTTTAAACACAGAACAGGTAATAAAATAACATTAATAAATGGATACATTAAAATATATTTAACTAATTAGTGGGTACTTGTTTCCCATATATTAGGGTTTCCCAGTATTTGCGACAGTTCTGCTAGCTAATCACCTACAAGTGAAAGATTCGAAAGAAATCGTGGAGTCTTTAACCGAGGAGGACATTTCGAGCATTATTGCTTTAAGTAAAGACCATCGAATTGCCGATCGTATTGTTGCAAGTATTGCGCCTTCAATTTACGGGCATGAATATACAAAAAGAGCTTTAGCCTTAGCAATATTTGGTGGAGAATCAAAAAATCCAGGTATTTTCTTCGTTTAATAATATTTTTATTGAATGCTTTGTTTTATAAACATAATTCAATAAGTGTATTGCAATTAAACGTGTAGGAGATAAACATAAAGTAAGAGGTGATATCAACGTGTTACTATGCGGAGATCCAGGAACCGCTAAATCACAATTTTTGAAATATGTAGAAAAAATTGCACCAAGAGCAGTATTTACCACAGGCCAAGGAGCTTCAGCTGTCGGGCTAACTGCTTTTGTGAGGAAATCACCCGCAACTCGAGAATGGACTTTGGAAGCTGGTGCATTGGTACTTGCAGACCATGGAGTTTGTCTAATTGATGAGTTTGATAAGGTACAATTATCTTTTTATAAAAGGCTTATACTATTAAAGCAAAACATGTATGTGTAATATATTGAGACTTGTATTTCTAAAGTCCTAGATTCCTGGATTCCCAGATTTCTGTATTCCTATATTTCTATATTCGTACGTAATCGGTTTGATATAAAATGTAAATATTACCGTACTTTCAGATGAATGACCAAGATAGAACATCTATCCATGAAGCTATGGAGCAACAAAGTATATCTATTTCAAAAGTAGGAATCGTTACATCGCTTCATGCTAGATGCTCGGTTATAGCTGCGTCCAATCCTATTGGAGGAAGATATGATGCTAGTATGACGTTCTCAGAAAATGTAAGAGAAACATTTCCAAGTAGAAACTTAATTTGAATTTAGATATGATAAATAGAAAATTATGTTTGACAACATTCATTTATTTCTTTATTTAGGTAGATTTATCAGAACCTATTTTGTCTCGGTTTGATATCTTGTGCGTTGTAAAAGATGAAATAGATCCTATGCAAGATCGTCATTTAGCTAAATTTGTTGTAAACTCTCACATTAAACATCATCCAACAAATGCTGGAAAAGTAATACCTATAGAAGAAAATGCAAATGATATCTCTATTCCACAAGATCTTTTGAAAAAATATATAGTTTACGCGAGACAAAACGTTCATCCTAAATTAACGAACATTGATCAGGATAAAGTAGCAAAATTATATAGCCAGTTAAGGCAAGAAAGTTTGGTGAGTTGAAAGCACACAGACTATTGATATTTTCATTGTATACCATACAATTCTTATTTTAATAATTCATAGGCTACTGGAAGTTTACCAATTACTGTACGACACATAGAAAGTATTATACGTATGGCAGAAGCGAGTGCTAAAATGCATCTAAGAGATCACGTTCAAGAAAGTGACGTGAATCTTGCCATTAGAATGATGCTAGATAGTTTTGTTGAGACTCAAAAGTATTCAGTGATGAGAAGCATGCGACAGGTATATATGTCTATGTACAGTTTAATTGGAACAGTAAATATGCGTATAATAATTGAAATAACGGTTATATATTTTATATTTTTCTTTTTAAGACATTCCAAAAGTATTTATCGTATCAGAAAGATCACAGCGAACTCTTATATTACATACTTAGACAGATTACATTAGATACTATAGCATTTCAAAAAGCTTTACATGGAGGTCGTATTACAACAGTCGAAATTTCAGAAAAAGATCTATTGGACCGAGTATGTATAATTTACTTTAATCCATTATAAATTTTGCGAATTTCGTTTCATTATAAATTATCTTTCCATTTTAGGCTAAACAAATTGATATATACAATCTTCATCCATTTTATGAAAGTGATATTTTCAAAACAAATAATTTTGTTTATGATTCAAGGAGAAAAGTAATAATACAAACATTTCCGGAAAATATTGACGACTAATATAACAACGTATGATCATAGATAATTATATAAATGGTTATAATTTTATTTACATTCTGATATGCAAATATAATTTTTACATCAGATTATGCGTTGACGTAATAGTGTAATAAAAAATGTAATATTTTACTAAATTTGTAATATTTATATTTGATATTAACAGTTTTATAATAAATACTCGTGTTATGAAAGAATTCTATGGTAAAAAAGTGATATTTCTTAAATATCTAAATATATTAATAGGACATCGGTATTGTAAGTAACAAAATTATATTATAAGCGCATTGTATAAATTATTATTTAAAATGTATTACACGTAAGTACTTCGATCATTTCAATTTTATACAAAAAAAAAAAAGTATTTATAGTATACTAGTGAATTAGCTGATAAATCTTTAAAAAATTGATATACCTATGCTACAAGGTTTCTGTTTTTTATTTAGGATTGTTCAAAGAGAATATCTTTGTGGCAATAGAAAATCGTTATTTTACAAAGTAAACAAAAAATATATTTTAATTAAAACACTGTATTGCTTATACGTAACATTAATATTATTTATTTTTAGATCGGTTACTACTATTAACTGCTATTACTACTGCTACTGCTACTACTGCTACCACTACTACTGCTGGAACCACTATCGCTGGAGTCAGATTCACTATCCGATGATGAACTACTACTGTTGCTATCATTACTGCTATTAGAACCGCTGTTGTTGGCATTAGAATTTGTATCACTAGAACTGCTAGATTCTATTTTCATTTTTTTCTGTAAACGACTCTTCTTAACTTCTTTCTTTCGTTCTTCGCTGTAAAAAAATGATAAATTGTAAGTTTTAAAGTCTTGAAACAGTATTGATTATTAGACTGTGGATAGACAATGTATTAAAATTCGCAATCTATAGATTACTTGATTTATATTATACTCTGCAATATATACTGCTTTATCAATTCACCTGTTAGATTCTTCTTGCATTTTTAGAGCCTTTTTCAATTGTGAAGTACGCGAAGATCTGTGCAAGTATTTTCTTTTGCCCTTACATTCGTAACTCCAATGACCCATTTCTAAACATTTCTGACATCGCATTCCCTGTGGATATGGATTGCTATAAAAGATATATAAAGCATAATTTAACGACTACACACGGATGTTACATTGTATTTATTATCTTTTATTTGTACATATTTTTATGAAAAATAATAAAAGACATTTTATACATATGTAGCAAATATTCAAACTTTATACTAACCTTTTCTTTAAAACTTTCAAACCGTTTGAACTCATATTATATTAATATTCATACTTTGAAATTCTAATCCAATAAATTACTTACATTTAAAAATACAAAGTCTTAACAACATTTGTTTATATGTAACAAAAGGTTATTTTATTTGGTAAATTTTACATACACATCAAATACAAAACGCAATTTCATTTGAAGCAACTGAAGATATTACAATACGGTAGGTCATTTGAAATCACCAATCAAGTTTCGTGTATAATGTTACTATAAAAACAAGAAAAAATGTTCATCAAAGTATAAATTCATTATTGCCAATGATTTTAATAATTAAATTATAATAAATGAGCATATTATATTTGAAGATAATGGTATTTTAAATTAGTAATTTTATATGTATATATTTAAATATATATTATAAAGATAGATTTCCTTAGATGACAATGGAAAGAAAATTTCATCATTCGTACATTTTTGAATGCTAAATTTTTAATATATTAAAACGTCGTGGTACATCGGTATAAATTATAATAAAAAATAATAATTATAAGAAATGTTATATTACGTTTTGATGTAGTTCCTAGAACCACTTTTCTGAAATATGAAATAGCTTGCTATTTCGAAATGTGCCAGTGCCCGAATGTTATGTAGTAGGGACTTGTTCCTCTTGATTACGATTTTCTCCAAGGAAGTCACATTCGCATTCGAGTGTGATATATGTTATAATTTAAAAGAAGAAATAGTTTAGTGATTATTAATATAAATACCTACATAATATATATATATATATCTTATTAGAAAATTATGACATCTTTAGATTCTAGAACGAAGTATAAAAATAAGAATCTAGAATTAAAAGTTAATAAAAATATTTTGATTGAAAGAAGTAGTATACTTCAACAAAAGAAAAAGCTGTTACGAGACAAATATGAACAATTGGTAAAATTTTACAGATTAGAGCTATAAATTAAAAAACATGTATTCTACTTCATTCAATTTGTAAATGTTTCTTCCATTTTATAGGATGACGTAAATTACCGTGTTTGGAATACGGAAGATAAATTTTGTAATGAAATATGGAATTTCTCTTTAGAACACAATTTTGTATTTTTTAATCAATATCCTGACATTATAGAGAGTATTAAACCTCATAAATGTAAATATAGCAGTATTTTTCATAAAGATGTAAACAAAATTAATGTAGGTAAAGAAGCTAAGCTTAGTAATTTAAAACATGAAATTAATGTTGTAAACAGTGAATTAAAATTTGTTTTTGATAAAAATATTCAACAAAATATAGGAGATTATAAATGTACCTTACATAATTTAAAATTATTTACAGAAGAAGTAATGGAAGTCATAAGGTATAGTCGTTAAGTAAATATATTAATAGAGGATTAATATTTATATTGTTTTTTATCAAGATAACTCTTTGTTACATGCATTTGTTTATTTTAGATTATTAAACGCTTCAGAAAATTTTATGAATATATCTAATACACAACTATCAAATAGATGTATAAATAAAGCATTTGTAAGTGCAAAGAAACTGTTTAAAAACTCTATTTTTGATATTGGTATATCTGTTGGAAACAAAATTACAGCTATTTCAAGTACAATAATCCAGAGTCCTAAAGTGGTATATAATATACCTTGTAAAAATGTTTGTTTTCTTTCTTAAATTATTTTAATGGTACAAAAAGTATATTCTGTATTCCATTTTAAATTGCAGGATCTAAAAGATAACAATATCATAACATTTGGTAAATTTATTATGAAAAAACAAAGTGTTATTTCCTTAAAATATCAACAATCTTTGAAAAATTAAAAATAAAACTGTATTTGTTAACATTATATTCATTAATATATACCTCACATTAATATATATATGTCTGTTTATGAAGATAATTAATTTATTTTGTAAGTTTTGTAAATTAAGTTTCATCTTGAATATAATTAGAAATGGAATAACAAATTTAAAGATAGTTGTAGTATATTCATATATTTAGAAATATACAGCATCCTATGTAGTCATATACACTGAATTACATTAATATTACAATTTTTAAATCATATATGTAATATCGCTCGATAGACTATTCAACAAGATTATAATTTGAGAACAGTAATCAATTTTTAATTTCCATATAAATTTAATTATCTTTCGATCATATCATGTTACTTATAATATTTTAAAACTGTTGAACAGTTTATCACAACAATAATTGTAATTGTAGCACTCCTTTTGGCAACTTTTGTATATATTCTCAAACTTAATACTTTAAAATGTATGAAATACACATACATATATTAGCGAAATAAAATGATAGCTTAACTGCAACATTTTGTACATATTTTTAACAAAGATGATTAATGTTATATGATTTTTAAATCATACACATGACTACTATTACACGTTGTTTCAAACAAAAGTTGAAAAATATAAGCACAATTATCTTGGCATCATGTCTATGAATTGACACTGATTATTTCAATTTAAAATGACCTGAGAGTTGGCATTGAACTGTATAAAATGTTCATTATTAATTTTATGTAAAACATTTGTTACATAATGAAAAAAAAAGATATTAATATGAAGTTAAGAGAAGATCTTAGTTTTGTGCAACATTATTATCGGTCTTTATTATTTAATAGACAATTTGTAAATGTTTGAAAGACGAGTTTAATATAGTTACATGATATTCTTATATTTGAAACACAATTAGCATAGAAAACTTGTAGACACATGACAAATTATACATTTACATAGTATATCAGTGAATAGTTACAAAATATATAATTTCTTAATTATAATTGAAAATTTGCTAAGTTCCATTCTACATTGTAAATGTTTTAATAATTTATAAAATTAATGATTTTGTATTTTCGTATAATAAATGTTGCTCAGAGTTAGTTTATTAATGCTTACAATTTTTGACAGTTGTAAAATTGGATAAATTCATTACGAAAAAAGAACATAAAAACATACAAGAAATGGTACTTCCAGTATAAATAAATAACATTACTTAAAGAACAAGGTATATTAATATATTTTATAATTTATAATACATCGATATATTGGTTTTGGGTTATAATTATCGTAAGTAAAGTTGTGCTAATTATTTTACATATATTGCACAGCCATTGTATAACAAAAGAATTGATAAATGAAATCTTTAGTATTGTAATATGTTCGAAATAAAAAAGAATGGTATATTAATATTTCAGTAGGTTGTACACGTACAATAATGTATAACATGTTTAAAAAATCAATATACCCTTGGCTATAAATAAAATCTATTCAACTAGTACAATCATGAATCCAATAAAAAACATGTATACAAATATATATTTATAAGTATGTACATGATTAAAAATAATATGATTAAACATACAAACATTCAAAACTAATATATTGTCACTAAACTAGTGCTCTTTGTATGTGTACGATTAATAAACATTTTACAAATGAATAGAAAATGTTTATTTAGTATACCAGAAGCTACCATTTATGGAACTTAGCAAAAATTAACCTTATAATTATACGACACTAAAACTAATATTATACTTATATGTTTGGCAGCTCTTTTATCTGATGAGAGCACAATAGTGATTTAATTAAAATTGTTAATTGTTCTATTTGTAATTTATTGATCCGTAAAAGAATAAATACCATTAAATGTTTGAATGCTATGTGAAAGTATATCATTAAATACACTTTATAATTGTTACAGAATATTGCAACTAATTTAACAGACGCGGAAGTAAAAATTATAATTAAAACATAGAATTATTTTTGTATGTTTTTTTCAGATAGTACATAATTTTATAAGTAAATTTCTTCAGTTGGTCTTAGAAATAAAAAAAAATTATACACATTTTAATATAGTAAGTTAAATTATATACATAACTAGATTTTGTATTTTGGAAGAGCAATTTTTTTTCAATTTCTTATAAATGAAGCTCCTTCTATAACTTATAACTTGATATAACATAAAGTAACTAATCATTTACAAGCTTTATACTATAATACAGTGTCAGTTTACTATTATTATTTTAATTTTGTCACCAAAATAGTTTCTTTGTATGGCAATGAATAGCAATAACTAAAATGTAAAAGTATTGATGCCGATTCTTAATTTTACACTTTCTCTAATTCATAACATTATCTCACTCTTTTGTAACTAATACAGCTGTTGAAATGATAATTATGTATCTAAGAATAATATTTTACATTATATTATATATTACCAAATAATACACATAAAAATGTAAAAGAATGAAGTATTATAAACTCTGTATGTATGTGTGGATGTGTGCGCGCGCACGCGCGCGCGCGCGCGTGTGTGTGTGTGTGTGTGTGTGTATATATGTATACCATGTTAATAAAATTTCAGTATAATTTATGTCTTTACTGTATCTAAAATATTTCATTATAATTCTGTTCTCTTGTAGTTCTATTATTTGCTGTGCATGTTTTCAACTCAGCACCAATTTCACAATATATTTATACATATGTTTCTTTCCTCATATTGAAAATGTATCGCAGATATATGATTATTCATTATTTATTATTCAATTTATGAGAATATAAATATATGCACATTTTCATACATTGTATCAATAATACTCATATATTTTATATCGATGTGAGATCATTACAGTGAGAATTTAAGTTAATAAGTATTTGTATCAAATATTTTTTTCTGTATCACTCTCATTAAGAATCGACATCTAAGTCATATAAGAAGGTAATTTTCTAATTTTGTTACATGGATCGATAAGGTCCTTGCATTTTTAAAAACTGAATTACTAAAGAAGGGCCTCCGGCAACTATTTCTGGTGGTATTTGAGAAAGTGGGCAATTTTCAATTGACATAATACTGAGATTTGTGCATAAAGCTAATTCGAATGGTAAATTATGTAAGTTTGCATTATCATTGACATAAAGAGAATCTAAATTTTCTAGCGTACCAATCTCTTCAGGTAAGTAGTTAAGATTATTTTCCCCTACGCTCAAATAAGTTAAATTTGTCAAATGACCAATTGCTCTGGGTAAAGAAGTTACTTGATTCGACTGTAAGATTAATTTTTGCAAATCCCGCAGGAAACCAATTTCGTTAGGTAAAGATTCAATCTTATTTTCTTCAAGATCTAAAACTCGAAGTTTACGTAAATTTGCTATACTGGCAGGAATACGTTTCAACAAATTATTGGAAAGTATTAAAATTTCTAAACTTTGAAGACACTGAATATCGTCTGGAATTTTGGTAAGTTGATTTGTACCCAAATTTAATTCGACCATATTGACCCATGTCCCAATATCTAAAGGTAAAGCTGTTAACTGATTTTCTTTCATATTTAATTTTGTCAGGTTCTTAGCTCTAGAGAAAATACCATATGGTATTTTGTCTATTTTGTTATGCTCAAGATTAATAGAATAAACATTTGTGAACTGAGCTGGTCCCCCTGATGGGTATGCGGTGAAAGCATTTCTAGACAATGTAATTGTCGTTAAATCAGAGAGGCTTGCAAGCAGACCATCTGGCAACTGAGACACTTGATTCCCTTCGACGCTAAACTCGTCCATCAGTTTACAATTTGCCAGTGATTTTGGAATATTACTTAATCTATTATATCTAAGTCCTAATCTCGTTAACGAAATTAGATTTCCAATTGTATCTGGAATATCTAGAAGCTCGTTGTGTTGTAAGTCAAGCGTAGACAATTGGACGCAATTTCCAATTTCTTCGGGTAAATGCTCTAAATGATTATGAGATACGTCGAATGTTATTAAATTAACTAACTTGCCAATACCAGCAGGAAGTTCTTTGATCTTATTTTCTCTCAAGCTTAACATTGTTAGATTAGTCAAATTTCGTATGTTATCACTTACATATCGGACTCGATTGAAGCGTAAAAACAAGGTAGTAAGACTCGTTAATTTATAAACAACATCAGGTATCTCGCTCAGCTTATTATGCCTCAGGTCAAGGACTCTTAAAGACTTCAGATTTTCTAATGTATTTGGCAAACTGGTTAGAGAATTTTCACTCAATGCCAATGTTTCTAAATTTGCGAGGCAACCAATTTCTGGTGGCAATGTTACCAGTTTGTTACCGTACAAATAAAACTCGACCAAGTGCGTCAAGTCTCTCACTGTACTAGGTAAATTAGTAATACTGGATTTACTTAAATCCAGTCGTGTTACGCATTCTTCTTTGCATCTTGTAAATTCTTTGGACACATCTAGATCGGCTTGAATCGGTTTGCCTTTTTTCGTGGTTGGTTTCGGTTTATTTGATTCAGGGTGTTTGACAGTTACGGTTTTTTTTGTGTCGGGACCAGCTATGGATGCAGAGGATAATTTTTTCTCCTTTGTCTGCTCCTTATTGTCCCGCAGGACATCTACGTCTTCGGGCATATCACCGGCTGTACAGGTGGTTAAACCACAGCCTTCCAAGTACTCAGGAATATCTTGTTCCTTCATGTAAAAAGTCGGAAGACTGTCTTCGAGGTCCCCACGGTCCCTCTTTACCTCGGACAAACACACCGTTGAAATGTTACCCACACCTGTCCAATATTTGTTCGACTTTTTCATAACCTAACCACTATCGTAATTACGGTAATTTTCTGTGTATGTTCTTGTATTTCTACAACATTATACACTTTTCAAAATTTTATACTCTATACGTATCGACATATCGATGTCATCCACTGCAAGTAGCTGCAAGTAGCGCAAACGCGATACGGCTGACAGAGGAAGGACTAGGTGAACAACGAATATTTAGTAGCGTTCTAAAAACCAACTAAACGTTACCTTTTGATATTTATATGTATATAGTATTCTTTAGTTTGCGAAAGAACCGTGGTTCTGAACGATGATTCTTGTTCATACTGCGCACGTTTACGCTGATTGGTTCATAATCAGAGATAACGTGTAAACACACGAATAACATCTAAAATGTCGTCCAAATTTGTAAAGTTAGAATTATGAAATTTCGAAAATTTGGAAATTTATGTTGTTATGTACTTGAAAATTTGGATATTTAGGAATTTGAAATTTGGTAACCAAATATAGTCACCAGTTAATTATGTATGCCCTATTACTTTTTTTCAGTTGTTTATATGTTTTTTATTCGCTGTATATATGACCATGAAGTGAGAAGTGTTCCGTAAATTGACGTCACACTGTTCAGAAAGCGTTATCTGAAGTTTGCCGAGATGCGTGAAATTACCTATGGTATATTTGCGAAACAAAAAATAATTTATTTTGAAATACATATTTACTCAATTTTATTTTCAAATGTATATAAATGTAATAAACAGGAATATAAAAAACAAACATATAATATTTCTTGTTGCAAGTGCTGATAGCTATAAAATCTATTTAAATTAAATGGTTAATTATGATGTAATTTTGAACGCCCAATTTCGTACGCGTTTAAAATTACAGTTTAAATATTTTAAACGCTGGACAATATACTCAAAAAAGCGAATGCAAATATATTAATATCAAAGGTATTATAATCTTTTGATTTTCTGGAAATTGTCGAGAGCCATAGCTGAATAATGTTTGATCTTAAATTATTGCGGAGAGTATTAGATCCGTCTATAAAAATAAAGGAAGTTTGTCCATCGTATGTAATTAGACTTTTACCAGAATTCAAAGATTCGTCATGTATTGTTTTATATAAAGATGTGAGTTGTAAGTTTATTGGATTATTATTATTTTTTAAATTATTTATCCTATTCAATGTTTATTCATTGTTTTAGCATTCTACTGAATCTCAAATTGATGATTCCAAAATTATTGAACATGATCAAACAAGTTGTAAGACTTTCATATAATGAAAACTATATAGTTATTTACATAATATAAATTATTTTGATAAATATTTCAGGTTTTGAAATTACTGGATCGCCTTTGAAATATTCTTTTAACGAAGGTTCTGATGTGGAAGACAGTATTATTTTAGTAAGGAAAAATTGGTACAAAAATGAAGAACAATATCTACCATTATGTAGAACGGATGCATGGTAAAGTCATAAATAATTTTGCAACAGATTATTATGTATAATAAATATAATTAACGATCACAATGTGAATTTATTGTAGTAATGTATTAAATTCATGTATCGAATGTACGGATGATAATATTCCTGTGATACTTGCACTCTGTAATGGTACGGATAACAAAAATAGCAGATTAATAGGTACAAGGATAGAAGGAAAATGGTTTACTACGATCGAAATTTGTTCAGTTGGTATAGAAACTCTGGATGTTATTAAGAAATCTTCCAAAAAAATTTTTCAACAACATTTGGCACTGTCGTGTGTGTGTGAACGTGATGCGAGTGTCCTACTTGTTTTGATACTGACAGATTTATATGTGTGTACAATGCTATATCATTTTATTTTGATACGTAGGTTACTGTATCTGTATTTAGTATGTTTGACTTGTTTGGAATAAAAGCAGAAATGATTAATTGGGATGAAAATATGAAAAGTAACTTTGAGGGGAGTTTAAGCATAGAAGTAAATGCTTCCAGTTTATCATTATATTCACCTACAAGAGCATCGAAGAATAACTTGGTAAAATTATTTCTTTACAGTCACTGTGTTTATACATACATATATGCACTAAATATAATGTATATAATGAACAAGTTTCTTTATTTATTTAGTATTTTATGATTTGTTTAGATTGTTCAAGTTGTTACAGGTTCTATTAATAGTCCTTTGAAAGAATTATGGCAACAATTGCTATTATTAAATAAATATTTGAATATATTGGATGAATACAAAAAGAATTCAAATTCACATTATACTTCGGTTCCTTTGGAATTCCCAGAGAATTTTATAAGTCCGTATGCGAAGGTTTCGTAAAATTATAATTTTGAATGTTTATGTAAAATCTGAATTATATGCGATAATAACTTTATGATTGTTGTAAACAGGAACATGATGCAGTAATGAAAAATTTAAATCGTTTGTTGAATGAAGATCACATTTTTATAAATTCCGACAACATCGATCCGCGTAAAATAAGTTTTGAAAGCGAAGAAAATTTTGAAAACAGTATAAGAATTCAGCAGTATATACAGAATCTTCCATATAGGTATAATTTAGATTTTACTGATTCTTTATGGGAATTGCTCATAAGTAAGTACTGTTTATGTAAGGAATACGTTATCCGTGTACATATTTATGCATGTGTAAAATAATTTACATTTCCAGTGAATTCAAATTATGTTGAAATAACAAAATGTATTTATTCAGTACTTGAAGAAATTGTAATAAATGGCTCTTTAGTACAGGTATTATATATATATTACATAGTGTCAGAAAATATTCGTATAACTTTATAGAAAATATTGGAAAATGTGTTTTTAATTATGTTCTTGTTGGACTACAGCTAAATTCTACAAACACGACCAGAATTGCTAAAATTATTGCTAATCCATCTCAACAAAAAGTAATTTCACACTTATTAGCAGGTAGTTTACCGTTGGAATATATTATAGACATGGGTTTTGAAAAATTATGGAAAGATTACACATATATTTTGATAAATGCAAGATTTGAAGAGACGTGCGATATTCAACAAAAATTTAAGGACTTATCATGTAATGAATTTATAGTTGATATCTATCGGTATGTGTAAACAAACTCTTTCATTTACATATATTGTTTTTTTCAATTATCATTTATCTAGCATATATTTTCAAATTAATATTTTCAGGAAGAAATTAATAATAATGGTACAAATCCATGTATGTTTAGAATTCATGCTACTTTTACAAGACAATTTGGAATGTCCAAGCGACGATCTAAGAGTTTTATTTTCTTGTGCTTTAAAACAATATGTTTGTGAAGAATCGCCTGTACAAAATTACCACGATCTGCATGAAAATTCAATTTATACTTTAAATGCCCCGTTACCTGTTTCAGCGATTAATAATTTGAGTAACGAGTATGTATAACGTTTTTAGAAGTAATTTTGTGTAACTATCACTTTTTACCACTTTCAGAATACCCACTGTAAGAAGGATTTCACTGTCATCCGAATCCCAGTTATCTACATTAAAAACTACTACGTATTACAGTCAGTTACCCATATTTCCAACAAATATATATCCTGCAGGTAACACTCATTTATCTCTGAAATATAATAGTTGATGTGCAATTGATGAATACGTGACGAAATTTTTATAGACGACTCTAATGTAATGGATGAAGCATACTATGTTGCCACAGCTATTTGCTCGTCCAATAAATTTAAATGAAGTGTTAACAGAACCATTGATAAAACAAGAGATACAGATGAAATAGAAAACTAGCATTTCTGTATTTTTATTCGGGTATTAAAAATAAGTTACACACTTTGCGAGGTAATTATATGTTTAATTCATAATTAATAAAATAAAAATTATAAAAGCATTTTTCAAATACATTAAATGTATTCGGTATATAAATATAACTAGATTTACGAGTGTTTGTACTCTCAGTCATTGATAATGTACACTCCAATTTACTATTAAACATTACATTCACAGACCTAAACCTTGTGAATTACATTTTGAATTCAAACTACTTCTCAATGTACAAATATATATGCAAAGTATGTTATAATTGTTAAAATATATGGTCAAACATTTTATGAACATTTATAGCCGGCATTAAAAAGGTAGATATTGTTACATACAAAGAAAACTTTCTTTAACACGGTGTTCAATGCTATTTTATAGAAATAGACCGTTTTTGTTTCAAAACCCATTTAACATACTTTGGTGGTTTTTCTGAGTATCAACATAGTTAATGATAAAAGTTATATCAACTCTAAGCCATCAATTAAATTATGGCATTGCATGCAATAAGTACATAATATAAACAATGTTAATACTGAGACGTTTCTACGTCATCTACTCCGGAAACGCTAGCTTGCTCAAGTACTTCAAGAAGTTTCTGCATTTCCATAGAATCCGACGAACTATCGAGTGTTCTTTCCAGTGCTCGAACATACGACATACATGTACGTCCTTCGTGGTCTAAATTTTGTGGGTTTGCTTTATGCTGCAATTTTGTATTCAGATGAAAATAGGTCTATATTATTTTGCAACGATATTGCCGTATAAAGATTGATACCCACCCATATTAGAAGTTGAGCCATAGCTAAATTTCCTGTGGCGCAAGCCAAATGCAAAGGTGTTCTTAAATCTTCCATACTAACAGGCATATTAATATCTTCGTAACTGCATCTGACTAAGCATAGCGTAAATGCCCTCATGTCGCCCCTATAGTACAAAGGTTATCCAATTACTACGATCAGTTATACTTTATGTAATTTAAGAATATTTACCGGCAAACTGAATCGATAAGCAATTTTCCTAATGAAATATTTGGATTAATCGGCGGTAAGAAAAGTTTGTCTTCGTATTTCCATCTGATCCATTGTTCCTTTTCTTCCCTAGAAGAGTCTGAATTCGGCTTTTGTTTTCCGTTCAAACAATATTCCCAAACGCTATTTGCTATGTTATTACCAAGGGCTAACATTACACTTAATTGACCTGCGCTGAAATTAATGTTACGGCTATTTTACATTGCAAAATATTACAGACAAAACTAAACGTATAGCTATAAAAAATATCATCTATTAATATCATAATTATTTTAGAATGTTTGTTACCATGGAAAGAGAATACGTTACATTTAATGAATAAATAGTTATCGCACTTACGACCAGTCATCCAAATCCAGTGATCTAACTTTTGATATGTGTGAACCTAAATTTCTGTGTATTCCTGAGCATTCGATGCACATTAATACACCCAAATTTAAGCTAGCCCAATCTGGATCTGAAATACAAATAATGATTAAGAACCAAATGAAAGAATGTTTTCGGTAAATACACTGATTATTTACTAGGTGCTCCACAGTCCACACATGCATCATTTCCTGACACTTTATTTCTTATACAGTGCATTTTGAAAGCGTCAGTTTCATTTTTTTTATCACCATCGCTATTTTGTAAACTCGACAATATTTGTTGTTCTATGGCAGAAATCCAACTATCTCTGTCCTCGGCATTATTCGCTTCAAAATGCCATGTTTTATTCTCTAACGAAATGATAGAGAATTCAAAACTATCCTCTGTAAATTAAAGAATGAATGAAAATTGAATCAATTGAATCGTAGTTTAGGTAAAATAAATACTTAAACATTAATTATGCACCTTGAGCATTAGATGATTTGGAACCTTTCGGGGTTTTGCCAGGCACTTTTACAGTTACATACTGCAATAATATTTCTTTACCGTTAGTATCGTTCATGTAATCCTGAATAACAAATTATAAAATTCACTTTATACACATATAGTTAATGCATTTAGTACATCATATCATAAAATTACTTAATTACATGTAAGCTGGAATGATAAGTTAAACGACCATCTTCCAGCAGAGTAACATATTTTTTTTTCCATTCTTTCAAAGATTTGCTACTGCGTTTGAACAAATATCCCTGTTTCACAGGTATTTCTCTGCCAACGCCCATTTCACCCATATTGTATTTTTCCTTCTTAGATGGAGTGAATATATTAGACTTTCTTCGAAATTTTCTGTAATATATAAATAAAATAAACTCGATTTCGTTTTTTAGCGAAACAATTACATATCCTTTTATAAAAGTTTCACCTGATGGTGGTTGGAGTTAAAATTGAAGATCTAAAATCACCGTGCTGATTCTGGACATTATGAAAATTATCACTTATTGTCCCCGAATCATTTTGAGTCGAACTATTGTGTAGAGATCGAGAATCTTCATCTTTATCAGGCGTCTACAGAAAAAGAATCGTTGATTACGTAAACGACTCAAATTAATATATACTAATGAAGTACAATACCCACATTTAATTTTGACGAATTCGTTGCTTCCATTTCTTTGGTTAGAAGCTGCACATTTTTGGCAATCATCGGAACAGGATACTTTGTTTCATTATCTATCGTTTGTTGCCCATTACATCGATAATGTTTCACGGATATATGCTGTATAATTTTTTGACACACTGTAATATTCAGAATACTCTCATAACAATCATCAAAGTCGCTGAAGCATAACAGTAATAATATAAGGAAAAGATGTAACAAAATACGCGTAACATTTGTATCCGTAGTTTAACTATCGTGAAATTGAATTTATCGTATTGAAAATTATACCTAAATGAAAATGAAAATGAAAATGCATATATTAGAAATTGTTTCATAATATTTACCATCTTGAAATACTCTTTCAACATTCAAACCATAAATAGCACATGTTTCGTAATAAGGACACCTTAGATCACATGCCAATTTTCTTGGTCTAACATCTTTTATAACTCGAGGATTGGAATCATTAATTGAATCTAAATAAAGTGAAACAAATGTAATTAGATACATAAAATTGTGTGACATATACATGTCTTACCTTGAACTCCTACAAGTATTTTTGGTACTTCTGACATATTTCGAAATGAACACATTCTATTATAGAAACTGCAAACTACAGAGAAACTTTCCTCATTTTCTAAACTAAACACCAGTAACAGAGCATCGATCCAAGCAGTAAACTAAAATAAACAATATTTAAGTCGCTTATAATAAAACAAATATAAATAATACGCAAATATTTATTAAACATATGTACGATAGAGATTTGTACATATGCATACAAAAATTTATAATATTTATTTTAGTATACTTGTAATTCCGGTATTCCACCCTCGTCTCTAATTAATAAAAGATAACTTTGATCGTTGATAAAAACTTCCTTTTTAAAGCGACCACCTTCTGGAGATTCTTCATGCATGAACGAACCGGTTAAATATCTATGTACTAAAGCAGATTTTCCTGAATCCGATGAACCGATAATTCCTAAATGTAACTCTGGAACATCTCTAGCCAATGTCCACTCATGACTATTAACAAAAGAATCTATAACATAAAATTTTACTTATTAGATGATACAAAATTAATATTTTAAATATCCGTTCAAATAACTAGGTAACTAGGTAAATATAATTTAAAAAATGTTATTATAGATTATACCTTCAATTGCAACAACATGTTCACGAATTTGTTTTGCAATATGAGTATCTGATATAAGATCTATCAGATCATAAATCGCATAAATTGACGGATGAACACTTTCAAAACGCTGTATTTCTTGTCTGATCGCAAGAGAATGATTGTGACTACTTTGCTCACTTGTCATTTTCTTAAAATTTCTTTAAATTACTGTTCGAAATCAAATTACAGATACAGCAGCTTTGTACTGCATTGTGCTGCAGCAGTCAACGATTAAAATATTTCCACATGATTTCGGAAACGTGTGCTTATCTGTTATCATGTAAGAAATGTCAAATTTCAATATTTATCAACATTATTAAATGAACGATACAGGTTAATCGACACTATCGCATAAAGTAATACTATCCTGTTCAAGAACGATAAAATTGAAGTCTGTTGTTAAGTTATTAACGACAAACTGTTAAAATTGATATTTATTAATTAATTTTATGATAGTAGAAGAGTGTTAAAAAAAGAAATACGTCGTTGAAATGTTCCTTTTACGTAAAACTTCTTCGAAATTTTATTACGTTCATGGTTTTATACATACATATTATTCGTTCAACGGGAAATCAAACTTAGCACGGATAACTTCAGTAGGTTCCCCACTACTGGATAAAAGAGGTTGGTTGGCGCTGATTTGTGTCCTCGATTGCTATACAATTTTCATGTCAGTCGTTTGTAATGTAAATGTATATACGTATATATTATTTATGTGTGCGTATAAATATTGTTAACTATTATTTCATTTCGAAAATATTTACAATGGCCAAAACACAAATTGATGATATTTACGATGGGTATAATGATTATCCATCGATATACAGTATCAAAGATCTTGAACAAGATGCATTATTTCAAGGAGTTCTTAGTACAAGTTATGGAAAGAGACCAGTTGTAAGTATCAATAAATAAAGCCATGATATTAAAATGACGTTTGTTGATTTTAATAATAAGATACTTTGAATTTTTAATCGTGTAATAGTTTACACCAAAAGTACCTGGAACTGCTATGCGTTTGGGTACTTCGAGTGGAGTAAGTAAATGTTATGAATTTAGTTAAGAAAAGAATATATGTATGTAATAATATAAAATTTATATGTACAAAGTTAACAAAAGTATATATATATATATATATATATATACATATATATTATAACAATTGTTGATTAATTCATTTGTTCAGTTTCACAAAACTGGTACTGGTATACCAATGCGTCCTATGACTAGCGGATTAAGGCCAATGACTGCCGTTAGAGGTGCTGGTTATACCAGTAGTAGTCGTCAACCTTTTGATCCGTTAAATATGAGCAGCAATACCAAAGGACCCGCACCACCTTTAGAAACTGGAAAAGAAGACACGTGAGGCTATATTATCTATTAAATTATTGGTATTAATTTAATTTAATTATTAAGAGAAGTGGAGAGACTTGATATTTAATTTTAAAGACCAGAAGAAAAAATCAAAGTAGCGGAGAAAAAAATAATGGAGTTAATAGAGAGTTCAGTGGAAGCAGCGTATGAAAACAATACAAGGGTCGCCTTAGAGAGAGCAAGAGAAGCTTCTTCGAGAGAAAAGGTTCTTATTAGATTACAAGAACAAGCTGGACTTAGCGATAATCACAATGTAGAGCTAACATTTGCTGTAAGAATTAGTATTTTTGGAATTTGATTTTTTATTACAATCTAAGCTAAAATACTAAAGACTATACAATGTTTTAGGTAATTTTTAATTTAGCAACTCAATATACCAACAATAATATGTTTACAGAAGCTATAGCAACTTATCAAGCTATAACAAGAAACAGAATGTTTAATAATATGTTTAATAATAGCTCTAGACTTAAAGTAAATATGGGAAATATTTATGTTAAGATGGGACAATTATCCCAAGCAATTAAAATGTATAGAATGGCATTCGATCAAGCATCAGCGGCTCATAAAGACTTAAGGTAATAAATGAATAGTACATTATTGATATTTATTGTCGAGCTTCTAGCATTATATTCTATTTATTGTTTATGTTAATTTGCTAAATAATTCACAGAATAAAAGTAATGCATAATATTGGAATGTTATTTGTTCAAATGGGTCGTTTGGAAGAAGCAGCTAATAGTTTTGAATGGGTGATGAAAGAAAGAGCTGAATTTAAAGCAGGCTTGCATGCTGTATTGTGCCATTTTGCATTATCTCATCGAGATAAAATGAAAAGAGCATTTTTAGAGTTATTAGAAGTTCAACTTAACATAGACCAAGAGGACAGATATAATATAAGTACTGTGAGTCGGGCATATTTATAAATGTCGCTACATAAAATTTTGAGCACTGCCCATTCAAAAGCTACATAATTATTCGTTGTTTATGTTTTGTGTATGATGTTGAAATAAGACAGCATATTTTTAATCAAATTATAATCTCGTGCACTAACAGTTAATAGTAACAATTTGGAAGAATTATTTTTCTGTTAATATCACTCGTACTAAGCACAATAAAAACGTCTGTCACTGATTTTCAATGAAATATTTGTTTAATTCTTATTATAATGGTATTTATTTATTTTATAGGATGATGTTGCTTCTAACATATTAAATGAGATTTTAAAGAACGATGATTTATCTAAGCTGGAGAAAGAATTGAAATCCGAAGCTGAGAAAACTATTCTCTGCGCCGCAAAACTTATAGCACCTGTTATCGAAGATACACTTACGGCTGGTTTCGCTTGGTAAGATTTCGAAAACTTCCATTCTATATGTTTTATGTAACATTTCGATTGTTTTATTCCTGATCATGATTACAATTATATTTATCAAGGTGCGTGGATTCCATAAAGTCTTCAGCTTATGCATCGTTAGCGGCAGATCTGGAAATAAGTAAAGCTATGGTATTTTTGCACAATCGAGAGACTCAATTAGCTGTCGATACCTTGAAGATGTTTGAAAATCGGGAAAGTAAAGCTAATAGTTCTGCTGCTACTATGCTTTCGTTTATTTATTTCTTTGTAAGTGACAATATTTGTTTTATTGATTATAAATGAAAGATATCAAGTAATTTTGATCTAACTTCAAGCAAGGAGATTACGACCAAGCAGAAAGATGCGGAGAAATCGCTCGGACGGCAGACACGTATAATGCAGCAGCTTACGTTAATTTATCAGCCTGCGCATTTAGAAAGAACGAATTAAATATTGCCAAGGAGTTTCTTTTGTGCGCATTAGATACAGATGCTAGTCATGTACAGGCTCTTTATAATCTAGGTAAGCGTTATGAACATTTTTATGTATGATCTAAAATATTTATATATGCATGTACTAAGTGAATTATTTAATATTTAGGATTAGTGTATAAAAAACAGAATATGTACGAGGAAGCATTGGAATGCTTTTGGAAACTTCGTAATATTGTTAGACACGATCCGCAGACATTATATCAGATTGGTAATTTGTATCAGCTTATGAATGATACGGATCAAGCTGTGGAGTGGTATTGTCATAATTTTTAATACGTAATATTCGCATTCTTTGATTTTACGACGAGTTTAATAAAATTACTTTCAATTCTATTAGGTATAATCAGTTGCTCAGTATAATACCATGTGATCCTGGAGTTTTGCAAAAAATGGGAGAAATGTATGATAGCATTGGGGATAAACAACAAGCATATCAATTTTATAGCGATGTAAGTTGTTTCATTGTATAAATATGTATTTTGTTTTTACCGTTTTAATTTAGAGTAATGTTAATACAGTCGTACAGATTCTTTCCTGCAAACTTTGAAGTAATCGATTGGCTTGGATCATACTTTGTAACGATGCAGGTAATAATCGTACCGTTGTTTCGTATGAGCTAAATACATAGAATGTAAACTTATATGGCGTGGCGTTTTAAAGGTTGCCGAGAAAGCATTAATTTATTTCAAGAAAGCGGTAGAACTAGCACCCGACGAACCAAGGTGGAGATTACTGGTTGCTGCATGTTTAAGACGAACAGGTCAATTTCATAAAGCTCTTATGGAATATCAAGACATTCATAATAAATTCCCTGAGAACATCGAGTGTCTTAAATTTTTGGTTCGATTATGCAGTGATCTCGGTTTAAAAGAGGCTCAATTGTATGCAACGGAATTAAAACGTGTTGAGAAAGCAAAAGAGCTTAAAGATAGACAAGGATCAGCAAGACCAGGTGCAACTAACGTATGTCGTGGATTTTGACAGACATAAAATTATTCTAATAATATTTTGTAGGTTCGAGAAGGAGTAACAGTAGCACATCCTCGCGAACTGGTTCTGGAATGAGTGTATTATCAGATCATAGATCAAGTCCCATTCTTGGTAAAAGAGATAATCAGAGTTTGAATAGCGCCGGAGTTTCACGAACCAATCGAACTTCTTCGAACGAGAATTTTCTGGAAACAGCATCCGACGTAAACGAACGGACAAGTAGGTATTGTTCAAAGTCAGAATTAGTATATGTAGATAAGAATAATTAGTAATTGGGTCGGTGAGTGTACGGTGCACGAACATATAAGCAGCGTACGTTCTAGAGGATAGGTTGTAGCCTACAGGCGTTGTATTTGGCTAATTGTTAGGATTCGGAAGATATTCCTGGGCCTTCGGGGTTTTCAGACTTTCCCTTTTCCTAGGGATAATTATATATATGATTAATATGTAAAGTACATTAGATTTAATTATAATTGGTTAGATTGGTTCGATGAAAGTCGAGCGTTTATTAGAGTTATCAAAGGTTTGGGAATGCATAGCTTTATTCGAAACGAACATTAATAAGGATGATCTACAGACGACGGGGTTGAACTGCCCTAATGGATTGAACAGATGATAAATGGGTTTAGCTATTTTGAACAGTCTATTCTCGTTCCCTTGGTGAAATAGTAATCGTCAAAGTATAACGTAAATCAATAAGTTGTTACGAAACTCTGAAATAATTAACGAGTGAAAAATTGGACGGGATAATTGTTAACTCGGTTAGAAAAAATAAGTATGAAATGTTTTGCGCAGACACGGCTTATGTTGATCCAATTGGTCCTCTACCTATCCGTCCAATGACATCCGCTGGAAAGAGGGACGACGATTTCGGCGACGAAGAGCTCGGCGATGATCTGTTGCCGGAGTAAAGTGATCGTATTCATCGTCATATTCGTCGCTTTTATATCTAGCTTCACTATTTTTGTAAACACAATATCGATAGTATTCGAATTAGCCAGAAAAGTTTATCAGCAATTAAACGTAGGATCGAACCAGCACCATTTTTGGACGATATAATTGTTTACTGATTAAATAAACGAATTCTGCACTTACGAATCAATGTAAATCGATGTAGTTGATTCGACGCGAAGGATTGTAGGTATGTTGATGCTTAAAATTATACATATTAAATTGACAGTAATATTATAAGATTAAATAAATGAACGTTTTCAGGAATATGCGAGGACGTAGAAAATTTTTTTACGGTTCGATAGTCGACTATCCAGACATTCCCGAAATCTCAACACGAATTATACTTTGGTTAATTATCATTTCGACGTGCAAGATGGTCGCTTATAGTCTATAGGATGGTGCCATACATTATGAAACCACGAGGGTCGGGCAATTGAAACGATCTAAATTTAAACACGCTTTAACCAATTTAATCAAACTCCATTCAGCCTATGTAGTTTAGGAGAGACGGACGTTATTTTATTACAGCTATGTTCAAACATCATTCAACCGACATAATGCGACATATTGTGAATTTGCAGGATCAGTATGCAGGAACGTCTCTGTATGCTCTATATTTAGTAGAAATACGCTAAATAAATATCTGTTGCACATTATTTTATCGAGCCAAGAAACGTCTTCGATCCTTCGCCTTCGATTGTGCTATACTCGATTGAATTATTTACCAAAGGTTCTGTATGTATGTAATCGACAGTCGACAAGATAGAAGATCTTGGTGTGTTCAAGGTATATTTCGTTTTACGGGAAAGAAAGCGACCGATGGTAGAGAAATTTGGAGTCGAGTGTTGGTAACGAAGGCGTTAATATAAACGACTATCGTGCAAACTGTTCTCGATAGCGCAAAGCAGTTTAAGCGTTTAAAAGTTTAATCGTTAGCGCGATGGTGTAGCAATCGTGTAAGGCGACTGAAAGATGTCGTTTCGCTAAGTTCAAAGTGGAAAGGCTGTTCGAGAATCCTTATCGCTATCGTTCGTTCGCGTTGAGCATTCGATTCACCGAGTGGTCGGTTGAGTGTTTTAAAAATGCCCGTTCGCGGTGGAGCGGATGTTGACGGAGCGGAGTCGCGCAATTTGGACTCTCGCGCACCCTCGGCCACACGAAATTCGAAAATATGCGTTTGCTGGGTTTATTCGATAGAGCTAGTATCGGGATCGTATCGGTGAGAATAACCGGTGTGTTTGACGGTTGTTGGATTTCGAGCAGAATGACGCGCGATCGTTGTGGATTCTGGATTGTGTCCGTAGTCGGTTGCGTGATCGCTCGCGCGATAATAAATGAAAGTTTGTCGACGTGTGCGAAAGCGTATCACGTATACCCGTGCAGTGGGCTGTCGGCACGCAGGAAGGAGCATGTGTAGACCGCAGAGACGCGCGCGCACGTAATACACATCGCGAAATAGTGGGGAAGCCGATTGTATCGATCTGGAGGCTCGACCAGTTGCTCCATACGTGTGCGTGGTCTGTCGTGTCTCGAGGAAGTTGACAGTCGTTGACCGGTAACTGAACCCGACAAAGGATAGAAGAGGATCCGAAGTTGGAAGTGATCGCGTCGCGAAGCAAGCAGTGATACATAGAAAACGTTAGGGTGAGCTTGCGTTTTTCATTTTCCTGAACGCAACGCACGTGCGAGTAACGCGTCCGATTTCATCGGGTATCGACTATAGAAAAGTCGTATCGTACGAATCTCTGAAAACGTACAGAGAATCGGATACTCGGTGCTTCTTGAACCGGTTTCAAATTGTTCGCGTGATGGTTGGTTAGCGAGGAAAGATATAAAACCGCGTGTATCCTAGTGTTTACAACTGGTCGGTGAGCCGACGTGGGTCCTTGAAACGTTACGCTGCAGGTGTTGTCATCCTGTGTTAACGTATTCTCGTGTTTATCACGGGCTACGTACATACATGTTAACGACGAATTTCTCTAATAATCGCGGTCAATTGTTCATGCATATTCACGACTGCGTTTTAGTAGACTTTGATATTGGCCAAGCGATCGTGTTGCAGTTTTTCTTTCCTTTTTTTATTTCGTACGGATTGGTCGAGCGATATGGCAACTTTTGAATACGTTCTACCGTCGCGTCCCGAACATCGCTAAAATCGTCGATAAGAAGTTTATCATATTGGCTGATTGTTATCGTGCAAATTAATTTTCTAATGTATAATGACGAGAAAGATTTGTAACGTTATCGCCGTCGTGACAACTCGATTACATCGTGTTTTACACGTTGACGTTGGAATTATGATTTCGATTACTTGTTTAGTATCATCGATGGTACACCCCACTGTCAACGTGTTAATGTCTCCGTAATGGAAATCACACATATATTATCAACGATTGTATAATCTGAAACTTGTACATTCGAGTGCATCGTAGACTTGTTTCGGATAAGAATTATTGTGGAGGGGAGAAGGTTGCAACGCTTGCCTTTGATTATTATTGGGACGAGCTTGAAAATTGTCAAATATTCGAATCTTTTACAAATTTGCCAGAATGTCAAATCTACTATTTAAAAAAAAAAAAATGTCTATAACGTAACAAATGTAAAAGATTTGAAAAGTTTTCGAAAGACTACGGCGCTTTCCAGTATACCGTCTAATTTCACGATGCGTAATGTCAAACTGTCGCGAGCACGTGTCCTCGCACATGCTTTCACGTAATATGTATCCTAATGGATAATCGTACGTTTCTAAAAATCATGGGACGATATCGAAGTGAAACATTGTTACACCGACGAGGTGTAACTTTTGTTACGACACTGTATCGTCACGATAACGAAATTCCTACAGAGCGATGCGACGCGTCGCGCCGCGTCGCGCCACGCGATATCTACGAGCGATGGCGTCGTTCTCGTGGTTCGAAATTGATTTTGAAACGTATAAACGAGCCACCATACACGGGGGAATTCTATTCGATTAAGTCTTATGCGAGACCTTGGTGATAATGTTCCGGTAATTCGCGGAATAATTCGCGGAAGCTCTATAATTCAACCGGTAAAGATCATGCATAACCGTACACGCTGTGAAAGGGTACGAGAATATCGCGTTGCGGATAGCGCGTTTGCGATGGTTTCACTTTTATCGCGAAATCGACGGAAAATTTTCTTTCCCGTATGATACGCGTATCGTCGAATTGGTAGACGACGAGGGTTAGAAGCGACGATTGTCGTTGGATCCACGATCGATAGAAGCATCGTTCGAATCGGAAGGCGTGTTTCGAATTTTCGCGGTTGTCGAAGTTCGTGTGACAAGTGTGCTTATTGCGCTATAGATTAGAATCATCACGTTAGGTCAACTGGCTGAATTATCTCGGTTGACGTTTTGCACCTTCCAATTGATTTTAATAGAGCTTCGTTCGGAACGACTTTGATGGCTCGGAAGAATGTTCTAGTGGTGTTTCGCGGAGTCTTCGCGCGTTGTAGACGGCGAGAAAAAATTTGCAAATTTTCTCACATGTACTTGGAAGATACTGAAATTGATCAATTTCTCGATTTGAAACAATATACATAAACGTGTCTTGATTCATTAACGAAAGATCAATGAATGGCTCTTGTCTCGACGCGATGCTTACCAGCGTACCATAACGTTGGCTTTCAATGATTACCGATATATGATTTTATGTGATTTGGAGATAACGTAACGGAGGAGAGTATTATTAAAACGGACTAATGAATGGTACGTTCACGTGGCTGCCACGTAGATTCTGAACGCGAGCGCGCAATTGACAAAGAGGGCATTGAAATGTGTTGGAACGATAGCTTCTCTTCGGTTGAAGATATTTCTTTGCGAATCTCTCGGTCTGGTTCTTAGGAAAATTATATAAAAAAGAATGAAATCGGTATAGGGAATTGTACGATCAAACGAATACGTGCGTATATCTTCCTAAATGCAAGCAAAGTAATTGTCGAAAGAGAAATGCGGAGGAAAGAGGTAGATTTGGAAAAAACGTATAGATAGAAAGATAATAAAAACACAACGGCGAAAAAATATGCGGACACGAGTGCGACATAATATGTATAGCTGGTCGAACGAGTTTTTCAACTTTTACGTCGTTAATATCGGTACTAAGGTTGGAATGAATTTTCTTTTTTGTTAATGCACGAATACGTGTCATATTTGGTGAAATATAGTTTTCTCTGAAATACAGTATGTATTTGGAATATTCGACGAAACAAGTATTCGCATATTCGTATATGTTAATCGAATCAGTTCGGTTCACCTGGTTAAGTTAGTGGTCATTTTATGCACAAATACGTAGTTAGTTGGAATAGAAAGACGCGCGAAAAGAAACGTTAAATTTGTTTGAACAACGAATAGCGGTGTTTTATTAGCTCACTACCTATTCTAATGTAGTAATGTAGTACTCGCAGTACTCGTATTCGGTATTTGAGCGAGGGCAAATCTGGCTTACCAGGAGAAATTGCCGGTCAAGGGGAAGCAGTCCCCACCACTCGTCATGGTACACATTATACATGTTACATGTCTAATTCACAGGAGGCACTTTCAAAGTCGATTAATAACATTTTTTTTCGAACAAATGTCTACCGTCAAATGATGCTATGTATCATGCATTGTCGCTCGGCTCCGATTTAAGAAACCGCAAAGGAGAGCAAAGTTTCTGCAGGATTTTCTCCGATTCGGCATAAGAGCTTCTGAATTCTGAAAGAGCTTTAATATAAATAACTGAGGTACTTTTTTAAAACTAAGAGTTTTAAATCGAGTCCAGCATTATTTTTACCCTGCTGAAAAATGAAGCAATTTGCTTTTAAACTGCTGTGAATTAGACATAGGCAGTCGGTGGTGTTGCGATTGGGTGGGTGGCGGGGATCGTTTCATGATCGTTTCATCCGTCACCGCCATGTTCCACAGGAAAGCCAGATTTCCTCTCGTCGTCGAGTGTTCATTACGCGCTGTCATTACACAGTCTCGAATTCAGAGCCGAAAAGTTGCCGACTCGAAATACGGGAAATTATGTTTCAAATCTGTTTGTTTCTTTTCGAAATTCTGTTGAATCGTGAAAAGTATCGAAAAGTATCGGAATTTGAAAAGGTAGCAAAAGGTTATGTCGATATTAGGAGAGAAATGACGATAGTTTAGTTATAGGTAAGAATTGAAATTGTTGAGATCCTTAACATCCGCCTGAGTGTACCGTAGCTGGTCCAAAAGCTAACGACGAGGGAGAAAGAAACTATTTTATAGCCGTGTTCTCCTCTATCGGATCCAGATATGTTCGAACGCATCTCGATTCGAGAAAGATTTATGGATTTCATTTGATTTCTTTCACTTGTTCGAGCGTCGTCTCTCCCTGTGATTGTCGCGGTATAGCTTAATCGCTCGCCTGCCGATCCATCTTTGCGTGTATCTTCGATTCCTTCTTTTCATCGTATCCGTTAGTATACGATGACACAGTTAGTATATCGACACAGGCAAAATATTTTGGCCAAGATTTCCGATGTACATCACGAAACCGTTCGAAAGAGTATGCATACAAGCCACGAGCGTATTTTTCGATTATCAATCGGTCAACACATAACGTTACGATAGTCGATGACCTATAGATCATCGAACGCCTGTCTCGTAATTATGTCGGTCAAACGTGCACGTTTTTTCTGCCCAATCGAGATCTTTTCTTTTAAAGCTAAGCTGTTCAGCGTTCGCGATATCCATACACGCTGCTCACGCGCGAAAGTAGTAGGACGGCCGATAAAATTTCATAACCGTCTTGAAAAAAATGATCGACATTGTTGAAATATTTAAAGGGTTATTTCATTTTTTTCCTCTACTTATAGCGTTATACGCTATTTATCGTATACCTATATACGATAAGTAGCAAGCACATGTTCAGGAATTTCTAATACGACAGAGTACTTGTTCAAATAATCGCGGTCTAACGGTAACGATTTTGCGCTACTATTTATAGACGCAAAAGTTCGTTGAAACAGCTTTTTTTTATCGTAATTTTTCATTTTAATATTTCCGTCTTCCTTACGGACATATCGGTCTATCTAAAACTAAACTATCTAAAGCTAGTATAAAACATGACTAGGACTAATATCGTACATGCACCGATCGATGCAACCTAACCAATGATAAATCAATAGAATCGAAATAATTGACATTAGAACGAAGTAGAATTATTCCGCGAGCGCGTATCGGTTAACTTTCAATCGGTACAATATTCGATGCGAGGATCGTTACTCGCCAAGTGATTAGTAGTTTGATCGGCAATCGCATATGCGTCGGATAAGTTGGCCCTCGCAAGCAAAGTTGTTATCGGTATTAGCGTTATCAAATGTTATAAATATGAGTGGACTTTCAACTTTTCGCTCGACGACCCGCAAACGGCGTTATCGTCTCATCGAGCTTCGAGGGAAGGAGGGAAAATAAATAAGCGAGGAGCAGTTAACGGGTAGATGCCTTTAATTTTCTCTCAGAACGATCGATCGCGTTCGCGGAGAAAGACGCGGCTGAAAATCGCCACGCGCATCTTATCGTCGATCGTGACAAACTCATTCACGTTTGCATCGTAGTGTGACTCAGTTCATTCAATAAAAAATATACACATTTCCATCAGGAGATAACGTTTACGGGATCATCAGGTGAGCCAAACACGCGCCGGCCGCACGTGTACAGATTGAGTTGTCGATAAATACTTATTTCGATTTCTTGCCTAATACATTTTGAACACTCGTCGACAAAATTCTTTACGGCTCCGTTCGGTCCATCAGATCCGACGCTCACGAAAAGTGGAAGGAAATTTTCCAATTTACCAATTTACCAATTTACCAATTTTCTATTCTACCGATTCTAATGCTCCTCCGATGATCGCTATCAACGATCTAGTCGTTTACGTCTTTCTTTTCTAGTTCTCCGATTCTGACAGTTCGTCAGCATTAGAGGTTGATCGGGGCTCCGAAGACACGCATCGGTGATCCGAGAAGATACTCGATTGTATGTCGTCGGGTTAGTTACGATGTTGGCGAAATGTCAGGAATACGTTTTTCTTTTTCTTTCAACGCGTTGCTTTTCCTAGGAATCGATACGAAAAGCGATACAATTTTGCTTTTACCAACTTGAAATAAATTATGAACAAGAGTTAAGAGATCTCATCGAGAAATAACTATTCTCACGGCATAAGTAACGGTTATAGACGAGACAAGTGTTTTACATTTACTTAGAAAACATTTTATTAATCGAATGCTTTATTTCTCGAGTTTCTTTGCCGTTATTGTCTACGGAAATATACGGATTTGCATGAAATGTTCTTGTTACCATCTAATCTGATTAGCTGCTTGTTTCTTGTTTTTCAGAAGTTCAAGAGCCCATAGAAATGGTTGTTCCTACAGAGTACGCACTCCACGAGGCGATACAGGTATCGCCGTTGATACTTTCGGACGAGGTGAAGCAACAGCAGGTAAAAAAATATTCAGATTAAAATCGTTTGAAATATTCAAGTTATATCGGACACGTCTATCGAACGACGTTCGTTCGAATAACGATAGACTCGAAAGACTCGTTTTTATACGCGTAGAAAATTGAACTTTAGAAGAGAACTTTAAGAAGATTTCGATTTCACTGTTTTGTCGCATTAGATCGATTCTAATGTTTGCCCACGGTCAACGACGGCCACATTCATTAATTCTCGATGCAAGAAATGGGGCGAACGCGACACGAGTCCTTAACCTTGCGACAGTCTCGTTCAAGATACGGATCGATCGTTGACATGTGCTTTCACTTTTCTCGTTACTCTGCCGATCTCTGCGGTTCATCGACGATTTATTCCGTCTACAGTCTAGAATATACACCTTTCTTGAACGCGTACAATTACTTACGTAACAGTTGGCGTCGCTCCGTACAGAAAGTGTTTGATTCACCGCGATACATGAATGTGTACGCAGACGTAGAACGAGTATCGGTAACAGAATCAGTGATGGAATTAAATCTAATTAGCGTTTATTAAACGTGATACATGAAAAGAGCGTATGGCGTAGAGGGATATGGCGTAGAGTATAGGGAGAAGCTAGAAAGAAGCCAAGATAGAGCATAGGGGAGAAACGAGGAACTTTCTCTTTAGCTAAGATAGTTTCAAGGTATACGCGATAATCGTGTCAATTGTCGCGTTTAGATTCGTGTTTATTCGAAAAGGTTCACTCCGAAAGCTTCTCTCGCTCGAGAGAGAATCGAAAAGGTTGAATCGAAGAAAGCGAATACGAAGAAACGGAGGAAACGAGAAACAAGAGGCGATGTAAACGTACGTAAGTAAAGACGTACGTAAATTGTACTTTTCCTAGTAAACATCGAGACGGAGCTAGAATCAAGATAGACTAAGAGTTATCGGTAGCGTATATGTAGTCGCAAACTGCTCGTAAATCGTTTGCTTATCGTGACCGCCATCATAAGGTTATCGTAATGTAATTCCCCTTTATAAAGATATTCGAACGAGTTATCGGGGATTATGTGTTTCGCGTGGCAATAAGAATGAACGGAAACAATGCTTTTATTTATTTACTCTTACGTTTTTCTAACGCATTTTTTCTTCGTGTCATAACGCTCGCTTCGGTCAGGCGATACAACGTTCAGCGTAGTCGCGTACTGGTAAGATGTATCGTGCGCGGCGTGGCGCGGCGTGGCGCGGCGCGGCGGCGAGCGTTACATCAGCTAGAAGCTGTAACCGTCTCCGTTTCTGCATTCGATTAACGGACCGAACAATATCACGGTCGATTCTTGTTTTTGCTTTTGTTTGTTCGCGATGTCACCCCACTTTCCGTCACAAATCTACTCGGATCCACGCGAAATAGATAAGCATCGCGAGAATACGGCAATAATTTCCGGCGTGATATCGCGTTGACAGTTGAATCCATGAAAACCGATAAATTACTGTCTCGTTTAAAGTTTAAACTGTCTAATGTCGGCTGACATTAGACCTTCTGACGCGTGGATTACGAGACCTTGTTTACGCGACGAGCAAATTTCACTCGCGCGGATGCGAAACATTTGTCGAGTTAAACATTTATCCGAACATTTGTTCGAATTCCTCGATTTCGAATCGATACATTTTCACGTCTAAGGTTTCACGCCTTAGTCCATTTCCGTTTCACCTTAGAAACACTTTACCGTACAATTATCCAACTAGAGAAATTTAGTCGCGTTAGTCGTCGAGATATTTCCGTTTGCACGGTAAATGCGGAACGGTAATTCCGAAAGGGGGCGCAAAACTAATTTTTAGCACGATACCCGTTGAAAAATGGCAAGAAAATAGCACGGTACAAGAGCGTGGTGGAAGTAAGAAATAGTTGTTCGACGGTCACGATAACGTCAATCGTATTACATAAACCGCGAATGCGAAGAATATTTAACCACGTGCACGCGAAAGATCGCGTCCTTCGATTGACACTTCCTTTCGATACCGCGAATACTCGGTTGTCGCGAATTTCTGCTCGAGTCAATTTTAGATCGATTCGGAATTGATTTCTATCTTATCGTCTTTAATTAGTAGATTTATTTAGTAGATTGATTTCTTTAATAGAATTTCGTTAGATATCGCCGCGTAGGAACACAACCTACTGAACGATGCGTTCAATCTCAAGAAAATATGAAAAATATCTATTTTATCGATCGTGACGCGTGACGATGCAATTGAAAATGTTTTACTTGCAGGTCGATCAAGAACTGGCGCAGATGAAGTTTTCAGCCGCGACAGTGAGACGAATCCAGAAGGTTTTTCTATCGGAAATGAATAACGGCATTCATCTGAGACCATCGTCGTTGCAAATGGAGAACACGTACGTCCCGGAACTTCTCGATGGAACAGGTTGTTAATTTATCTAATTTTAATTGTAATCGAGATTAAATCTTATAATCGAGAAACGCGTTAGGAATCGATGCAACTTTTCGCCAATAGAGATAACCGATGTCGGATCAACTGATAAATCAACAGAAACTTTTATCACGAGCGTATATGCGCGTTAACAGCTATCGAAGGATCAATTGTCTCTTCGAGTCTTTTTATTCGCTTCTTATTTCGATTATTAGATTATTAGTTTTTAAGGTATCGCGAGTTCACTGCTAGAGCGGAGTAGTTATGTGGCAATAGAGGATGCTTAGAAACGCAGAGATAGAATTCGCGTTCGATGCGGGATTTCCGATCGTATAGATTTATAGATATGTGCGGAACGGCCGCTGCGTGAATCTTGTACGATGACGAGCGCCGCTAATAGCTGCGGCTGAGAAAGTACTGAGGCGCGAACGGAAACTTCCTCGACTAATCGTATGAACGAAGGTCGTGGATGTAGCGAGCTTCCTCGCTTATTTCATATAAATTCCAACTATTAAATCGTTTATCGTTATATTTCGTTATATTTCGGTATATTATTAATATACATGTGTATACAGGTAATGCTGTTAATAAATGTAACGTAACGATGATATGTGTATATGTCATTTCAGAGGAAGGTCTGTATTTGGCGTTGGATCTGGGAGGCACAAATTTCCGAGTGGTCCTCTTGGAGCTACTCCATGGAACACCTATACGCGAAGAAGTGAAGAAATATCACATTAGCTCTGATTTGCGAGTCGGTTCAGGGATTCGTCTGTTTGATTATCTGGCAGAATGTGTTAGCGATTTCGTAATCGCGCAGGGTCTTCAGGATGTAGAGCTTCCCCTTGGTAAATTGGAATCACGCGTGTGCTTCTGTTAATTGCTACTAATCTATACGATGCTTCTAACCGCTTCTTGTGCTTCCAGAATAATTGCGATCGTTTCGAAAACAATGTCGACAAAAGGACGCGATATCAACGCGTTAACGCGTTCAAGCGTTCAATAACCAAGTACTTTGTGCTATCGAATCTCGAATATCATTTTTCGCGAGCATTCATTTTCGAAATTCGAGTGGCCGACTCTCGTTCTTGATTGAACATTGATCGATACGATCTTAGGTGCGATCGATAATTCTTTAAACGTCGCGGTGTTGAACAACGATAACGCGCTTACCTACCGATGCTTCTTTTTTCATAGTAATCCAAGCACCGATTCTCATCGACGTTTATTCCTTCTTTATCAGGTTTCACCTTCTCCTTTCCAATGATACAACACTCGTTGGATATCGGGCTACTGGTAACTTGGACTAAAACGTTCAATTGTCCCGACGTGGTGAACAAGGATGCTGTGCGATTGCTGCGCGAGGCTTTGGATCGTCGCGGTGATACCAAAGTGAAGGTGGTGGCTATTTTGAACGATACCACTGGTACCTTGATTCAAGGATCAACGTTAGATCCTGAGACAGCGATTGGGCTCATATTAGGCACCGGCAGCAATGCTTGTTACCTGGAACGTGCCGACAGGGTCGAACATTGGGAGACGGAAAGACACGGAGAACGTCAAGTAATTTATTTCTTTCTCTTTTTCTTCTTCTGCCTTTTCTTTTTTTCTTTTTTTCTTTTTCTTTTTTTTTTCTAATACCGTTATATTTAACTCGATATTCGAATTGATCGTCCTTATTGAAGGTTATTATCGATATTGAGTGGGGTGCGTTCGGAGACAACGGTGTTTTAGACTTCATCAAGACAGATTACGATCGCGAGAATGATGCAAATTCCCTTATTGTTAATTCGTTTACGTAAGTAACAATCCTGTTTGAAATACATTTCTTTAAAATATAGGAATTACTATGTAGATTTATTATTATACTCTGTCCTTTTAACATTGCTAGGTTCGAAAAGTATATTAGTGGAAAGTATATGGGCGAGCTTGTGCGAATAGTACTTGCGAGGTTATATACAGACGGACTTTTATTCATAGGTGATCATACGCCTGGATCGCTTTTAATCCCTGGCAATCTTACAAGTGATTTAGTGTCAGATATCGAACAGTAAGTAACGTGGAGTGAAAAATTGATAACTAAACGGTTTGTAAATGTTCAGATTTCTAATTTGTTACAAATATTTGTGTACAGAGACTCCTTGGACGGTGGTAGCATCAATACAAGAGAAATTTTGCAGAACTTTGGCATCGTTCCGGATGATGACGACGTAAAGATTGTTCAATACGTTTGCGAAGTAATATCGAATCGCGCTGCTCTTCTCGTTTCGGCATGTAAGTTGATAACCTACGGATAAGAAATATTTGAAAAATATGAAGAAACACTTATCGACGGTAGCGTTTCTTAAGCGATATTATTAAATTGATCATTGAATTGCACTTAGGTCTTGCAGTTTTGCTGAAACGAATCGATAGGGAAAGCATAACGATTGCCGTGGATGGATCTCTATACAAGCACCATCCCCGATTAGAGAGTTGGATCAGACAATACATCTCGTTGCTGGCACCTGATCATAAGGTACATCTTGTAAAATAAATGTTTTCGTTTCTTTCTTGTCTCGTGAAATTAATCGATTATTCGTTGATTTATAGTTTAAAATTATTCATGCCGAGGATGGAAGCGGAAAAGGAGCGGCGCTCGTGGCTGCAATCGCTCAAAGACTTCATGAAAGAATATACTAGTACTAGTTGAAAGTTGGAAATACTCTGGTGTATAAATGTTTCATCAGTGGCGTAAATGATTGTCGTAGGATCTCTAATTCAGACCTTGTTCGGAGTATTTAACGGCCATGCACAGAGACACATTCCTTATGTTAGCGATATAATCGATCTTACACGTTCCGAGTCTTGCATACGTATTTCATCCTCTTTTTTGTTTTTGTTTTTAAAATCGTCGCGCAAAAGTCTGTAAAATCATCGTGCAACAACACTGTAAGTGTTGTTGTCGTTATTGAGCACTTTATTGTTATTAGCATTATGAAATGATATTTCGGAAGACGAGAAAGTTCGCGCGCACGAGTGTGTGTGTGTGTGTGTGTGTGTCTGTGAGGGAGAGAGAGAGAGAGAGAATGAAGGAGTAAAATAATTATATATATATATACACTGTTTAGTAGGTTTAGAAGAACAAAGTATCTATAGAAATCCTTAAGGAAATTGACGTCGATTTTATTGAACGTCTTTAAACATTCGCGTCTAATACTTTTTTTTTTTAATGCGCTGGTTTATGCAGTGTTTCCAAAGTCCACTTTACTTATGTTGATCGGAATACTAGCGTCGTTCGTTTGTAATTAGACCTATTGTTCTTCGTAGTTGTTACGTAAGATCTGTTTTGATCTTACATTTGTTAAATGTTTCACTCGCAGATATACAAGAAAGGACAAAGTATGTTGTCCAACGTTAGATACGTTCTCGTAAAAGTCAGAGAAAATGTTACCACGAATGTTCGGTGATAAATTCTGGCGAGACTAATATCGCATAGAAAACATCGAAAACGATAGATTTAGGATACGAGAGGATGAAGCTTAGCGTGCTATTTTAACGAAGGAAAAAAGGTAGAATCACGATCGTGTTGCGAGAGCGAGCATATCTCGCGTATTGTAAGCAGCCTGTGTGTATTCCCACATTAAGAGCGAGACGGAATTGTGACACGGATCACTAAACAAAGACATTAAGGATAAAGAGAAAAGGTGCAAAGTAAGGAAAAAATGTGTCGATGTTCGAAGAGAGAAATATTTGTAAAATACATTGTTATACTTTGTAAATGATCGCGAAGATTTTTTGTACCGGAGGAACGAGGTTCTTTTAATAAAAATCGATGCGAAAAGCAGTGATCTTGAATCCCGATTCTTTATACGTTTAAATTTAATAGGCGACCGGAAATCGAAGAGCGCGTTAGGAGCAAACAAGCACCGAGCATTGTTCGATGGTAGCCGTAGCTGTAAAACGTGGAGCAAAATGTTGAGTTTAAACGTAACGTTCGAACGAATAATACGATGAATCGCATCGAACCGAGTAGCCGCGAATTGAATCGAAGCTGAAGGAATTGAATCGAAGCTCAAGGAATTGAGGAGAATCGAATCGAATCGCGTAAAAGGAAACGCGTGCCGAATCGTGTGGTACGATTCGCGAATCGATTTGGTGGGCGAGGGTCGTTGAAACGATGAAAGAATTCGCGAACGAATATTCGGCGAACGGCGGAAAAACGTTTATGCCAGCTTGCGCTCGAATGTTGAGCAAGTGGACGGGCATTTGGTCGGTGATTAAACAGACAAAGAAAGAAAAGGAGAGACACGTTGTTCGTAAAAAAAATAACATTTCACGTAGTAGATAAATCGAGTCGTTGTTAGGTAATTAATAAGAACGGTATAAAGATAGATAGATAGATCGGTTAGTATTCGAGTAGTCGTTTAAGTTAGTCTATTGATCTTGTTGCTAGGTGGTGAGAGCGCGGGTGTTTGAAACCGCGCGACGTTTGACGGTAAGTGTTGCAGATGGCGGTACGGTAGGCGGTCGTGAAAAAGTGACAGCTCGAACTGTCAGCGGTATGCAAACCGTCGCGTTTCTACTGCAAATAAGCGTTTCCTAACGAATCGAAGAAACGGCTGAACCTCGTCGAGTAGCTTTCCGTTGTTCGAGAGTCGAAAACGGTTTGCGAAAGAAGGATTAACGGTGTAAAACGCGAGACAGTGGTAGAAACGGTGGGTGTGCACGCAAAAGAGAACGGCTTGCCGGCTCGGCCAGTCTACTGGAAGATTCCATTGTGAATGGGCTTTGAAAAAGTTTTATCTCCGAAAAGTCAGTGTTTTCGTGCGTTGGATCGTTCGCCCATGGATCTAAGCTGAACAGCAAGGTACGGTAAGATCTGTTTTGTCTATAAGAGAAACGAGTATCGAGAATTAATCGTTGTTCGCGAAGTACGGCCTATTAGAAAGGTTGAGGTTACAGCGGCCGCTCGGTTCAGCTGAGCTCTCAGCTGATGAACGGACGCACCGACCGGTTTACGGTGCTTATTTTAAAAACTCTCATCCTTTTCCTTCGCTTTCGTTCGTTGTTGAAATTCTCTTATACCGTCAGATTAGCTTCTCGCGTTAGCTTCGTGCAAACGCATTAACTTTTCACGCGATAGCGAACTGTGTCGATTATTTCTAGTAACGATTATTTTTCGTATTTGCAACGAATCTTGTCGTTGTTCGACTGTCCTTTATTTATATGTTGCATTTAAAATCGATATTATTTTCGATCGACCGATCGACCGGTCGACCGATCGACCGATCGACCGATCGACAGGGAAATAGAGGCGCTCGTCGAACGCTTTCGTATCGAAGTATCTCGATAATATATGATAAAAATATAGAATATGCATATACGGTGGTAGTTAGATCTAGTATTTGGAACGTCGAACTGTGCGTACCGGAAATCGGTCATTCGATCGATTCGGTTTTAGCTGGAACGAAGCCGTTTCTTGTTAAATCGACAATGTTTATCGGATCGAAGTTGGATCGATACCGATGGGATCGATGGTACGATAAAGGGAAACTACACGTTTCTCGAATGTCGTTGAACTGTCAGTCGAGCGCGATGGTACTTTCGATCAGCTGCGAAGCGACCGATGACCGCGTTTCCAACGAGTGTCGCCGTAAACGTCGCGCGTTGGCAGGAAGATTCGTTGAGAATTTCGTTGAGAATTTCGTGGGGAATTTCGTGGGGGAAAGAAGAGGTTGACAGTGTACAAGTAGAGGATCGTAGCGTAGGAGTGTGCGTGTGCGTGGAGGAAATTGGTCGAAATCAGCGATGAAAACGACTCGCGGCATGACACCGTTATCGTTCGCGAATCGGCTCGGTTTTCCCTGAAGCTCCGTCGAGGTCACCGCGCCCGGCTAGCGGCTGCAGCTGAGCTCCCAGCTGACGAATGGAGGCTGCGACCGGTTCGCCATGTTCCTTCCTTTTTTTAAAGGCCACCTCCTCCTTTTTCCGTTTAAATCGCCTTTCACGTGCTCCGCGACCCTCTTGCCGTCGTCTGCTTCTTCTCCTCCTACTCTTCCTTTTGCCCCCTCTTCCTGTTTCTTCTGCTCCTCCTGCTCCTCCTGCTCCTCCTGCTCCTCCTGCTTCTCCTGCTCGTTCAGCAGCTTCTGCACCTTTTGCACCGTTCCCTCGTAGAAAATCGTCGGGCGTACATATCGTTTGTTCGCGGTGCACGTGTTTGTTTGGACGAGAACGCTCGACTCGGTCCAAGTTGGTCGAACCAGTTCCGAACCGTTTGTTTCGTGCGTCTGTCTGTACTGTACGACACGTTCAGCCTAGCCGGCGCGGCCGTGGTGCGGCGCGACGCTCTCCGCGAGACTGTGCTGTACCTCAAGGTGACACCACACACTCTAGTAACAAGCTCACGTGTTCGTTCATGTACCGGATATAGGATCGTCGATATTCGCACGGTCAACGAAATATAACTCCGAATAATTATGTAAATATTAATATCGACGGAGAACGGAAATATCGCTACTAATTTATAACTAATTATTAACTGTTAATTTTAAAACCGTTGCGTACAGATACGTGTGATTATCCGATCTCGTATAGAGGAAATGTGGATCGCACCGCGACAGGGTGGCAAAACGAAAGACGGGTCATTTTAGCCGTGTAACGATTATCGGTAGAGGTCGTAGTTCGATTCCGACTACATATAGAGCAAGTCGCGATTGCAGGTAAAATATGCATCGCTATTTAAAAGCAATCGGGTTTCACTCGCGTGCTCGTAACGAAGCGTGAGTCACCTGGCTTAGTTACTTGTTATTGTACTCGATTGGCTAATAAAGTAAAGAGAGCCGGCCAAGCGGGCAGACGGTCGGTTCGCTACTGTTTTTATCGTTGAATCCTTGTCCACGTCGCGTCTAAATAAAATTCTCATTTATTTACCGTGCAGCGGGCCACGGTGCGAGTCGCGCTAAGGATAGCCCGTTTATACACGATTCGATTTCATTTGTTTCAATTCGATTCGGTTCGGTTCGAGTCGCGATGACTAGTCAGATTAATTGGAAACCTTGTAATTATGCGATAAAACGCGCACTCCGGAACGATAATAATTGGTGGTAAACTATAACGTAATTACGAGAGGCTCGTACGCCGTTGAAAATAATCAGAGAATGGTGTGCCCCGAAACGCTGTTCGATAATAAATACATTTTCTAAGCACTTTCGTTGTTTTGGTCGAGGTTTCCTATCGGTGACACCGAGCATTGCAACAAGTAGCTTCGGTTCGCTTCCAACCACTATGGATTACAATTACCGATATGTACAATTAGGGTATAATACATAAAAAAGCGAAAGCTTTTCAGAGTGAGAAACACGCGATTCGATGTTGCATCGTCGTTTCATTGTCGCACAAATAGCTCTCTCGACCCCGTACCATGGACATTTGTTCGAATTAAACCGATCGAATTTATCGATTCGCGCGATCGAAGAGTAGGTGATCGCGTTTCATCGGCGATGGATCAATGCGCGAGAAACTTCTAATTGTAAGACATATACGTGTTTTGTAAATTTCTAACTTACCGCGTGTCTCGAATTTCTTGAATTGTCAAATATTCTTGGAAATTTCAAAAGTCCTATATTCGGAAATGCAACATTTGCGAGCGGAGAAAGGACAGGAAATCGGAGGAAATTATTTAAAAGAAAAAAACTGTTAGTGAATCGATCGAATATCGATGGTGTCCAAGTTACAACAGGTAGAGTAAATCGATCTGTATCCGTGTTCGCGATACCGAATCTTGTCCTCGTCGTCGACGTCGCAAGGCCTGTCCACCGTCCACCGTCCACCGTCCACCGTCCACCGTCCACCGGAGTTGGCTCGAGTCGAATGCAAATAAGCTTTTATCGATGACAATGCATCGATAAAACATTAAACGTTTCGTTTTGGAGCGGCGTAACTTTCCTGTCGTCGATCCGGCGCTAGCGAGTGGTAAACTTCTCGTTGAAATTTACGTATATAGACGTTCTTCTCGTTCTATTCTCCGCGAGGAGAGCGTATATGTACGCTTGCAGTGTTTGAGCGTCGAGCGGTGAAGGGTGTTGTATACGTTTGGAATTGGTTTGTCCGTCAGTGTAGTTGGAACACGATGGTTCCAGTAGAGTAGAGAAAACGATGGTATATCGATATCGTAGACGGTGTATCGGAGAGTACAAAGAGGTGGATCTCGAAGCGCAAGGGTCAAGTTAAGAGTAGTATGTAGTCGGTTCGAGCGGAGAATGATCGAGGTGACTACTACTAACGATAAGTAGCCGGTAGGAGTACAGGTAGAACCGCTCGACCCTCGACAATCGCGGACTGCAGACAGCGAGGCGCGCGAGAGGCGTTCGCTCGCTTAGCCTTAGCCAGTGTGACGTTCGAGATTGAATAATCGCGTTTAACGATTCGAAAAGCGCGATCGATAACGCGTCGTGTGTCCGCGAGTTTGATAACCGATAACGAGCATGATAGCGGTAGCTGGGGAAATGTTCGAAACCGTAACGATATCGCAAAGAAATTAATCGATAATCCTCGCTCGAGTTCGAAAATGATAAGGTCAGATATTTGAAAGTAACCTAACACTTGGGTTTATCGAAGGAGTTGGAACGAATGTTTAGCTAATTATGATTAATTAGTTAGCTAATTAATCATTACGAGAGCTATAGAGACTAGACAATTGCCTAGATCGACGTTTCGAGCTTTTCGATATTACATTTACAGATATACATATACGTATACGTAGACTGAAAATGGCGATAAACGCGAGAAAAAAGTACGCGACGATCGAGAGAACGAGCGCGTCAAGTTCGTACCGTAGGAGAAACAGCGTCGGCTAGTGTGTTCCGGTAACTGGAACGAAACCAATTCCCCGGGACACGGGCTTTAATCGTGTTTCAAGCGAGAATAAACGGCCCAACGGCTCGCATCAGTTCACTGGCTCTATGTACGTCGTCCCGTCTACGCTCAGGCTCGATCAAGTTCAACGACCGTAAATTTTATTTAGGAAAAGCCAACGGTAAGAACGTAACTCGGGGCCCGAAAGTTTTACGCGACTTTGATCGGTGCAGCACCGCGCGTCGGAAATAAAAGAGCACCATTTGTTCGAGCATGAGCCGAAGCTAACGGTTCGATGTCTCGAGTTTACGGTTCAACGAAAAACAGATAGAAAGAATGATCGTCTAATAATCCGTGCGAAAAGACTACTATGTACATATATGTATGTATGTATGTATATATGTATGTATGTAGGTAGAAGTCGGATGACAACTTGGAATAATTCCGATGATTCGAATTTCGGATACTGGATACGCATGTTCGGCCCGTTTTGCTTTATCCGCGCGTGCTTCTCCGTGCTTCTAGAATACGTAACGCGTTACCTGTTAGTTGCTTACTTTCAGTTCTTTCCTCGGTTTCTTCTTTTATCGGTTTCAACGAGTTTACGAGCCAGCTAAACTAGATGCTTTAGAGAAGAGGTGGAAACGCGGTTCAGCTTGGGGAGAATGTAATAAAGGTTAATTCATTGTTTGCACTGTAATTGGATCCGCTGTTGAATCGCGTGCTGGCGAGGTAGAAATTTTCGGAGGCTGTCGGCGTGTCCGAGCTATCGGTGCCATTAAACAATTTCCGGGCTAGCTTCCCGATGTTTTTGTTCCTCGCGCTGGCTTGGTTAGCTGCATTCTCGTTGCATATTTATTAGACGTCACGGCCGATAACAATCGGTCGATTGTTTAATTCTCCGTATACGACGCGGCTCTCCTCTTTGCGCACCGCCTCTACGATTGTTCGCGCAAACACACCTTTTTTATTCGTCATATATTATATGTATACATATACATATTTTATATGCGTGTATAGATATATGTATTACTTCGTATACATATTCACGATACTCGCTTAAAGATCGCGCGGGTTTCCGTAAACGCTCGTAATCGGATATGCGTGTTGAGCCATATTAATTACGTAACTCGATAAATAAAAGGTAAATTTGATTAATTACCGCGAAAAAGAAAAAAGTCACGAGTTCTCGTCCCAAGTAGGTATACGCCCGTGTTATGTCCATCCATACATACATATGTATAGTGAGTTTTGATAGAGAGTCCATCTGACCAACGGTGGTCAGAGTGGGGCTGGTAAGTTCGGTAAATACGGTCGAATACGTCGGCTGATGCAGAGTTTTCGGTTCTTGTAACTTTGCCACGGTCATTTGCGCGCCGAGCGAACAGGATCGAACCAATTTCTTTCTTCTTTTTTCCGATCAATTGCTCGGCGTGGCTTTACTAGTGGGTCATTCCGCGAACACATCTCCGACACGGTGTTTCCGCGCCAGAATCGATATTGACAAGCTACGTGCACGAATTTTTCATTTTTCCATAGTGCTACTAACACGAGTCGTTCAATTAAACCAATCAAACTCGACGGCAAATTAGAGACTATCACAATTTTTCTAGGCTTCTGCAAGTGCAAGAAAAATAGCCTCTGTTACATTTATACAATGTTAATTTATAGAATGGGTGAAAGACCTCCCTGTTAGGCACTCCCACTTACTCCCTTCTCGCGATATTCCAACTTGGAGACTGCTAGTTACGAGTCTAGAGGATCCCAATCGGGATGATTGGGGTAGCGTTCATCGTTCCTCGATCGTTTGGCGCGCATCGCGTTTAAGTTTCGAATCGTTTCGTAGGTGTTCGAGTAAGTGTCCTACGGTCACTGCAAGGTGTTGCGCGATCGTCGAAGGAGTCTGCGGACTCCTCTCGTCTGCGAACGAAAGTTTGCTCGACGATGGATAGGCGGAAGGTCGATAAGCGGCGCAAGCGGTAAAAGCTTTCAACGAGAACAGGTTTTCCTCGATTCGTACCGCATCGTTTCTACGCTCGTATAAAACGCCGCTCCCGTTCCGCGCGCATAACACTCGCGTAGACGCCGTGGTTCGCCTATCCCTGTAACAGACCCGTGAGAAAGGACACGGAAGATCGACGATCTAAACACTAGCTAAAGCTAAACACCGAGAAGAGTCGCGGAAATTTTCGCACGACCCTGATATTTTATGAGCCTACTGGTCACGTCGTGCCGCGCCGCGCCGCGCCGCGCCGCGCCGCGCCGCGCCGCGCCGCGCCGCGCCGCGTTTACCGCACCCATCTATCGTCCATCCATTTCATTTTATTCTTTCTTTTCAGTTTCATTCTCATACTTGGTCGCTCTAGTCGTGTTCGCGATCCTCTTCCGTGACGCGACGTGAAGTTGCGCTCGACCACGTATCGTATCAACCGAACGAAAAGAGAGAAAGGAGAGAAAAGAGTGAAAGAAAGAGACAGAAAGGAACTCGAACCGAGTTTAAAGGGTTTCGAATCGAAAGGAACTCGAAGCGGTGATATTTTCGGCTCGTCGATATTTTCGGTGATATGCGAGGGTAACGAGCAGAGAATCTATCGAAAAACTTCCGAGTAACACCAGTGTGTGTTTGTGTTTAGTCGCCGATACGAAAAGTAGAAACTCGAGGAATAGACAGCTCGAATCGGGCAACTGGAAGGAACGGTTGCGCGTTACCGTTATCGAAATCAGTCGGTTGTCGGTCGTAGCTAAACAGGAAAGTGCATCGGATGTTCGCGTGGCATAGAAAAGTTTCGTTAATATTTCTGTTTGTAAGGAGAAGGGGCCTCTCTACATATGTATACATAGAGATTCTCGAACTACCTGCTTCCGGAACTGTACGATTAGGACTTCCTAATCGAAATACATAAGAAACGACTTTTTAGCCTAGAGTCGCGACAACGAGACGAGTCGGTGTCGATTTATCGGTGAGGCGGTAACGAACATCTCTCTCTTCGCTATCCGAAGAACCGCATTTTCCTCGAGTTAGCCTCCCTGTTCCTTTTTTATTCCTCGCGCGAGTTTCTCGGTCAGCCAACGAGCACACAGCTGATGGCGGGAAGATACTATATAATTAGAAAGTACACGCGTAGCCATGTGGCTCGATTTAAGGTGGAGTCTGCAAATATGTCTTACGAATCCGCAGAGAGGCAGCTAGCGACTAGGCGGTCGTTAGTGGCTTACTTATTTGCGCTTTGCTTTTACCTCGTTTTTTTCCTTCGCTTCGCTTCGTCTCGCTGCACTCGCCGGAGCACCTTCGCATTCTTCGTTTCGCGCGGATATTTTTCATTTCTTTTTCCTCGATATATCTACGGTATCTACGATACCGATTTGCCGATTTGCCGATTTGCCGATTTGCCGATTTGCCGATTTGCCGTTTACCGTTGAGCGTGGCAAATATTTTTGGCAAGTATTTTTTCTTCGATCTGAATTCCTGTTAAAATAAACTTCAAGTACCAAGTACGTAACAAGCGATTCCAAATCGATTACTATCGGTACACAAGAGAAAAGATGCGAGGATTACTAACAAGTTTTGTGCATTACGAGATTACCGTAAACCGTTTGTCTCCTCGTTCGCGACCACGCAGGCTAACGTTTTGTATAAATACCAAGTCGGTTCTCTCTACTGTCTAATCGAATCGACAAACACAGCAGCGAAACGAGGTTGCGAGCTACTAGCTTTACTAGTCTTACGATATTCCGATATTTTTGGTTAATCGCTCGATCTCTTACGATATCCGCTTTTGGTAATATCGAGATCGTAATTAGAAGGGTAATTGCACGATGTTACAGTCAGAGGCGAAAATAACAAAGTTTGGCCAAAGTTGCATCGGTTAGATCGAAGCTCCATCGTAGCGAATATTGGTTCGAATCCTTTCGGTAGACTCCCACGGCACATTGTGCGGCACATTGTGCGGCACAGCGGAAAAATAATGTCAGGGAAGCGGCCGGATGCATCTATTTCTCGGTGTAAAAGGAAGAAAAATGAATTTTCGCCGACACGTAGAGAAGTAGCTGAGCGTAACTGGCTCCCGCTCTCTTTCTCCCTCTTTCTCTTTCTCCTTCCCTCTTGTTATTTACGATTTCGCGATAAGTAGTTGTTCGCGGTGACTCACGACGACGTGTACACCTTTGATCCGTTGCGAATGCAGCAACGTGTTGGTGCACCGTTGCGCGCATTATACATACAACGAAAGGCACTATTCGCGCGTTGTAACGACTCGTCTCTTCCCTGTCCGGCGTTTTCGCTTTTCAAACATGCTTCGAGCATTAGCACTCGAACGTTGCGTGCATATTGCGGCAAGCAAACAGGGAGGAGCCATCTTGTCTCGATGATTTACACGAGATCTTGGCGACTCTCCGCGCGTTCAATTGATATGCTCGCGTGCACGTCCGCGAGTACGCCAGTCGCTTAACCGTTTAACCAGTTTTTTCTACTCGTCGCGATCTCTTTCGCGTTCCTCGAGTAACGCGATTTCACCGGAGAAGCTACACCGGTCCTCAGTCTCTCCGTCCTCCGTTCGCGCGAATCCGGTTACTTTGCTTTTCGATCAAAACCATTTTCTATTAACCAATACTAATACTTTTTTGATTCGATAATAAGACGACTTTTAAAAAATCTTTCTCTCTCCGATGTTGATATATTAGACGCGCTAATCGTGTCGCCATGTTTCGTATCGGTAGGATCGTCGTCGGATTGCACACGGGTCGTGTTATGGCGATACCGTGACCGCGCGTCGCGTTGCCACGCGTCGAGCGCGGACATTTACGGAGTCCGATAATTTCGCGTTCTAATATTTTTGGTACGATTAAGGTCCCTCCGGCTTCGCTGACTCGTCGTGTTCGCACGATGGTTCACCGCGATATCTCGCGGAGTATCGGTACGACACGATTGCTCGAAAGATCGAATAATCGGTGCAACGACATTGATCGGTATGTCGTTCCGTTGCGTTGGTTGCGCGTGACACTTGTTGAACGTCCGATCAGCGATCGGCGCAGGAGGAAATTTCGCGCTACGAAATCTGCTGACTGTGTCCTCGAACATCGCGTCGTGGCACAGCGAGCAAAGAGACAGAGATAATAAATGTAATACGCCGCGTGAAGGAGGGAGTAGGCGGAAAAGAGGCTAGCTCGGTCGGGATAGCCGCGTAGAGCCGCGTAGAGCCGCGTAGAGGGAGGCGGAATACGAGCCTGATTGCCAAGGAGAAATCTGCAGCGTGATCTCGCGGACGAGTTGCAACCGTGGAATAACGTCCGTTCGAGTTCGAGTATATCGAGTACGCGGCAGATTGGTACAAGCACGATCGAATTGATCGTCGTTGACGTTAAATCTTGGGGAAAAAATCGATACGAGTCTTTCTCGTTGTTTACGATTCGCCACGAAGGAACGTTCGAATCCTTTCGACGGCGTTTCGCGGCTCGGTTAGGCGGTACGGGGTTTACGGGCCAGATTAAGCGGGATCAACGACTCCGAATCCGCGAAACGCCGCTCGGTAGGAGACTAATGCTCAACAAGTGTTGCGTGCATAGCTCGGAAAGCGTACGTTACAATGGGTCGTGTGTGCCCATTAGTATCCGTACATCTGTTCTGTTCCTGAATAGAGGGCGTATCAGCTGGGAAATGGAAGTCGAGCCGACACGATATTAAGCACATTATTTTAGGTACCGTTTCTCTTACTTGTTATGCTGGCTTCGCGCGACCGACAACCGTTGCATTTGCTATGCGCTGGACATCGCGCCGATCCTCGGTCGCGTTAAATCCGTGAAATGCTCGTTATCCACGGCTACCTCGATGAATAACGTTCAACAAGCACTACACCGACCACGGAAATATCGCCAAGCTAAACGAGGCAAATGTAATTTTCGGTGAACGCGTTCGTTACCGTGCAACCTTTAAGCTTCGCGCTCCTGTTTTTACAAACGGATCGATCGCTCGATTACAATAACGTATCGTGCAGATACAGAGCTACCGGAAAATGGTCGTAGTAGTCGTAGTAGTCGTAGTATTCGTAGACCGGACAGTACTTTTCTCCAATATTTTCCTCGACGTACACTGTACGCGATTGCGGAAGGTATAATAGTAGCTCGCAACGTCGAGCAAGGATCACTTTTGCCGTGAAACCTCGCATAAGCTCGCCGGTTATGCCAACTTTTATTGGATTCAATGTCAGTTTTCTAAACTATTCTAATTTACAGGTTTTACGAACCGTTCGAGTATAAAAAGAAGAGGAATACATATGTAGAAATATGTAGAAAGTAGGGATAAAAATGAAAGGGATGTTGCCGATCATCGGATTATAAATCGGATCATCGGAGTTTTCATCGGAAAATAGTGTATAAATAGTAAATTGGTGTATGGCGCTGGAAAGCGGTTCCTTATCGATTACGTGTATCCTGACCGCGATCACGCTGCGATTTATCCCGATTTCATTAAATTGTAATGGAGGGCGCGGCATATTATAGTTCCGTAGATCCGCGAGAGCATCCTTGTATCTATCACGAAGACAAAGTAGAGGTATCAGGAATGCACGGCAACGTGCACCGGCATACGGTAGCACGGCTGGCCATTAATAATTCATAGCAGCGCGAATAGGACGGGTTAGGCTTTCGGGAATTATAAATATTTAGATCGTTTCGAAGATCCGGAGCGGACCGAAGAAATGCTTGAATCATCGCGCCGGTTTCCCGTTTGCCCTTTTTTCTTAACGTTCCATTCCTTTTACTTTATTTTCCTTTCCTTTTTCCGCTCTTTCCTCTCATTCTCAGTATTTCTCTTCGTTTTCCTCTTCATTTTCCTCTTCGTTTTCCTCTCGGCCGATACACCTCGGCTCACGCGTTATATCGGTACCAGCATCGCGCTAACAAAAGCCAGCGTAAGCTTACCGCTTGTTACGCCATATACGTCTATACATATTTATTGGTATGACCAAGAAAATCACGGAACTGGTCCTGTTCGTAGAACGCGATAGAGAAAAGAACGCGCGGTGAGTGTCAAGTTGAACCGGGGATCATCCTCGGCGCGCCTAAAAGCCGTCGTGGAATCAAACTACTGTCTATATTTTTTCTTATTCTACAGCAGCTAAAAGTAAGACAAAGAATAACGCGAAGCGAAACTAAAAGTTTATATCGACTAAAACGCGATCGTATGCATACGTAGACTCTTATTATTAGGATTAGACAAAAATAGCGACGGTAGAAACATCTGAAAGGATAACTAATACGCGTTAAATAAGTACATAAGCGAAGGAAAAAAGTAACCGCGGTGTAAAGTTACGTTGTAACTGTGCGCTATTACAACTTTAAGCAGCGTTAAACGAAGCATGAAAAAAAAGAAATAAAAGAGAGGACAAAAAGAAGAAAGAGAGAGAGAGAGAGAGAGAGAAAAGGTAGAAGAAAAGAACGCTATAACGTGAGCTAGCAATAAAAGTAAGAAAGTTTGAACTGATCGATCTGGCAGCAACAGCGGTTTCTAAGCGGCTAAAAGATGCGTTCCACTTTGCAGCAAAGTGAAATTGCGTAAATGTTCGTGGCGTTGAAACGGTAATAAGCTGCTACGACTGGAAAGTATTCGATCCCACGCACCGAAACTCGCGTCGCGCTGTTCCATGCAGCTCCACGTTTCCCCCTCCGTCGTAAAAGCACGGAAAACGTCTGCTTCCTCTCGTTCTAACATACACACGGATCCCTGCTTCTGAGTTTCTCGGTTCATCTTTTTCGTCCTCTCTTCCCTCCCCTTTTCTCCCTTTTTTATTCGCGTGTATCGGTTGGTTTGTTCTTCCCAAGAAAAGGCCTTTTTCGCGAAAGCATCGATCGTGTGGCTGAATACGCGAAACAAGAGCCTCCGCTTATCATTTACGCGTTTCTGACTTTTAATATTCCTCTCGTGGTCTCGCTATCTTTCATTCGGATACAATCGATTAAAAAGAAAGGCGACACGAAAACTATTGACGAGGTGTTTCAGTCATCGCCGACAAACTAATCGAACAAACGAATAGAAGAAACTTTTCCCTCCTTCGGTGAGAAGGACAGAAAACTAATTCGACGACGATTTTCCGCGACTCGAGCGATCGGATGTCGAGGCAGCCCTTCTTTATCTTGTCGAAGATACCGGTTGCCAGTTGGCTCGGTCTTCCCTTTCTCGATAAGTTGCAGCGCCGTTCACGCGACCTCTCGCGATTTCCTGACCCGTCAGCCTTGACCTAGGCCTTCTCCCGTGGGGGTCGATCAATCAGTGGGAAGACTACCGCAGCCTGACATCGACTAGTTGCGTAAACGGTCCGATGTAATGGTTCTTTCCTTTCGTTCGTTCGTTCGTTCGTTCGTTCGTTCGTTCGTTCGTTCGCAGTCGCAGTCGCAGCATACGACCGATGAGTTTCACCGATTACAGTATTATCGATTCGTTATCTCGCATTTCGGATAATGACGAGCCGAGCAAAAATTAGCCGAATACGCGAGCACGATCGCTGTCGTATGGACCAAGCTCGAAGGGTCTTCTCCGCTTGGCTTTCGTTCGATCTCGTTGCGTAATGTTCGATCGAGGATAATCAGCGTTCGAAAAAGTGCTTCCCTATTAGCTTTCGGTAACGGTTACGTCGTCCTCGGAGTCGCGTCGTGTTCCGCTTCGGATGGATATTAAGCTGACCGATCTCGATCGATCTAAGCAAATCGATTATAGACAACGGCTAGGTACTCTTCTAATCGTACGGAATGGGATCGTAAACAGTTCGAGTACACGGTATCGAGAATACCATTCGAAAGTAACATTCCAATATGCGGTAATTGTTGTTTTTCTCTAAACAAACTGATCGGGGATATCTGTTGCTCTGTTCCAGGGAATCGCATGGATTAACGAGAAGATCGCAGAGACAAGAGGATATCGAAGGGTATCGAAAAATCCCGCGTAACGATGTAAAGAACAATGTAAGCCGTTGGCGTAATTGCGACAAACCGATAGACGAGAAGGTCGCGTACTCCGAAGCAACGTAACAGAGGCAGAAGAGAAACTGGAATCAAACGGAAGAACAATCGAAGAAAGAAAAGTGGTACGATCGATCGGTTCCTTAAACGAGTGCCCGATCGATCGTTTCCTTTCGAAGGTGGGCTCCTCGAACCTTTATTTTTCCTTCTTCGCTGTTAACCCCCGAATAGGGGGTGCTAGACTTTCGGCTCACCACCGAATTCTACCTCCGCTTAAATCCTCTGGAAACGGGTTTTACAGCCAATCGTCGTTTTCTTTTTTCTTCTATCTTTGCTCAGGACGATCCGATTCGAAACGAAATATCATAGAATACGTTAATAAATATGATCAATATGATTCGTCAAATGTGTCTAGTATTCGTCGATTGACGGTGAATAGTAGACACAATTGTATTCGCGAATACTCGGATGCTTGCTGAAATAATGAACGGGTTCTTACTGCTCGGGTACTGTTTGACTCGTTCCTTGAAACCGGTTCGGAAAAAATACCAACTAACGCGCGGTAAGTTGCCGGTATAAAGTCAGAATTGGCAGAATTAGATTTTATTATTTTATTATTATTAGATTTTACCATTCTGATACTGTCGACATACCGGTAGAACCGTTCGACTGGATAACTATATTATTAAATCGGCAGTTTTACCCTCGTTATCGTTATCGTTCTGCGTGCGCTTCGAACGAATTTTCTCCTTTCTGTTTTCAGCTTTATCGTGATTTCGACGAGACGATCTCGCGACGAGAAGATTTATTCAAAGGGGAAGGATCGTAGAGAAAGCACTCGATTCGTCGCCATTGTGTTCCACAAGTATTTTCAATCGTATTATTAGCGTACTTTTTACGTCGAAGAGTCTCGTATATCGTACATTGGCGTGCACGCGAGAAGCTGGTGCAGGTCGCGGAAGTAGAGAGAGGAAGGGAGGATTGGCGAATTCGTAGGAGCGTTACGGGAGAAAGAGCAAAAAAAGCGTAACGCGTAAACGATGTACAGAGATTCGAACAGTTCGACTCTGTCTGGAAGCGGCAGCTCGACGAAGGGCGACGAGGTCGAGATCGTTAGCAGATTTTTAGCGCCTTTGTGCGCGAGGGATGAAACTGCGAGGAATATCGCCCTGGCGGCGGCCAGAAACACGGTCGAGGGTTGGCTCGGTGGCGTTGGAAGCCCGAATCACTGGGACGACACCGGCGAGATGGAAGACGCTGAGAATGTCGGAGGAAAATTCAAGAGCCAAGATGGAAGGTGAGTGTCGCGTACTGTTATACTTTTCAACGTATTGTCTTGCTGCGCCGCGATATCGATATTCGTTCGCGCTTACCGTTTACGCGAAATAAATTCTATACACTTGCAATACCCTCTCGGTATGCGAGTTATGATCTTGTAATCCCGTAATGACATCGATACGCGTAACAAAAGGAGAAAAAGATTACTCGGACGCGAAGAAGCATTAGTACGGAGAAACTTTAGAAATTCTTTTTTTCTTTTGCGCGAAAAATATCTCGGCGCGGCGTATAAAATAAATTCTCGTTCTAACGAGTTGGTTTCTTTCCACGAGAAGATACGACATGAGCATCGAGCGATCGCCGACCAAGTCAGCGCCGAAGAACGTGCAGCCTCCTCCGCGTCAGCAACAGCTGCTTCAAGATACCTTCAGAACGGAAGGATTCTTTCCTCAAAGTGTCACCGAGATCCCTGCGTTCCTCGAGGACAACAGCCTCGAGTGTGCCGAGAGATATCCCTCGGGTTCGTTCGACTGCGTCGACGGCCGTCTGGGGAACGAGACAGGCTACGGAACACCGAACGAGAGAAGAAGATACGTGATCGACGTGGAAAGCTACAGGTCCGGTCATTCGACGTCGTCGGACGAGGGGAAGGGCTTCAAGATAGACACGCAGACGCAGGATCGATGTCTCAGGTTTAAGGACAACTCGGAGACTCGTTTCGGCTCGAGCAGCGAGAGCGAACGAAAATACCTTGGCTCGTCTTCGAACGAGAGATTGAACGAGGTTAGCCTCGAGGATAGGCCCAGAACGAAGAACTACGCGAAGGTGAAAGGAGCCAAGCAAAAGCAGCTGGAGGACGATGAGTTGGATTCGGACACTAGGATCTACGGGAAGAGTCCAAAGTTTGACGAGAATCTAGCGGCGAACTTTGACCGTAGAAACTTGAATTACCGTTCGAAGGGAGAGACCTTGACGAGGGATCGGCCGTGTTACGACAACGTGGACGACATATCGTTCGACGAACCGGAGATCACCGTCAGGAACCGAGACGGAGTGGTGTTCAACACTTTGGACGGTTTCGAGAACGAGAACGCGAACGTAAACGCTAACTCGAACGCTAACGAGAACGCGAACGAGATTTATCAGAGGCAGGATGATAATCGCGGCGAGGATATAGAACTGAAGAATTTCGAGATCTACGCGGACGAGTCGTTGGAGGATGCTCGGCAGCGATGCGCTCGTCCCGAACAGTCGCAAGATTATCTACGCAACAACGAGGAGAGGAAGTTGACCGCTGGTCAGATCAAGAGACCGCTATCGCAGGACGAAGATGTCTCTTCGAAGAGCGGCAGAGTGCTCGAAAACGCTGACGTCACTCCTGGCGACGTTGGCAGGATGCTTAATCTGGGGAACGCGCTGGATGGTCCCAGACAAGCCCAACCGAACAAGTACCTCAGCTTGGTCACCTTGCATCTGCCCGTGATATTGAGACTCAGCGTCAACTGCCCCTTTCAGAATGTTAGAATCAAATGCGCGGAGATTCTCGAGATGGTTAAGGTAAGCACCGTCTTGAACCTTTCGTTATCTACCGCAACATTGTTTGTTAACTCGGTTACTTCGAACGCGAACTGTTCGAAAGTTCGCCCCTGAGAATTTGCAAATTTTCAACGTCTTCACAACGTTCGTTTTCCCAAATTATCGTCAAAATCGAGTAGTTTCTTCGCGATTATTAACAACATCTGGTCAGAGCCAGAGTCGGTCTTAAATACCTATAAGATGTATTTTATATGTGTAAATGATTAAATAGAGGGCATAAAATTGACTAGTAGCGAAGAACTAGTGTTTCTCGTTTCTCCAAGTTACTCGAGTGCCCGGAATGTTTGTTCGTTCTCCGAATCGTTCGTTTTACGACTATCTGACCGAGCATCTCGTTTCGTGGCCATTTAGAAACGGTAAACGGTCCGTGGAGCAATTTTCTTTTGGTAGCGTTCCTCGTAAATAAACGAGAGGTATCCCGTGTCGCGTACTGATCGCGCCGTTTCAAAAATAATGTTCTCGGTTCGCGCGAAACTTTCTTGCCACTCTATCTACGCGCACTCGGCTTTCGGGAGGAAGAGGCAACGGTTAACGGTTACCGATAATCACGGACTTCTTTAAACACTCTATTCGCGGAGCAGATTCGAAACGCGGCCTAAAAATATGTTAGGCCGTTTTAACTCGATCAAACCAGACACTTTTCAATCGACTATTAAGTACAAATTTATTTTCACCTTCCCGCTATTCTATTACTCGATTCTATCTACTGTAGCCGATATTCGTTACGATTCAACTAGAGCGAGTAAAACTAAAGCGGAGAAAGTTTGCGATACCCGTAATAAAAATAACGGGTTCGTTTTTAGACATTGTTTATAGAATCGATAACAGCGAATACACTATGTGTAAAGACTGATCGATAGTTCTGCATTGCTCGTACGAAAATACATAATGATCGTAAAGCAGAAATTTATGCCAAGTTGCGATATTTCGTTCAGATAATTCTATTTGGAAATTTCGTATTAATCGTTTCGTTGAAACGGTAACCGATTTTCGCGTATCGTATTCCTTCTTTATTAATATGTTGAAAAATGCAGGCGAAAAAAAAAGGCAAAAAAGAATGTCCGCCCAACGTGGGGCTCGAACCCACGACCCTGAGATTAAGAGTCTCATGCTCTACCGACTGAGCTAGCCGGGCAACTGGCATGAAGCTTTTCACGATCGTTGTTACCGTCTCTTGACAGAAAGAAAGAGTAACGTGATCGATTTTGCGTTACAGGATAGAGGACTTCCAGTACCAGTGCCAGCTTTCGATGGACCTAGTGCCTTCGTCCCTACGTCAGAGGTAAGTACTTGTTGCAACTCGTTTCGTCCGTGCGATATTTTAATAAGATTGTGGGTTAAGCGTCCGCAATCCGGGACTTATTTGTTTGGGGGATATGCGGCTAACGCGGGTATTCGTCATTCGATTTTAGCGCCACGAGTTGCAGTTGTAATATTATCAATTGTAATATTGTAAATCGAATCGGAATGGCCAGAATAAGGAAATTATTCGTTCGAATATCCGCATGTACAGGTATATAAAATGATTTTATTTTATAATAAAATTTACGAACGGGCGTAGTTTATACTAGCGGAAGGGTCAATTACCGGCTCGCGTCGAATCGGAAGAAAGCTTCGTAGATCGTTGAATGTTCGGAAGGCCGAATCCTACTTGTTTTTTTCCATCCATAACGTTACATTTATGTTAGCTGCATTTACCCACTTCGAAGAATAAGTGGGGATAACGGCGGTCGCTTAACCGAACTTCGCTCTACGTATTTTCTAATTACGTAGATAATGTAAACGTGGTAAATTTCAGTGATTTTTGTGCGTGTTACGGTATTACAGTGACGATTATTTCGACAATTTTCAAATACAGCAGTGTCGGCGATCGTTGCGCGATAATCGATAAGACTCTTTTTGGTCGCGTGTCAGATGTGGGAAATATTCTGCGTATCGAGTTAGATGGACGACGAAACCGAACGTTATTTCGATTTGAAAAACGTCGATCGTCGACGCTCGTTACACGAAATATCGTAATAAGAGAAACGGAGCGATTACGGTACGTATTTGATTTAATATAGGACATCGAATTGGCGCTCGTAGCGCCAATAAGTTTCGTTTTAGGATTGATGGTCGTCGGTAAACGCGAGCCTCAGGATTGGTCAACAGGAGGACTATACTATGGATCGGTTCACGTTTATTTGTCCCCCGGTAACCTTCAATCTATTCTAATTAAGAACAATTAAGTTCTTTGGTCGGCGCAACTAATGTTTGCAACATCATCAAGTCGAGGTATCATCGTTATCGACCGAGTTACGGAGCCAGAATTATCCTTAGATTTTCAAGTCGTTACATATTATTTCGGCATACTTTTACAAGAATATTCGAAATATTCTCCTATTGATAATATCTATACACTTGATAATATTCTTTTGATAATATTTTACGAAACGTTGACAGATGGCGCTGCACGTAAAAGTTCATTGCCGCGTAAATGATACGAAGAAAGTTTTAGCGAGCGAATCGAAATAGGTCCGTTCTTTCTTAAAGCTCTATTAGATTATAGTAAAAATTTCCTACATCCGACACGGCGAACGGAATGCGATATACTCGGCTTTCTTTCCGAATCGCGACGGTGGCTCGTTCGATTTAGCAATTGCATCGAACGTTGTCGAAGTGTGTTTTCTCTTGTTGTTACCACTCGTTCTAAGAAACATAGCAGAAGGTAAGTAAGAAATAATCTATCTTATTATTATTCTCTACCTGGCAAGTATCTGGATAGCTCGATAGAATATTCAAATATCTTGCGTCGATTGCGTATTTTCTCGCTTGTTAAGATATTTCGCCCATAACGAGGATATGATATTCGAAAGTGCTTAACGTTTTGTCGACATTTTTTTTACGTATTTTCTTGTTATGCAAAGTAGCGCGCGATAAACGTTAATATTTAGTTACGTTAAGCAACGATTATTTAGTTAACTAACTGTATCGGCTAGGTCGTAACGTTACGCGTTCTATGGCAACTCGTTTGACCGTGGCCACGCAACGCGCAATCGATCCATTATCGTGGCTTGTACGAGCACGCATCGCGCTTTGTGTTTCTGTGGGTTACGTCGCGATGCGTTATACACCGGCGCATCGTACCATCGAATTTTATCGATAGCAGCCCTACGATCGATCGAATGTTTCGTTCGAGCAACGTTCGATAGTGGCGGTGGAATTGAAAAAAGAGGTTGCATCGAGCCAAGTTGAAAGTGCAATGGTAGAAGGTGAGGAGCAATCGTGGTCGTAATTATAGCTACGGTCCAGTGACCGCGAGTGTAGCCATGAGTGGCTATACAAGCTTCGTTAAAGATTTCATTCAATTTCTTTCTTGACTTCTTCTTCTTCTATATCGGTGACAATACGATCACCTAATCTAACTAAATATATTATTTCGTTCGGATGAACGATACCGACGACCGGTCTCGTTCGAGCGAACAAATACTTTTCTGCCGGATCGTTAAAAAGCGGTGAAAAAGTGATATACCATACGAACAATAATATCGGCCGCGGCAATAAACGACCTCGATATATCGGTACAACATCGGTTTATTATGTAATCTCGCGTGAGGAAAAAAAGCGAGAAGTTGTTTCGAGACGGATGAAAAGGTGCGCGATCGTCGCGACGAAGCCGACCGGTGATAAGTCGTGACGAGAACGGGTCAAAGAGAAAAAAGATTTTTCGCTTCGAGAACGATCAAGGAAAATAGGATCTAAAATAGCGAATGTTCCGACTGTTATCGCGATATACGGTAGAGAGCGGGAAAATAAGACGTCGTCTGCTTACGTAAAGAATCATGATATACATTCTATGCAGAAAAGGGAAAATTTCTAGATTTCTAAAGATCGAACAAATCGAATCTAAATTGTGAAACTCTAAAATTCGAAAATGTTCGAACCGTAGGAATACGTAAATAATTAATGAAATGGCACGGACATAACGCAACTTATCTTGGACACGAGTAGTTTCAGACGATGAGATAAGCGGAATTTTGGTGGTTATCTCTGCGCGCGTTGCTCATTCAGAAAATTCTGGATCGGTCTTTTCTTACAGACTGGAAATAACGTATCGATGTTGACCGATCGAAAGAAGATCGAAAGAAGATCGATCGTTTAAACGCTGCAATGCGTAGTATGGGAAATTATAAAAAGGAAATCGTGTTCGGTTTTCGGAACCGTTGAAAATTTAGCACGCGGTCTAGAGGAGAGAGTGGCGCGATGCAACCGATCGATTGCGATCCGGCGTTTTATTCTGGCGAAAGCTTTGAAATAGTGAAATTTCGGAAAAGCGAAATTTCCTGAATTAATCGTCGCGGCTGTCGCGTGTTCTCTGCCGCTGATACGGCTGCCATGCTGCGGCGTCTCGTGTCGCTGTTCAGGACTGTTCATTCGCGTGTCGGACGTCGTCGAGGTAGGACGCTTTCGCTGCTTGCTGTTGCTCCCGCGCTTCTCGTTCTCTCCGTCTTCTTCGGTGACGACGCGTCCACGACTCGGAAAGGAGACTCGCGTGTGCCCCGATACGACTCTACTTAGCATTCAAGGTACGGTACTGGGCTCGGAAGTATAGCGGTGTTTTTATTATTGATTCGCCAATCGAACACTACGGCGAACGCGTTAACGTAACTCGATAACTGAAACAAGTTACAAACATTTCTGAATAACGATATTTAACATTCATTAATAAGATTTATTAACCTCGTGGAAAAATGATGATGGTTCGATAGGTTGCGTTACGTATCGTCATTACCGAACACATAGCCAAATAGAAAAGTCGTAATCGCAAGTTGCTCGGAAAATTCGGTTGTACGCGATTGCAACGCGTCGTCGTGTTTGACATTATTTTTCTGGCTGCAGCGAGCATTGTGAATATTACCGATTCGAAAACAGTGTGTACGCGTGTGCGCGAATTTTCACGGATACCATACCGACAGTTATAAGTAGCTTAATTTCGCTTGGCTGAAATTCGATTAATATTAATCGTCGCTCGTTTCATCGAATACAGAATTGGATTCGGCAAGGCAAAATGCAAAGTCCGAAAGCAGCTTCGAATTCTTAACTGTTCGCGTACCGCTCGAACCGTAAAGCTCGATATATGTACATATGTATACTAGATTAAAGGTCGATGTATACTAGGCAACGTGATTTCCCCCTCCACCTTCCTTTCCGCATTCGGACATTGAAACGTTCTTCGCCTTTTTCCACTTACGATCGCATTATTTCATCGTATCATCATTGTTCGTTCTTTGCGCGAACGCTAAGTAGTTGCGGGACATCGCGAAAACATTCGAGCGTATTCTTTAAAACTGGTACCGATCCGAAACGCACAGGCTATAAATCGTAAACTGTGCATTGTATAGGATCAAGCAGATCGATAGTGACGCATGTACCGCAAATTTTCCGATAACGGATACAACGAGCGAATGGGGGAACGTTTCGTCCTCGTACTGTTACGAGCGTATCTGGCTGTTAGCTATTCAGACCAATAGACCAGACCAACACGAACAACTCGTTACGAATCTTCTTTCTATTCGTTTCGCTCCGCTCGCGTTCACCTACATATGTATATTCTACGCTATCTTTCATAAGTATTCGAACGATTCTCTAATTAGAACGAGTAAGAGATACCAGCTCCTATGGCGATTCCGTTGCTAATTAACGCGCGCGTCTTTATCCAGCTCGTGTAGCTTTAGTTAAGCTCGAAATTGAAAGATCTCTTCTGTTCGATATTGAAAGAGAATCGGAATACATACAGTAGTGGTTATTTGTTGGAAAAAGTGTGGATTAGCGATTAAAAGAACAGTACTCTATACATATAATCTATTATATTCTCTACGTTATAATCTATAATTTTGAGCGCGCATGTCGAGCTGTATCCGATATTGTCTCGTACATGACAACAGCATTGAAATCGAACACGGAGTTGGAAAGATATTTTCGAGGCCTTTCGAAAAACGAAAAAGAACTCTGCCAGATACGAATAGAACCGAATAAGGAAAGAAATTATTCGTCGCGATAACTATCACGCTAGGAAGAAAACGCACGAATCGGATAAAATAGCCGGACATGTCTATCCGTTGAGTTAGCCGTGCCATTTTTCCTGCTACATATTTTCGTTCGTTCGTACGTTCGTCGGAGTTGTTGAAATTTGAATGAAAAGAAAAAAGAGAGAATTTATGAATATTTCCATGTATTATGTCCGACGCGCGAAAAACACGTACTATCCGAATGACGTGGTTAACAGGATACAGGTTCACGTAACCTTGGACAACAAAGGCAAATAATCTTGTTACGGGTATCGTCGCAACGACATTAACAGTCCGACTAGAATCACTTTCCTCGAGAATTTCTCGAGAATTTCTCGAGAATTAAGATTCGCAACTCGACCAGTTGCCGCTCTACGCGTTACTATTTTCGTTCGCAATTACTCGTAATCTATCTCGTGAATAATTCATGCTCGAATAATAACCGAGGTTTGGTTTCACCGTGAACGTTGACGTCTGCTAGCACGATCTCGCAGAAATTCGAAAATAGTTGACAACGATCCGCTTTCTCGTTCGATGTTTATCTTTGAAAATTTCGCCCGTCTAATTATTATCGAAATTACTGAGCGGCTGAGCGGTTTAAAAATCCGTTTAGGCGAAGCGAAACACGCGTATACAAAGAGCACAAGCACTCTCGCGTTTCTGTTGCGCCGGAGTTCGCCGAGCTTCGGCGAGCGGAGAAGCGACGCGAAAAGCAGCGCGGCGCTCGTTGATATGTAAACGATGTGCAAATTTCCGCCTTCTAAAACACGCTAAAAGGTCCCCATCGCTTTTAAGCAATTTGCTCCCGGCACTCTTAACTTGCGACTTCGGATAATACGCTCTCGCGAGACCATCGGGGACCATCATCGGGCTTTGGAATAAAATGTTGCTCGGTTATGTAGCCAAGGTTCCGTTTAATTACCATTTTACTTAACGTGTCCGTCTGTCTTCTCTCTGGTTTTTTCAAGCTGAAAGCTTACGACGACCGAGCTAAATGTCGGCGAGCGAAAAGCGAAAATCCGGAATTCGGACGTTACCATTTAAGTGGAATATTTCCGTGGTAGCTCGCACGTCGTGCCCGTTATAATCGCGTTAAATATTCGGTATTCGAAACTTGACCATCAACTTTATTAACGCGTTAACTGTCGTGGAAGTTATACATATATATGTATATGACCCGAGAGGCACGATTCCGATACAACCGAATATTATAAAGGAAAGCAATGTCTCGGAACGTTTTTAATAACAGCGCTATTGATCGACCTTACGTCGAGGCACATCGTTTCCGAATATCGTCGCTGTGTTTGTTCGCTGGTAACGAAGAAAGCAAAACGAGATATACATCCTTCGACCAGCATTTCCTGCCCGACAAATTATACGCGTGCAGCGGAATTTTCAACGTTCCGCAGCTTTCTTTCCTTTCCTCTTTGTTTCCCGATTATTTGTTTGCAAATGCGATAACGCTGTACCTGGTAAGAAAAACGTATCGTGAAACGAGCCGAAGAAAAGGAAAGAAAAGAGAAAAGAAGAAATTTCCAACCGATACCGATTTGCGTCGCGTTTACGCGGCGATGGCGGCGATGGCGGCGATGGCGGCGATGGCGGCGATGACGGCGAATGCGACAAACATTTTATAGGTTACGAGCGATCGATTCAGCCGAGTAAAGTTCACTGCTACATCTATTATTAAAGCTGGCCAGAAGCTCGATCGTCGATCCAGTTAAGTCAGTCCATTTGACGGTGTCGTACTACGAGTTGTTTCGTACCCACTGTTCGCGATATGGAACTGCCTATAACGTTCGCTATCGTGGAGTGTCGTAGTTGACCGGAGATTGTATCGACCGACTTTTTCCGAGCAATCGTAAAACGTATTATAGATCGAATGAGCAACCTAAAATATCTATATATGTAAATTTTAATTACTTGATGGAAAAGATAATGAAATTCCAAAGATTTTATTTTTAATTTGATATTTAACAAGGTAGAATGATAGGAACAACGATACTAATCATATAAATAATTAAGTAACGTTTGAATTTTTATGGTTAAAAATTTTTATGATTACCTGCTATATGTACATAATTAACCTACTTACCAGTCGAACTTGACGTATTAATTGGAAAATATTTGGTAATTATGTAGTTACGTTTTCCAAGAAAGCTTCGTCGTTATAAAGTTGTCGTATGGTATTATACGCGTAGTGTCTCGGTAGCATACGTGTATACTGGATCGAGGAGAAAGCGAGTTCCGATCAGGAACCGAGACGGCATCTTTTTTCTCTTTCCTTGATTTTCGACATTGTTCTCGCGACGAAATCGAGAAGCTGGCACGTTTTCGACTTACAAGTTCGATTATCAGAGGAAGAAACGTTTATACAATTTAGGTAACGTAAGGTTGGAAAAGTGTGTTTTAATCGTTGATAGATCGCGTCGTAATCGTGGAGGTTTGTCGAGTTCCGAGCCGACGCGACGCGACGTCCGCTGGCTCAAGCATCGTCGGTATTCCAAATAACGTATCTACGAGTAATAAAAAGGAGTAGCGTAATCGAAAGATGAGGAATATTCCGGGAGATTCGTCGAAAGCAAGTTCTCTCTCTCTCTCCTTCTTGAGAGTGAGAGTGAGAGTGTGAGAGAGAGAGAGAGAGAGAGAGGGAGAGAGAGAAGCCGTCGATAATAAGCCGTGAAAACTGGTCAAGAGGTATTAAGCAGAAAAACGAGCAAAAGTTTCATCGGCACGAGCTCCGTATTCCTTGTATGCCGAGTTTCGTCCCAGTTTCGCGTCTTCGATTAGATTATTATGTCGTCGATTAGATCCTCGAATTACATAATATCGATGCAAGTTTGGTTGAAACGATTTTGTTTGACCTCGCCGAAAAACAACTCTAAATGCCGTTGTTATCTACGTTCGATTTCGAATTTCAAATAAAACGGTTTCGTAATAAAACGTGCTCGCCCGTTTAGGAGCGTGCTGCGCTATTCGCGTGGTAAGCGCGCGCTAAATCGCACGATCGTCGGTAAAGTTTCGACGCAAGTTTGGCCAGGGTTTAGCAACCGAGTTGGTCGTGTGCCCTCGGAAGCTGCGGTGGAATAGCTCGAGTTACTCGGATTAATTCTCGTTTCTCCGTACGAGGCGTGGAAGTTGATGAAGCGCCACCGGCATCGGTGTCTGCGTATTAAATGCTCATAAATCCGAAGCACCTGCTAACTAAATCTCTAGTTGCTAGCCGAGTTTGAAAGTTTCAAAGTGCTCGGTCCGGTAGTAATGGGCGCGAGTTAAGTCGAGCAAAAACTAAAAACTGGCACGGTTCGTGCTGAGATTCGCCGTGATTCGCCGTGATTCGCCGTGATTCGCCGTGATTCGCCGTGATTCGCCGTGATTCGCCGTGATTCGCCGTGATTCGCCGTGATTTCGTCTAATAACGTCTTTTAAAATCAACTAATACCGATGGAACTGTGTTGGACTTTCGAACGTCCCGCTGGTCCAATTAGTTTCGTATCGCTAGACCTAACGCGTCTTATTACGAAACCAGATGATTCAAACGAACGAATATCTGTCGCGTTGCAACCATCCCCGGAAAGAAGATTAGATCGCGTCGCGCGTATCTTTCATGGAAATTCAAGCACTAGTAATATTCGAACACGGTAATAAAGTATGGATCTGATGAAGGCCGATTTAAAGTTTGGCCACGGTACGCCGTAAGCCGTCTCGAATATTATATCGGTTCGTTGAGAGCGTCCTCTCTCGGGAAGAGTCGGGAACGCTCTAGGAGAAAGAGCGTTTAAGAAGAAGCGTTCTCGAAAGCGACGGTCATTCGGAAGTTTCTCGAGTCTCGGAAGCGTGGGGCTTGGAAATGTGTTCGCTATTAAAGTACTGTGCCTTGTCTTTCAGGTCGCGGCTGCTAGCTGATCTACAGACGAGAAGAGAAAACTCGCGGTTCGAGTGGAAATTCGTGGAAAAAGCAGGGAATCTGGTGGTCGAGAGGTGGAAAGAGCAATGAGCGATAGATTGGTTCAGGAACCCGGATGGAAGGTCGAGCGCAAAGGGTCCGCTCTCCTGTTGAGGCGGGACAGTTCGCATCCGAAGAGGAGCCGCGTTTGTTTTCGCTGCGACGTGGAGGTTCGCGAATTCGAGCGTGACGAGGATTACATGGTCGAGAGTGAGCCGGAAGCCGCTGCCAGCCCGTTGGCGATGTGTGCCAGTTGTCTGGCAGCTCTCTGCGTGACCGTGATTTTACCTTGGTTGCTGATCGGCGGATAAACCGCTGACCGATCGAGTCACGATCGCGTATTGCGAAAATTATCGAAGATTATCGCGAAAACGTTGTTCCGGAAATTCGACGAATCCTCGAGTGGATTTCCTCGAAGGTTTAACCGCGAAACGAAGCTGCTGGTCAGTCGACGCATCTAATACGGGGAAAGGAGGGATGTTTTACTTTAAGGTGCAGGGAATCTGGGGAATCGGTGGCTCCTACACAGGTAGAAAAGGGACTCGAGAATCGACGCGACAACAAACATACACGGGTTCCTTAAGTAGTAGCATAACGTTAGCCAAACGTTGATCGTGGAGGCGAGAAAAATGTTCGATCACCTTACGAGCAAAAGATTTGTACGTTCGGTACGTTAAAGGGTAATGCGAGGTTAAAGATTCAAATAAAATTCATGCAAATTGAAAAAAAGTGACCAATCCGCAAAACAATTCCGTAAGTAACGATCTAAGTAATAAGCGGTATTACTTTCGACATGCGACACGTTAACGAAATAGTCTGTCACTTTTTTCATATTCGTATCTTTACGTTCCCGTCACGATTCGTATAAATGCTATGAACGTTGTTTTTCGTTAAACGCGTTCTCGAACAATTTCTTCTTCCCGATGAAACATTACGGAGGAAAGAATAGAAAAATAGAGAAGGAACGATTTGCCCTCGTCTACGAGACAATTACAACCGTGTCTTTGTGTCTATTCGCTGACCCGTGCCGTTTTCTTTCAGTTAGTTCTCGCTTCGTTCGACGTAGAAAATACGTGTCTCGAGAGAAAGAAGCGGGCCGCGGGTTCTTCGAGTAGATGTCGTGAAAAGTGCGAGAAAACGTGTAGCGGTCGAGTTTTCTGTTATTTTGGCTTGCATCGAACCTCGTTCGTTCGATCGAAAAAATGCTATCCTCGGCGAGGTAAAATCAGGTTGTAACGACACGAATAATGACCGTACGGTCGAGAAATTCAGCCAAATAATTTCGAATATTATCAATGTACGTTGTAGCTCGTTGCTTAACGAGCACTATCTTTCGAAGCAAATTTGATCGCTGGAACAAATGTTGGTACGATTGAACTTTGAAGAATAAATTTTTGAAACGGGGGAGTATCAAAATCTCGACACTTCTAGATATCTTCGCGGATCTCCGCGAATCTCAGAATGCTTTAACTAAAACGCATGAATCGAATAGTGAACCGAATGGAATAACGTAAGGAGTACCAACACTTTTTCAGTCCTCGTATTTCAATTAACCGTACAAATTTCCATCGAATCTTGAACATAGTATCTCGCCGAAAGGTCTTCGATAAGTCATCCGTGTGTACTCGTGCGGAGTTTTACCAGCTCGAAATAGAGAGAACGGGAAGAGAGGGGTGAAATAGAGAGAGGGTGGGCGAAAAAGAACGAACAGTTCTAAATATAAATCCAATGATTGATCGTACGTATGTAAAGACAAGTTATTCGAAGCGTATAAAAGTACGAACGTGGGAGATATCGAACAAACCACAAAGATCATTGTAAAATACTATTTGTTTATGTTTCTAATAAAAATCTGAAAAAGCAATGAACTGTGAATGGTGTATTTATTCGTTGCATCTCTGCATCGTTTCTAATTATTCTGTTTGCATCGGCTTCGACAATTCACCGATGTGACGTCCCTGACGAATCGACACTGCCAACTGTACTTTAATTTTCGTTCGATCGATTAATTCCGTTACATGGACCGAAAATTTCGATGCGTTGTACCGCAGCGAGCGTCGGAGATGTCCGCAAAATAGCCTGTCGTATAATTGATATTGTTTCGCGTCTCGTATATCGACGCGTTCTATCGTGATTACGTCGATGATAACGCTCATTGTCCTTGAAATGCAACGACGAACGTGCGTCTCGGAACAGAAGGAAACTTGGAAAAATGCGGTCAGCCGCAGAAATTTCGGCCGCGAACCTCGTTTCTCGGCTAACCCGTTTGCATAAATACAGATTTTTCCTGTTCGTTTTTCACCAATTTCCAACCTTCTTCTGATTTACGCGCGATCGGGAGTACGTCTCGGTGATTATTTCCGTCCGGCGAACAGTAGAAAAAGAAGAAATGCATTTGAAAATTCGTTGCGAAATCAATTGGAGATGTTTTATTCGTAGACACTTTTTCGAGACAATCGAGGAACATGCTCGAGAAACGGATTTATAAATATAGTTGCGACACAGGCAAAGGACATTTTCCTTTGCAGACGATATTTAATCGGCGAATTCGTTTCGTAGACGCTCTTGTATCGAGAGCGACGAAGAAAACAATGTTCCGACAGAGGATCGGAAATCCATCTTCTCTCGTCTGCGTAACGAGAATTATCGCGTTTCACCACGGACAAGGTTATTAAATATATTATTTAATATTAGTTATTTCCACGGATCGGTGGTGTGTGTGTGTGGTGGAATGAATCATCTGTTTGATCTGGATCGAGGTGAACCAGAAATCTGAACGCGCGAAAGAATACGATAGCGGTGATCTGTGTCTACGGATGTGTCTCGATATTTTTAATTAGAAACTTATCGGTTTCGCGTGTCGCGAAATTCGCCAACGAATCTAAGGACCTCTGAAGAGTTCTCGAAGCTCACGCTTTCGATCTTTCAAATATTTCATGTTCGACGCTTTCGAATGTCGGTGTATCATTTAGAGAAGCGATAAGCCTCGACTCGTTCGAATGTAGACGGTAAAAAAATGTCCACCTTCGCGTTACACGTATGTATCGTATTTCGCGCATTCGGTAGCACGTACGAGGATAATGAAGGTTAATTAGACGGGTTGACGCATCGAGCGTTAAATTAATACCGGCACGCTATCCGTGCTCGTTGGGAGAATATATGTGTATATGTGGAGTCGAGCATGATCGCGCGATTGTTACAAATTGACTCCAATTTCCTTCAATTTGCGAGTGGAACGCGAAGAAAAAGAGAGAAAGAGAGAAAGAGAGAAAGAGAGAAAGAAAAAGACGTAAAACGGTGTACCGTGGGCGGCATCTGTCGATCGGGAACATCTTTGGCGGGTAAAGTAGATTCTGTTTGGTCGGTTGGCTCGCGTGTCGGTAACCTTAGTTGGAAATTTCAGCACGGATGTCGCTGACTCGTCTACTCGCGCCGATTCGAATTCTTTCCTATATCGTTTATTATTTCCTATATCGTTTCTTTGAAAATTTCAATTTCTTTGAAATTCGAATGCCTCCAACGAAGCCGTAAGTTGCCTTGGTTACGTTTAGTTAACCCTTTCCTATGCTAGCCATTGCGGATCGGTATTTAACACGATTCGAACGTTACTGTTTCAGTTGCCGGATCTCGACAACCTCGATGAAAAGGTGAGCCCTAGCAAAGAATTCCTCTTCATTTATCATTCTTAATCACTGTATCGCAGAATAGGTAAGTGACATTTTTATTTTCTACTTGCTCGCTTCTTCTAATAATCTTCTAAACCTTCTAAATAGAACGTATTCGTCGAATTTCTCTGTATTCACCAATGTATTCATCAATTTCGAATCGAAACGTTTCGCGTTTAACGAGATGCATCGTCCGGAACGAAGTCGTTCGTTAGACGCACAGATTTCACGGCAGCTTAGCGATTCTAAGCAGAGTCAGAGGGAGATATACGTGCTCGGAATCGCGAATGAAGCGTGGTCTTGAATCGAATAAACTGTCGCAAAAGGAGGTTACGTAATCCCCGTGAAAAAGGATACGCGCGAAACCAATAACAACGTTATTTCTCTCTGGGCAGAAGCACGTGAACCGTAAATCCTGAACACCGTCGACGCGAGTAAACAGTTTCAAAAGATCCCGGTTTTCTTTTTACAGCTGCGCGCGCATATTCTTCGATTTCTTTCCCGCAGCGAATTATTGCTGCGCGACCGTGCGACTGTGCGACCGTGCGACACGATGAATAAAACGAAACTGAACGAGATCGAGTCGTATCGCGATCCATCGAATATTATCGCGGCGATAACGTTAGAATTTCTCGCGTACCGTTAACGAATCAACGCTTTTTTTCAACTGCGCGCACTTTAAACCGTGCCTGATTTATTATTTAGTTTGACGTTTTAGCTAATTAACGACAACTTATAACCTAATATGCAGTAGTGAAGAACTGTTTAGTACATTCAGGATAAATCGTAGTATCGTGGACACGTTAGAAAACGTTCTAATCGAAGCTGCTTACTTTGACTTAATCCAAGTATCGATTCGTCGTTCCTTTTACCATTTTGCGCGTTAGATCGACAAATACGAGCTATCCTCGTACTTTTCGCATCATTTAATTAGCAGTTAATATACTCAGACATTTACGGAGAACGAAAGGAAACAATCGATTGTTTACGGATAACGGTCAAAATTGTAAGGCGTTCTCGTATACTTGTACGATACACAACGATATCGACACCTGTACCGCGGACGAGTTCGATTCTTCGCAATCGAACGCGACATTTCCCGGAAATCGTGTCTGACACAAGGGGATATCTACTCGTGCATACGGTCCCGCGCGAATGGCTTTTCATTAGGATAATGCGTCCTGATCGACAGATTGCTTCGAATTCGGCGCGGCGCAACGACAGCGAAAGAACGCGACACTCGAGGGGAAAATAATAGAAAGGATCGATCGATCGATCGAACAAGGAATTATCAATTTTGTACACGGCCGAGAAACACGCACAGACTTTGGATTACTCGCAGCATACCATTTATATTTTCTGCGCGTCATCTTAGTTGCGATATTAATGTTCCCGTGATAGCAGTCACGTAGTAGTGATCTACTCGATGGATACGAAATACGATCTGTCTTCTTTTTCGATTTCCGATCACGCTCGTTCGTTCGTCCGTTCGTTTTTTGTCGATTATTCGACGCGCAGCTGATTCGATTAATCGTTCTTTCTTATGTATCTATTTAATGGATCGTACCGCGAGCAAACGATCGAAATTTGAAACTCTCGTCTTTTGTCGTTTTTTTTCCGTTTTTCCTTTTTTTCGACGGTGTCTTATCGTTAACGATCGGTTTCCGCGTGGCAGACACCTACGAGCCCGATCCATCGTGCACCTCGACAGACCGGTTTCCTTGAATAATCGACCAATTAGCGTAAAGCACCGATACGTTGCTCAATCTTGTTAAAGTAAGCAGTAAACCGGCTGGTGATGGAATCACGCGCGGATTAAACAATCGGATCGACGATAGACGCGTGGTCGTCGTCGTATCCTATTCGAATGTTAGTTATTTTAATAAATCTAAAGTCTTTTCATCTATTCAGTCAGCATTTCTTTCAGCCGTGGACGGCGAACCGGATAATTTAGTCGTAATTACAAGGCTCTGTAGACATTTCTTTCTCGTGAAAATGATCGGCCGGGAAAAGTTTGGGAAGGTCCGAGGATTAGCAGGAAAACGTCCCGTAGGTAAGTCGTGGAAAGAAGGATAATTACCGGTCGATTGATTGGAAGCAATCGCCGATACGCAGACACGATTAATATTCCAAGGTGTACGTAGCTGCGTGCATTTACCTAGAGCTGCGCAACAACGCGCTCTCGGCTCGCGGCGTTACGCAATTCGGCTCGCGGAATAATTCTCTTCGATTCTGCGACGCGACGACGTTGCTCTACTAGTTGTCTAGTTAACTCGGTCGTCGAACTCTCTGCTAGTTTTCTACTCGAAATTCTAATGTTTTTTTACAGAATCACTGGCAATTTCTCACTTTCGAATGATCGAAAGATTTTGTGAAACGGCCGTTATCGTTAAACAGAGAATGTTTCGAGATCTCTGAATTGCACCGAGCAGCAGAGAATTCGGGTTAATCGTTTTTGGCAGATGGTGCGCGAGGATCGGTCGTTGAGCTCGACAGAATTTACAAGGATGACGAAATTTATTGAAAAATTTAGCATCTACGATGTAGCTCGAAACGGAGCGCGTGCGATGTAAATATTAGCGGTGCGGCAAGCGACTAAAGCGACTAAAGCGACTAAAGCGACCAATCGAATTCGGGCTGGATCTAATCTAAACTAATTAATTCGTTGGAAAATCGAAGCAATTCGTTTTATTAGCATTAGCGTTTTTAGCACTCGTTTCCCACAATAGCTTCTGTGTTGCGTAATTACTATTCGATATCCGAGCCTGTAAGATCCTTGGTGGGTAGAGAGGCGAGCGTTCGTATAGGAGGTTCGCGGTGCAGGCGCAAAACCGACCGTAGGCAGGCGAGGCGCCTTTAGAGGTTAAGAAAATATCTGTGTCAGTAGCTGCGATCGCGATCGGTCGACCGGTTGCCAGATACCTATTGGATACGCGATGTAAACAGGATGGAATTTGCATGCATATTCAACGGAGCCTGCACGAGAGCGTCGAGGTCGTGGCGCGGTTCGTTGAAACTGTCGCGCTCTTTACCGCCGCGCCGCGCCGCGCCGCGCCGCGCCATCGACAACGACACTGTCCGACGCGAAGCGACGCGACGGTAAAAGCGGATTTTCGATGTTCGCCGGTAGTGCGAGGCAACGAGGTTGCTCGAATATTTGGTTAACGACAATTTCACTTTAGCCGAGCATTCGTCGAGACCATTTCTTTTTTTCTTCTTGTCCAAAACTTCTCCTCCTCCGACTCGGTAGTTACTCTCTTGATTCTGTACGATGTTTCGCGCGACACCGAACGCGTTAAAAGGGTTAAGGAGTTTTCGCGTATTGTGTGCAAATTCGTTGGCGAACCGTCGCTGTACTTTGTGCCGCTGTTTATCTATTAATCGATCGGCGTAACGATCGTATCTACCGGCCGTATATGGCTGCTGTTGGTAAGCAACGCTGGTTGCCAAATCGCGCGCGGCTGCTATTAATAAATGCATAATCGTTTACGTAACGAACTCGCAGAAGCATCGCGACCTCCTCTTCTCTGCTCTCGCGTATCCGTCGTGAAAGATTTTCTGGATAAGGAGATTTACATTCCACTGATTTGTCGAAACAGTAAGTTATACGAACGAAGAACGGACCGAGTACTCGTTCGCAAAAAACGAACCGCTTGATCCTGATAGATTATCGATATCTAATAGGCGGTCAGTTATGGCGGCGAAAGGAAAAATGGGGAACGCGATGCGGCATACGTTGTCTATTCGACGCCGTGAACGCGTAATTAAACGAATCGACGAGATCGATGTAGCCTACTATTCGAGCCACGCTCCACTATCCGACTCGAACCACTTGTGCTCGCGTGCTTTATCGGCACTCGTGTTTGATGGATCGAGAAACAATCGCGAGCATTGTGCGATCAGGAACGAGGAGGGAGAAATCGAGACGAGTCTCGAGATTGGACGACGGATTCTCGCGAATAAACTAACAAATACAATATGTATATTTCTCGCGTATGCACCCACGCGCATAAGGCTACGATCGACTGTTTAATGGGGAGATTTCATACATCGCGGAGACCCTGAACGAATCGTAAGCACAGGGACCTAATCGATGTCGAGCGTAAACAGAACCTCTGAGAGGAGCAGCTGTTGGAAAGATTTCGAGTAAATCTTTGGGAAATTGAATGGTAGCGGAAGTATAAGTATATCACTATATCACTATTATATTCGATATTGAAAATAACGAATCGTGACGGAGAATTGGATCGAAGCGGGAGTACGATCGCGAAGTAAAGATGCAACGGCGTGGTGCTGGCGCTTTTTCATCGGCTCGTTATCGCTCGAAAGAGGGTTCGACGATTTATTGGCGAGCTCGTCGATAAAACGCCGGCGAATAAACCGCTCGCAGAATGCACCGATTCGAATGAAATTCGAGGAAAAGAAACGATCGAGAACGAGAGAACGAGAGAACGAGACAAGTTTCCACGATCTATTTTGTCTGGGCCCTTTCGTAGAAAAACAAGCGTTTTGATCGCGTTACGTAATCCGCGGAAAAGCGGCGAAAAGAAATGCAGACGCCGAGAAAAGCCTCACCTAGTTAGAACAGCAAATGTAATAGGTAGCCAGTATTTTCAATTCTCTTTCTCTGGATCGTTCGATACGCTCACCGTAGCGCGCGATTACTTCTTCCGATCGGTTGTAAACTAAATAATAGCTGTAATAAATCCGTTATTAGTGGATATACATATATACACATATATCCGTTCAGAATTCCGATATTACTCTTATAACCGAAACGGTACCATCCCCCTTTGCCGCAAATATTCGAGTTTGTTAAAAATTCCATTCGGTTTGTTGCTGTACGAATCGATTTAATCGCGATACGACTAAACACGAGGTTATTTTCCATCGAGGGCTCGAAATTCGTAGTCGGTTGGCTGTTGCGATGGCAAACGATAAGACTCGCGAGCGGAATCCAGCCAACCCGCCACTTTCCGTTCGCCGTTCGCCGTTCGCCGTTCGCCGTTCGCTACTTGCCACTCGCCACGGATAATTACATCGATCCTCGTGGTGTGTGGTAAAACGTGTGGTCGGACATCGCCGATTAGCCAGGCCATAGTCATCGTCACATGTTCGACAGTGTGTCCCCTATTCGTTATCGGGCGGACAGTGGCCAGGCTTTTTTCACCGCTACTCGAATGCAGCGTTGCACGTACACACCATCGATGCCGTCGAATGCTCGAATAGCGCACGTTCAAACTTATGGTAGCTAACGTCACCGTGCGGATTATAGTCCAGTCGAGATACACCGGGGTCAAACGCCCTGATATCGCGGTTCGTCCGCATGGGAGTTTCTCGATCGATCGACCAATAACGATTCGCGCGCGTTCGGTGGCCCTTGGAAACGTCGCGTCGATCGAACGGTAATTAAGAAACGAGTCAAATTACGTACTTGTATATCTTTGAAGATGGAACTTTCGAGCGTAGTAGGGTGGAGAGCATAACTTTCAGATTTCGGTTCAGCTGACGCGGCAAATCTTTACATACCTTATACTTTAATTTTACATATCTATACTATTCCGTGTGTCGTCCAGCAGGATCCGTTTATCCTGGTCGAACCAGAGGGAAATGTCTCGAAGAAAATGAAGGAAACGGAGAGCAATAAACTGTACCGCGACGAGTAATTGAATGTTCCGAGTGGTCGCATCTTGGCAATATCGATTTATCGCCGAGACGTTCTATCTATTTGTGCCCCTTATGTTTATTAACCGAGCATATCGTAGAAAAACAGGGAAACTAGGTCAGTCGAAAGCGTAATAAAAGTTTTGCATGTACATAGCCTGCGTACATTACGAACCGATCGGCGCTAATCGAACTACTCGATTTGCTTTTTTCCTCTTTTCTCATTTTTTTCTCTTTCGTCGCGTAGCGTGGTAACGCTCTCGCACGCGTACAGGCTACCGTTCACGATAACGATACCGATAACGACGCGATAAGAATAATCGTTGCTCTTATTACGGACGATGCGCTATTTCCGGCTCGTTCGATCGTCCGAGTATTTCGAGCAGCGGTGATCTCTCGCCGAGAGAGCTCGTAACTCGATGTAATAATCGATTACGCGAGCGCGCAATACGAATCGTTCTTTTCTGCCAGTACCGGTTCCGCCCGTCACTGTCCGTTTCGTTTGTAACTTTTATCGGGAACGAACGCGCGTCATCGATGCGCGTAGCTTGTCCAGAGGAAATCGTAAACAGCTTCGTTTAATAAGTAAAAATGAAACCTCGTCGACATAGACAACCTATCGCAATTGGTATTCGCTGCCAGAGAGATTTTACTCGACAAAGTATTAGTTATACCGGATTAGGTAGTTAGGCTCGACCCCAGCCATTTCGAGTTCTGGTTCCCTGGTGCTCTGGTGACGAGTACGACGAGCTTTCCTAGGGAAACTGACACTGTATAACGTACAAGTTGGTACGTAAACCAGGGCCAAAGAATTTTCTCTGCCCAACGGACGACTATCACGACTATAAATACGATTCGAGCGATTTTTGCGCGTAAATTATGCCAGCTATGCGGATGTACGATGCGATGCGCGCACACGATACAGTCGTTTTCAGATGCTGCTCGTTACGAACAATGCTACACGTGTCGAGTTATTGCGCCGTTTGCCACCATTGGAAAACATTTACGAGGTGCCGCCAACGTCCGCGTTTGACAGGGCTGGGTCGTGTCATCCCGAAATCGCGTTAACATTAACCCGTGTTCGGAGCAACAGCTAGAGCGGCAGGAGAAAAGAAAGCGTGTATTTCCTGTCTCGGCCCTTAGCCAAATGCGAATCTAACTCGTTTCGCGTGTTGCGTGCCCGTGATCCGTCATCTGTTCTACCGTTCGTAAACAGTCGTAATTCTTAACTCGTAAACACCGAGATTTTTCATCTCGGCGACTACGTATATGTACTTGGCTCTACTCCTCTCCAACGGACAGTTACATTTTATTACCGTTCGACCACCAACTGTACGCCTGTACGTAACGCGTGTTTATCTTACGTCGAATAAATTTTCATCGGATCTTCGGTCAAGTACATGCACCGCACGAGCGTCTCTGCCGCTCGAACCTGTCGAACTTTTGTATGTACCGGTGACGGTAGGCGCGTGACGATCGAACGCGAGTAGCCTTACAACCGATTCGAAGCTTTTCGGTACATTATCTTACGGGATCGCCGCTTGAATCGCGTTTTTCGTTAGTTTTTCTCCTTTCAGTTTGCTCTCGACTCGTTCGTTCTCGTTCTGGTTGCCGGTCCTTAGCATCGTTTATCGGGGTTGCGTTGCAACGCTGTGCAATTTTATCTTTCGACCGGTTGCCGGTTACCACGAGTTTTATACGCTTTTATCGTACGCGTGTCGTTTCGTTTCCCTTGCCGCGATTACTTGCTACGTTCGTGTTTCGATCAATTATCCGACGCCGCGCCGCGCCGCGCCGCGCTGCGTTTCCTACTTTACTATTCGCCGTTCTCTCTGGCACGCCGAACCGTTCGGATAACGACAATTAATTATCTTAGCTCGAAAAAAAGTTAACGAAATTCTCACTCGGTGAGAAGAAGAAGAAACCGATCGTTCGAATTGCAAACTTTTTTAGTTGCTCGGGGAATGTTCATGGCAGACCTTGCATCGGCCTCGCGGTCGGTTGTTGTTCGATGTCGGTAGAACCGCGATTGTTGGAGCGATCCGCTTAGACGCTAGTATTACGCGATGATGTCACGTATCAAAAGTATTATTGTCAGTTAAGAGCCATCCTGTGAGAACTTTCTGTCTCGCGTGCGCGACGAGCGAAACTTAACGGTTGAACGCGATCGTGGTTGGATGTACGATCGTTGCATTCGTTCTTAACTATGGTCTAGACTAGAATAGTCTATTCTGTTATTCTAACACTCGAAAATTCGAAATTCTTTCTTCCGTCGCTTCGTGCAAGATAAACCTGGAAAATTGCCGTAGCATCGAAAAATTCCTCTTCGAAATCTACTTACATACTTTGATCTTCGAATAAATCCAGTCTAGCTTGTTTTCGAAAGAGAATACGTAATTCCGTTACAACGGAGGTTCGTTCGCGTTTCTATTTCGATATACCTGTGCGTCGCTAGGACGCGATACAAGCTATAACGTTACGCGTCCGGATTTAATTGGCTCAATCCGCTTTACGCCGAACTTTTCATTACTTTAGCCGAATACTAGCCCGTTATTTAATTAGTAGATTCGTCGTTGTCCTGTGGATACAGGTTACGCGATTGTTAGAAAAGGAAGTCGCGACTGGGGAGAGGTGCAGAAGGGTCGGTTAATCGGTCGCGTGAAAGTAGTAGGGGAGCTGGGTACCGAAGTCGAGCGGTACGATAGTGGGTACGCATAATAGACATTATGCAACCAGGGAAATCTCTGGCGTCTAACTCGATGCAACAAGTGTCTCGCGACGTAAGGAACTTGTTCCGTTGACATTTTCGAAGACGAGTCATCGCGCGACGATGTATTATAGAAATATCGTAATCCTTTTCTCGTCGAGTTTAATGGGACATTGGAGTCGGCAAGCTGGCTAATCGAGAATAGTACCCTTTACGAGACGTTCCGTCTTAGACGACACTAAGCGTCGGCACGAGGTAGCCGTGTGCGCCTTTCGCGCAAAGCCGAGGTAAACATGCCGATAACGCGCGATCGAATTTAGCTGTACGATAGGTAGAGAACTTGCCTAGAGATGTTATTACATAAAAGATAACGGAGCGACAACCCACTTTAACCGGCAGATTATCGTTTTACGTAACGCGTCCAGCCAAACAGATATTTCAAGCACTTTGTACTATTGCCATTGGTTACGGTCGCGTTTCACGATCCAATCGTGGACACGGGGATGATTTCAGCGAACGGGAACGAACTGCTCGCGATGCACGAGAAAAGCCGTCGCGTTGTTCGTTGCGATAACTGATTTGACCGATCAGAAATTCGCGTGACAATTCGGAAGGAGATAGCGAAGATAACCGAATCGTGATTCGTTTAGAATTAAAAAAACGAGCGCGATCGCTTCGCGAAATAAATTGGCTGGCGAACGAAAGCGAAGGAGAACATTGGAAAAAGAAAAGATTCTTTAGGTAGGGCAAACGAACGGATAAACCAAGTGCCTAGCGAAGCAGAGCCGAGTCGACTCGACTCGACTCGCCTCGCTGACCTAGTTACGGCTTCGCGGTGGTCGCTCGGAACGGTGAATCGAATTTTCGTTAACTAAACTTTGTATTTCCTCTAACCGACACGTTGCTGCCTATTCTGTCGTCGCGTATCGCCGCGTATCGCCGCGTATCGCCGCGTATCGCCGCGTATCGCCGCGTATCGCCGCGAACTTTCGGCTCGATACGAGAATCGTACTCGACATTGTACATGTTCGTTGATTTTTTCGCGACATGTACTCGGTGTTCCAAATATAAGACACCGTCAGTAACATATTAGACGGTCGCGCGTGCAAACGCGAAACGAGCAGGTTCTATCTTTACCTTTGCCTATGAGCTAACGTCGGGGACGATATCTTTGGCTTGTTTATACCTGGCTTGCGAAACGATTTCGAGAATCATTAGATTCGTTCGGATGACGGTATATTATAATTACCCGGCACGAATCGTGATAGTCGCGAATGGACATCGTTCTTATCGTTTTCTTCGTTTCTGCTTCGAAACAACCAGTATCGATATCATTCGTATATCGACGATCGTTCGTGTGCGGTAGGCACGTTTAATTTCGCGAATCGAAGAGGAGAAGAGAGCCAGGTTGCCTGTGACTCATCGATAGCTCTTGTTAATCGACGTGTACGTGGCCGGCTTCTGGTCCCTCTTTAACTCTCCTCTACTTCTTTGTTCGGGTTTCGTTTTGTGGAATCGCGTTTAGAAAAGCGTTTAGAACGATTCTAGATATAGATAGACGATTCGTACAAAAGTACAATGATCGAGGCGCGCAAGCGACCAGGAAAGTTTCTCCGTAACAACGCGGCGCGATGTTTTTCGAGCGTTACGCGCTTCGGAAAGTTGCCCCTCGCGATATTTGTGTGGTCAGAATTTCACGGACGAGAAGGACCGGCGAGTATCGGTTACAGTGGACGATTTTATGAATGGATACGTCGATTATTCGTTTTATTCGAGTTTATTCGAAATCGCGCTCGTTAGTCGTTCTTCTACCGTTAGTTTCGGAGAGCTGCATCCGATTGTAACCAGACGAATAAGCATCGGGACCGGTAACGAAAAAAATGGAAACTGTGGGAAATTCGGTTCTCGATTATAGCCTGATCGACGAGCGAGCAGCTTCTAAGAAAGTTTTCGGGCATGTTGGTCGCTTCGAAGTCGATTCCGTTGTTTGTCTTTAGCTGGCGCTTGCGCGAACGTTATACCGTGATCGTAAATGAGTAAACAGGTAAGTACGTTGTCACGCGTCGACTTCGTGCACCGCGTGCTGACTCTGTCGCGCTCTCGCCATATTTCCGACTCTCGCTCTTTTATCGATTCACCGTTGATCCAGAGCCAAAAGTATCATCATCCTCCACGTGTTTCGAAGAACACGCTTCTTTCTTTCGATATGTTCTCTCGTCCGATATTTTTCTCCGTTTTCTTCGATAAACAAATATCGAAATTAGCTTTCGATTAGCCGTCGCATAACTAACGGGGTTAAGTGGTCATTAGTTGCACGGAGATAATAGAATAGTTTTCTATCTAATCAGGACCGCGATAACTCTAATCGCAGATTTTTCTAATCGGTCTTTAATTAACCGCGTTGCAAAAGTTACGTAATCGTGAGAAGGTTTGTTACGCTCTATCGTTTTCGCCGCTGAATAACAATAAAATGAGCGTATAAAAGAGAGAGAGGGAGGATAAACTAGGAACGTGTGAACGCGTCAACGACCTTTTCGAATTTCGAGCGGCAAAATATATTCGCGATAACGTACGAACAACGTACGTACAACTTACGTGCATAAAATCAAAAAAATCATCGACGAAAGAAGCTCCAGGATTATAGCGGATTTGAAAGCGCTGTCGCATCGATTAAATATTAATTAATTATCTGGGGCGTTAGAGCGCAGAGAACTTTCGTAAGATCCTAGCGATCCGTCCGTGGAAATTTAGCAGGCAACGCGAAGCTCGTTTTTCTAACGGGCTGCAAAATCATGATTTTTTGATTGTTCAACGATCGGCGGACGGTTGCGTTAGAGCGTGAAGCGTAAACGGAAGGAAATACGGTCTATTAATTCGACATTGTCTCCGGGTCCCGTAAACCGATCTACTTTCGCTGCCAGAGGCGAAAACCGGCTGCGATCCCGGCACCGACCCGTTCGATAAACACTTTATTTCGGGTCGTGTCGAAACGTTGCGGTGGTGTGCCGCATGCCGTGCACACCACTAAAAATACGCGACTCTGCGGATCGACCCTTTCCCCTCTGCGCGGACTCTCGCCGATCGAAAATAACCCACCGAAACACCTGGCACTTCGACGCGACCACGCCGTTCTGTTCCTCGCCACTCCTCATTTCTCTTCTTCTCTTCTTCTCTTCTTCTCTTCTTTTCTACCCCACTGTGTCACTGTATTTTCCCCCTAACGGATGCACCTGACCATCCGAAAATTCGAATTTACGTCGTCGAGTGTTTATCTCGCTTCGTGAAAACAGCTTTCGCAGCGTCGAAATCTTACCAATCTGTAGTAACGAAAATAGAGTTGTCCGAAAAACAAATACGACATTTTTTCTTCGTAGCTTCTCTCTGTCCGATCGAGACGTAAGCTTATTTGCTACTAGTAGTAGCTATAATACGGCTAGTCCGTTCATTCTGATCCGATAAGATTACGAGGATTTTTCATCAATTATATATGACTCGAGAAGAGTGTACTCCGAAACGGGGGTTGCCGGCCACGAGCGAGAAATCGTTCGAGCGTTCTCACACGTATTTTTCTTTAAGTATTTCTTACATTATCGAGTAACTATCGATCAACTGCTATTTCCTTATCTGACCTATTGTTCAGCGTCGCTTTAAATACGTATAAATGTTTCTTCGCGAGTTATCTCGTTTATCTGAATGTTTATCTGAACGTAAGCTTTCTTTTATTCGACAGCTTCTGGACAAGTATAGAATGTTTTCTAGCTACCTACATTCGAACGATCTTAAAAATAGAAAAGTTTTCACGTATAAAAAGAGGTTTGTGGCGAGAAACGAAGCCCAACAACGAGTGCATCGAATTCGTTAAAGTTTCTTTATAAGAGTAACAAATTACCTTTAAATTTGTCTATACACCGTAATATACATATAGCGTATAGGTACGGGTAGCGTTATTCTCTTGTTCCAGATAGAAGCGATAGGGAATCGATAACACGTAATCGCTGATTAGTTAGTGAAATGTCGATGTTTTCGAATGGTTTGCTCGGTGGTCCGAAAATGATTGCCACCAACGAGAGAAGCGAGCGGAGGAGCGATAAAAGAAAGCAAAGACATCGCACAGCGAGAAAAGGTTATACCGAAGGCACTCGAGGCAAAAGCAGCTTATGCGTATTCGCGATATTGCTTAGCTGGCAAGCCACCAAAAAATTCTCGCTAGCACGGTGAAATTTTTCTCAACAGTCATTCTCTTTCTTTCCGTTTCGTTGTTTGTTGGATCGTGGATGTACATAGACCTATTTTCTCTGTTAATCACCGCGATCTTTTCCGTGCATTCTCGTCGAACGCAAATTTTCGCGAAACGTTCTACGAAACTGTCGACGCTGTAAAAATCAAGCGAAGACTAATTACGGAAAAATTGCGCGATTCTTGGAAAAGTGTCTCCGAGTGAAACCGCACGATATTTAATTAGCGCACTGATAATCCGTGACTCGCGACCCTCGTTGGTACGACAACACGAGGATTGCTACTCGTGTCAAGGCTGCGCTCCGCGGGAACGCTGCGTCTTTTCTTGATTCGAATCTTTCATTTTCGTCGCGGTTATGCGCAGAACGAACGTAAATAACGAGCGCGTCGCTCGTATTTGTTCGGTTATCAGGAGCGATTGGGTGTTTCTAGCGCCCTAGAACTACACTTTTTCTTCGATCTCTTCAAGTTCACGTTGCGACTTCCGCAGAATCTCTGTAAGCGCGCATCCCTCTTCTCCCAGGTCTTCTAGCGGCCGCGTAATTGGCCCATCGCTATGCTATTAAATAACTATGTAGACTATATAGATTATTAAAGATTATTCGAAGAAATATTCGAATAAAAAAGAAAGCGTCTTACGAACCAACCTAATAGACATTCCAACGTGTTACGTCGAGATAACGAACAGCCATTAATCTACTCGATATTAATTACCAAATTTCCGTCGAATTGTCTGTTTACCGAGAAAGCATGACTGCAAACGCAGCTGTCACGATCTCGACACTGTACGTTATCGGTTCGAGGAAAGAAAATAAAAAATAGATAAGATAACCAGTCCACGAATGTAATAATATTTTACTACACTTTGCTACAATTAAAGCTTTTGCGTTTATTCGAATGATAGTTGAGCGCGAACGATTGCGCTCGACTAAAGATCACGAACCCTCGATCGTCGAAACCGCTCGATTTTTTTATTTTTTTTTTTTACTTTTTCCACGGATCGTATAGCTCGTGTAAATCATGGCGAGTCGAAGGGTTAACGTAAATTATCGTCGGATTTATAATTATCCGGGACTAAAGCGACGCCTCTTTGCCTGATCTCGAGTCTCGCGATCGTTTTCTAGTTACGATTTCGCGATAGATCTAAACACGACTCGCTAATTCGGTAAAGTACGCGATTATCGATCAAATATCTGCCTCCTCCTTTTTCTTTTTCTTTTTCTTTTTCTTTTTCTTTTTCTTTTTCTTTTTCTTTTTCTTTTTCTTTTTCTTTTTCTTTTTCTTTTTCTTTTTCTTTTTCTTTTTCATTTCTCGAAATGACCGTCAACATATCTTTTTGCTCGAATTAATTAAGAAATGTTTCGTATAATGTTTGAAATTTATGTAACCAGCATTATCACGGTAAAAAAGGAAACAACGTATCATAGCCTGGATAGCTCAGTCGGTAGAGCATCAGACTTTTAATCTGAGGGTCCAGGGTTCGAGTCCCTGTTCGGGCGAAGTTACTTTTTTTTCTTCGTCGGACGTATGAGATATATATATGTATATCGATTCACGATGAGTAGGATAAATACATTCAGAAGGGAAGCAAGTTTCGTTGCCTGGATAGCTCAGTCGGTAGAGCATCAGACTTTTAATCTGAGGGTCCAGGGTTCGAGTCCCTGTTCGGGCGATATTTTTTTTTTTCCTTCCAATGTTTCGTACAACACTTCTTGATTCTCTCGTTCGATACAATTATTTATTTTTATTCGAGTAATCGCAAATATTTGATATACTGGTAAAGCCGAAAAATAAAAAACGTCGATACGTTCAATCCGAAGATTCGAGATTCGCTCGAATCTTGTTTCAAAAGGCTATTTCGCCCTTTCTTATTAAATATTCGAGAAAAATTCACATAGACCTAGAATTTAACGCGACATATTTATTTATTGCATTTCATGGAACTATCGATACATATTTTAATCGAATCGCTCATAGACGTTCTCTAACCTAGTAAAAGCATCGATCGAATAATCGAGTAATGTCATTCTGCGATCGTAAAATTTTGCTACTTTTTCTGCTTGTATTTGCTACCGTAGTACGGAATGTATTTGCATACCGCTTGCCAATCCGTTATCCAACATGTGCAGATTATTGTGGCAGCGCCGTAAGCCAACGCGGAGATTTTCCTGCGAAAAACGAGCACTCGATCTATGGCGTACACATATCGAATAATAAAAACGGTGTTACCATGTTTTAGCTTGTTCGAGGATGACCGACCAGTTTGTTCGATACGTTGTGTACGTATTATTGACAAAGGAAGCCCTTCCCTTCATGTTCGTGCGATAGCCGCAAGGATAACGAGACGTTTGTCGTTAACCTAGAAACAAATAATCGACGATCAGGAATCGTGATTTGTAATTTCTATTGTATAGTTGGACATAGGAACAACGATAGATTATCTTTCGGCCGAAAACGGTAGATGTCAGTCGTATTGTTTCCGTTCAGTTTTTCCCGTTGACGATCACTGTTATCGAGGTGTACGATCGCTTTAATCTGATCGCGAATGAAAGGAAATCGACTAATCTTTTACGGCTCTTTCTCTGGATCGCTTTCTCGTACCACGCTCTGGCCATCTTATCGCATACAGATTTGGTTTTTCGCGTTTGTACGCGTTTGCAAGATCAGCTACGCGACTATAGGAGACAAACTGTAGCTATATGTCAAAAGAAGAAACGATCGTTGTTATTATTATTGTTGTTGCTGTTGAATAAGAACGGAGCAGCCCGTCCAACGGATCGTTCTTATCTATTTCTAAAGCCGAACAGAGTGTCGGAAATAAGAGAAATTGTGCAAGAATCGTCGGGGCGGATATCTAATGGAAAATTTGATTACACCGGGTACACGTAAATTGTCGAAAAATTTCATCAGAATGTTTATCGAAATCAGGCTGCGCCAATTGTGTCCTCGTTTATTCCTAATTACCGCGCGTGTTTATGCGGATAGCCGATATCTTGATAAATCGTACGAGATTCTGTTCGTTATCGTTCGGCTGGACGCGCCTTATCGCATCGACCAATTTTAATCGACAACTTTTGAAACCTTCTTTTTACCGATTAGGCTAGTTGTTTGAAACGAAACGGAGACTCGAAAGAATGAAGACGATTAAACGGGAAACGAAAGATTTTTATTCTTAAACGTATACATATGTAGGAACGAGCACAATAGTCGCTAATAGCTTGTTCGATTATTTCGAAAGCGGTTGCACGAGTAGGCGTTTAATCGGTAACGGGTAAACGAAGAGTTGGCTACTTCCAGGTCGATGCGCCTTGTCCTCGCGAGCACGTTATTCCATCTTTGCCCATCCGAGACTAGTTAATATAATTAACTAGCCGCGTCACTGGTGTTTCGTAGAAGCGACGACGATCATCACGGGTGCAGTAATTACAGAGGTAATCGTAGATTTCGTCCTTGGCAAAGACCCACGAATCGCCCGAGGACATTATCCTTGAACGCGAACGATCATTATTGTCATGTCATTATTGTCCGTCCTCGTTGCATCGCGTCGGCTGACAAGATTAGTCATCGAACAGCTACTTACTCATTCCTCTCACGGCCCGATCAACGTGACGGCTTTTTTCCGGTTTGCGAACCTCCTCTCGTTGCAGCTATTCGCCTTTGTTGCCGATCGTCACGGCTACAATATTTTCTCTACCATTCGTTGTGTCCGTTTTTTGAAATTTTTCTGAAATTTTATCGCAACGACTCTTCTTTCTTCCTTTTCCGGTCTATCGTTTCGAGCAAATAACATTAACGAACGGTTCGAGTTGCCGTAGTCGGTTTCTTCACTCGTGTACGAGTAAGAAACTCGATCGAAAGGATCGCGAGCCTAGGCTGGTTTCGCGAATATTAATTGGAGCCGGATCGAAGGTTACAGGGACAAACGTCGTGCAAACTTTCCACGCACAGATTTCCAAGCTTCGTATCGTGAGTCACGTATTCGCCAGATAACTCCGACGCTGCGATAAAATTGCAAGGTCCTGATATACGCTCGTAACGATGTCACTCTCCGTTAGGCCGGCCAGAGGAAACGTTACTTTTTTCATTTATTTCGTTTATTTCGTTTATTTCGTTTATTTCGTTTATTTCGTTTATTTCGTTTATTTCATTTAATTAGGTGGCGGACGGGAGTGTAGCGAAAAGTACGAGGAAGCAGAGATAGGGAATAACATTTTAGCGAGACGGAGGGTCTTTGCGGAGATCTTTACTGATCGGGGAGAGAACGAAAGTTGTCTCGGTGCAGGTCTAGTTCGCGTATCGAGCAAGCATCGATCAACGGCATCTCGTACGTGTTCGCGAGCGGTCGATTGGTCGAGCCAACTCTCGCCGACTCGCGGGAATAGCGAGGCGGTGAGCGAAGCAGACTGCTTGGTGCCAGCACTCCTACGAATCCCTCTCTCTTTCTTCTTCTCTCGTTCCTGCACGCTTCCGCTCTTTGGCCGGTTTCCTCGCACCGTTACCGGTTCCTCCGTCTTCTTTTCCTTTCCGTGTCTATTTCTTCCTCCGACCGCTCTGAAACGGGGTCAAACTCGCACTTTACATAATCTTATCTGTCGGCCACGTAATTATCCGTGAAGGCCTTTGGCGTCTATCGCGCACCCTCGGATACACCTGCTCTCCAGGCTGACCGACAGACGATTTTTCAGCCGAAAGTTAAAATGGCGCACAACCTACCTAACGAAATTTCTTCGGACTTGAATCCATCCGGAAGAGACTCCGTGTCGACGATAAACCCGTTTCGAACGATGCGCGTCGGAGATTATCCGTGCCGATACGGAAGATCTTTCGACGATGCAAAATCGTGCATGACGACAAGCACGTGGTACTAGTCGATACGACGAAACGTATACGCGAAATCCGTCTAATCCGGCGGAGAGTAACGATCAACGAGATGCATAGAAATTTCGCATCGAAAATTTGGCTAGTGAAACGCGTCGCGTCGTATAAATATCGCGCTTCTTCTGGCTTCTTCTGGCTTCTTCTGATTTCTTCTGGCTTCTTCTGGCTTCTTCTGGCTCGTGAAAAATTTACTCGAGAATGCCTGTGAGACTACTCTCGTTCCTACCCACCCGACCCCCGCCAGCGATGCATCGTGCCGGTAATCGTGAAAGCGAAGCAAGAAAAACTATTTCTCAATCTCGAATATATTAGATAAAAGTTCTTGTCAAATTATTGCTCCGACGTAACGCTAGAAAGTTAACGGTAACCGTTATTATTAAGCGCGCATCCACGTTCTTTTTTTCAACGATTTCTTGCCCGCGACCGTACTTTTAGAACTTTCGAAAATAATTACGCGAATAAATGGAAACGATGTACTCCTAATATAGAGACGATACTTTTTCGCTCGATTATTGAAAAATGGGAGAAAGAACTCGAACAAACGATTAACTAATCTTTTCCTGGTTAATCGTTATTCTAATCAACCATATTACATTCGAGATTTAAACGACAGCAATTGACGTACCTATCGAAAGAGTGGCATCGTATTAAGTAATTATCGGCTTGTTCGCGTTTAGGCGCAAGAATGAATTTCGTGTAACCTTGTCGTCGTTATCGCTCGTAACCGATGATTAATTAACGCGTTGAGCGACGCGGAAGTTACCGATAACCGGCACCGCCGGCACCGCCGGCCCGACGTAATCGAATAATCGAACGAAAAGAAAGTCGAGAAAAATTGGTCCAAGTACCGAGGTTATAGATATCGAAGCGTTATACGCGGCGAAGAAACGTCTCGCTTTGGTAATTTCATCGCGTTAGATAAAGTTCCTTCGAAACTAACAAGAAGAATATAAGTGTAAATAGTGAAGACTGTTCTGCAACGGATGTTCATTTTAGCAGTGGCGATCAACGAGCGAACAGATGGCAAGTTTATTTTTTATACGGGCCATAAATTGTGTATACGTTCCTTTTCACCGGGTTATTTAACGGTGTTAAATAACGTCGGAAAAAAAAAATAGTAATTCTCTTTTCCTGTTCGATTCACGTGGCATGCTCGGTGATCGGCTCTCCGCATCGCGCGCCAGTGGAAAAATTTCCAAGCAGGTAATCGCGCTTCTATTTTCGTATCGCGCTTCCTTTACTTTAAATAATTCTTTGCCCGTGTTTCACCACGCTCCTTCCTCTTGATCAAACGGAATAAAACTGAATGAAGCGGAATTATTCGAAACTATTCGCGAGAATGAGAATTTTGAGCAATTCGCGATTACAACGCGTGTTGTACGGGCATCTACAACCCGACCGTCGCGACGCGTCGTGTCGTATTGTTAGCGAGTTCGATAAATGTCGAAGAATTCGTTGGAATAATCGGAGAGGTCGAAACGGAACAATCAGAGAAACGAGATCCAGTTTCGCTGCAGAACGTGAAAAAATATGATTGCTCGAGGAGGATTGAAAATATTTGTCGAGTTACATCACCGATCGGTGCTTATTTGAACAGCTGTCGCACACCGTTACTGAACGACGTAAATTTGATTGTAATTTTCAAAAATTCCGACACCGTAATCGCTACTAATCGTTCAGCGTTGATCGGTGACGCGGGCACTTCCAAGCGACCGAACTGTAGACAATTAAAACTACCGATTAAAAGTGAAATAATCGAAGCATTAGCCCCGTGTATACCGTCGCGTCGCGTCGCGTCGCGTCGCGTCGGGTCGAGGAAAGCTTTTATCGCGTATATTGTTCCTTCGGCTTTATCTTGGCTTCGAAACCGTCGCGTGTCGATGCTTTCGAACTTTCGGAACGTTTCTTTTCGTTCCCTGTCGCTTTATTTTCGAAAAAATATCGGTCAGTTGGCCGTGTGACGCATTTCTTATCGTACTTGCTCCGATGAAACGTAACACGCTTCTTTCGTAAACGATAAACGAGGATGAAATCATAAAATGTCCGATTAACGTCGGATAGGCGAAGCAAACACGCGCCATAACGTACGTAACGTAGTCAATTCGATAAATTTACAAATCGACGCGTGTCGACGCGTAGCTTACAAGTAATCAATTTCAAAGTGTACATTTGAAATGGAAGAACGGTTGTTCGTACAAACGATACGTTAACGACAATTTGGACATTTGTGGAAATGACGCGTGTACGAAGGAGCGAGAGCGAAAGAATATTATTGCTACTCGATTCTCGCGTTGTCTTTCTTCGATAATCGATACTGTCTGTCTGGGACGCGAGACGAGAGACGCGGTATTGTGCAACCACGTGTAAGATATTTCGCTCGAATCGACTCGAAAAAGAAAGCATTAACGTCCGACGAGCACCAAAGATTCTCGAATTTTCGAGCAACGCTACGGAACTGGATAGAAAACTTCTGATTATTCCATTATACCGACCACGTTTTCGTCGAGTATTTCTGCCAATTTCGTTTCGAGGCGCAAATTCTCGACCAATCAACGTTTCTCGGTTTTATTCCAACTGGTTGACGCCGTTAACTATAATTATACAATAATTCTCTTCCGGCAAAGTTCAATGGCCTATCGAATAAAAATGACTCAAGATCAAGATCATCATTTATCGAACGTGTGAAACCATTTCGAAAGCGAATCACCTCGAGCATAAGTTGAAGGTCGAACTTTGAGCTTTGCTAACAAGCAAGACAACGAATAAGACGCGAAAAGAAAGTGAAAATACCGAAGAATGGGAACGATAAGAAGATTGGAAATGTATGACGTCTCGTTCCATAAAAATGTTCGTTTGACGTACATAAAGAGAACGAGGTTGATAGCGTTCTCGACGTAATCGTTCGTTAACGAACGTGAACGACTGAACCGGTAAAAAGAACAAACGGTTCGCTTTAATATTCCTCTAATTTGTAAGTTGTTTTTTTCGGCAGGAATTTTCTTCGCTTCCAATTGGTTTCCTTCTAATTCGTACAATTCGCGCTGACAATTCCGTATAGTAGGGATAGTAAGGATTTTCTGAAAATTATTCGAATTGCGAAATGGCATGAAAATGACTGAAACAGCGAATAGTTTCATCGTCGCGTTGCGTCGCGTTGCGTCGCGTTGCGTCGCGTTGCGTCTCGTTGCATCGAAATTGACGATGGATTACATGCAAAGATAACGGTTGCTATTTTTGTAACAATTACTCGTTTCATATTTCGATGCACGTATGTTTGAGCTCATCGCGATCGCGCGATAAACGCTGTTTTGAAACGATAGAGTTAGTCGTGTTCGTAAATGTACGTATCTCGAAGAAGGAGAACCGTAACAAGATTTCGATGCGCTCGTTCGACGCTTACTCAACCGTTCGATAAGGCTCCGTAAGATCGTTCAACGATATTTCTACGTTATTTCTACGAAGGGCTCTGTTACGATATTCCTGTCTGGATTTTCTTTAGCATCCCCGTGCCATCGCTTCGTACTCTTCTTCGGACAGCAGGCTGTAGTCCGACAATGTGCCTCGATACAGCTTTCTTCGAAGGTCGCAGTGGCAACTATTAGTGTCTATTTGTAGCGATAGTTAAAAGATACTTCGCTTGGATGCGTTCGCGAGCAAATATGAAAACGGATTACGGTTATCGACGACGCCGGTGACAGGAGTCTGGAAGATCAGTTGTTCTCCGAGCGCAGCCCGTAACCGGGGTTACGGGTCTGTGGGGGGGTCAGATCAACGGGAATAATCATTCTTCCAGTAAATATAGGTCACGACCGAAGCGTTGGATAAGTATTTGCATTTATCCGAACACGAGCAAATAAATTCGATTCGATTCGAATGCTACATCTCTCGGGATCGTGTGTCCACGATCTGGCAATCGTTAGCTTTTAAAAAATCACTTTTCTAACTCTTTGTAAGCGCGATATCGTTATTTCGAGCCGACAGAATGTCGGAATTTACATAAATCGTGTACTACGCATTTAAAGGAAAACGTTAAAAAGAGGTATTATCGGTCGGTTATGAATCACCGATAGCTCCCATAGAACAAAGGAAGAGTCGCGAGGGTGTTTCGATCCGGTTGTTGCCACGCTGACGATCGTTATCCGCGGCATCGTCGGAAAAACGTACAATTACGTTCGATTAAGTCTATCTATAGTCTTGAAGCCAATAGTCTATTTGCAACAGCTGACGAAACTCGCTTCCGTGTTGCATCAGGCGTCCGATAACTGGCTTCGTTGTTTACCGATCGTCGATAATTATACCGTGTTTCTCGCGTCCCATCGATCTTCGCCCCCGTTTCTCGCTTTCGCAAAGCGTCGAGAATCTCTGAACGTCAAAACAGTCCGATACCCTCGATCGCGAGAGCCGAACGTTCCTCGAAATCTCTAGATTCGATCCGACACCGATTTCCTCTATTTCCCCGATTTACCCGTTTTCCTCGCCAACCGGTACTCCTTTATTGCGAATCGTTCGTTACCTCCGTTCTAATAGCTATCTCGGAAAAATATGAAATCTTCTCGAGATGCACTCGGCATTTCAACGAAGGCACTGCCTGTAAAGATTGTCCCTCGAGCGCACGGTTACCTTTTATTATTCCGTCGACGCGTGGTTCGCGATCGGTTTACACCCTTCCGCGGTCACTTGTGCCACTTTATGCCATTCTATGCTCTATACCGTATACCGTATACCGTATACCGGTTACTGCTATATGCCGTACACAGCATCGATTGGTTCGCATCGAAATTTCTTGAAGCGTGTTTCGTATTTCGTCTTCTTTTCAGGAGGAAGTTTACCTGCCCGATTTACGACCGTTTCTCGTATTCTATTCGCTAATAGATGTAGACGTCTCGCATCCTTTTCCCGGCTCGATCGTAAAAGTTCCGAGCGTCAATCGTATCGGGATAGGATAGAATCACCTAAGCGTTCACCGAAAGCTTCGATAACGTTAACGACAACGTTCATTTTATGTACGCAATTTCGTATGTGTAAATAATGCGCACGAACGTATTAGTTTCGAAATTCGCGCGACACCAACTTGTCCGTTTACGAATATCGTTTAATTGCTTCGACGGACAAGCGAGAAATACGTGATTTCGTAATAAAAAAGCGTTTACCAGCGTGGTCGAACGCGCTACTCGTTAACGAGGAAAATTAACTGGCCGTGACTGTTAATTGGATTTATCGAGTTTAATCGCGAATACGGAGGTGGTATAATTGGAAGAAAAATAAACGGAGGAAATGGTATTGTTCGCGTGGTATACAGTCTCGTCGCGTCGAGGAGAAAAAAAAGCAATTGTTCCGATGCAAATATCGGTAGGAGGAACGAGTCGAGGAAATACAGCCGAACAGTGACCTATTTGCATTATAGAGGAAACGATGATAATAGGGGTAAAGGAAAAATCACGGTAATAGTAACCGTTCAAGCTTTCCGACCAACTACGCGAACCGAAGACCTTCGAGGTATAGGAGATTTATCGCCAAAGGAGCGAGAAACTTTTGAAAGGTGAACACCGATAATCCTCGCGGATCCGTGTTAATCGAACGAATTTGTGGAGCAACATGTTCAGCAACCGGTCGGAAAATGTTGCGACAACGGTATTCGTTCACGCGCGATATCCTTGTTTACCAAGTTTTTCGTCCGTTGTTTGCGTTCGCTCCCGATACGTGGCAGTGAATTCGCGATTACCATCGGCGTCTCCGCGTCGATGAAAATTATTCGTCGATTAATCAGCATACGTACCGCTAAATCCTCCGCTGAAAGATTACGCGCGGCAACGCGGTTAATCCGTATTCAATCTTATCGAAGAGATTTGCTTTTCTTTTTCTGGTAAGCTTGTCGAATGACGAAATGACGATACTCTTGTTATTTCGTGCGGCCCTATTGTTTGATCGAGTTCCAATTAGACGGAACGTCCAAATAAATATGTAAGCAATCGTGTCAACTTCGATAACGGTATCGAGTACCGATACCAAATTTCGCTACGGGTAAATAAGCTGATCCACAGCAAGCATTCTTCGTCTATAATAAGCGTCAACGCGGATGCAAAACAAGAGACGAAAGAAGGAGAAAGTCTAGAGAATTGCTACTATTTCGGAATCTACGCTCTGTTACTTTAGTCGGTAAGTTCCCTAAATTGGTCGCATTTCTATATCCCATTTGTTGTCAGAACGCTAAGCAAAATAAATCTCGCTAAGTAATACCGCATATGTTACGCGGATGCACGGTACACGGAGGAAGAAACCTGTAGATTCCGCGATTTTCGATCGGAGCCAAGCGAAATACTCGATGCGCAACGAGTAAGTTTTCGTTTGACGGTGCTCGGTGCCCTGTTGTTTACCGAGACCGCGATCGAACTAGTTTTCAAAGTTAGACGTAATCATTGGCAGTGTCGAGTGTCGGAACCGGACGGTAAAATTAGCGTGGAAGATTCGTAAAAGCGGCTCGCGCTAACCAGAGATCGTAGTATCGGTCATTCGACCGATAGCGCTTATTGTTATTCGACCAATAAGTCGTTTTCGCCTTCTATTATTGATACTCCGTTGTCAATAGAGCCACCGATAGCGCGTTCATCGTCGCGATAATGCTCGATGTTTTCGTAAAAGAAAACTCGCGCGCGTCGCTAATCGCACGGATATCTATGCTTTATCGGCCGAATGTATTGTTATTGCAGAATTCCTTCTCCCCGAGACGGGGAGAACACCGTTTCGATCGTGCTCGTTTACGCACGATTTTGCATCGCTAGATGCAAGCGACTTTTCGGTAGAACTAACGTTCGAAAAACGCGAACGAAAGCGTATGTATGTATATTGATCTTGGGAATTTTCGGAAACGATATACGTATATCTGGCAAACCGTTACAAGGCCATCGTATTCGTTTCCCCTTTAACCTTTTTTCTTCTGGTCGAGCGATCGTAGTTGCTCGTAGCGACAGCTGTACCGAAAGAGAACCCGGCCCTTTCGAAGCAACCCCGAATGCGCTTTGCGTCACTGCATTGTTGCACTCTGTCAATCATGGACAGAGGAACGTTGAAAAAAACCGATTAATATTGCTTCGATACGCTTATTACGTTCGTACGCGTGCGTGTCATTAAAGAAAATCTTTGTACAGCAGCTGTTTGGAACGATAAAACGCTGCACGCTCGCGGCAACCGAGTATACACAAGTACTTGTCACTGTTTAAAACCGGATCGATTCTAGCTACGACAAACAATAGCGATCGTATCTCGAGCTCCGACTCGACTTTGTTTCAACGACGAAGGACAATGGACGATTAGCCGATTACGATCGTCCTTATTTAGACACACATACCAAAATCTACACGATCCTTTAATGCGTACAACGCACTCTGTAAATACAGATGAGCGTTTAATTTGATAGAGAATATTAAGAAGGAGACGTCCTTGGTTCGACGTAAGATCGATGGAAGTCGAAGCAGAATTTCGACGGTCGATCTGCACGCGCGCGCGCGAGAGAGAAAGAGAGAGAGAGAGTGAGAGAGGAGAGATCGTAAGTCGCGAAAATATCGTGAAAGGAAGGAGGATTAATTCCTGAATTAAGAAAAGAAAATTGTGAAATTTCGGGGAGAGAAAAGAAAAAAAAAATCTGGGATTAATGGAGGCGCCGGGTATCGATCCCGGTACCTCTCGCATGCTAAGCGAGCGCTCTACCATCTGAGCTACGCCCCCTGATAGTACTCGTGCAAAATTCCGCGAAACTACCGGCTCGAATCTCACAGAACGCGATAACGCGTCCCGATTTCTTTCCACCGATTTTTACCAAATCCCGTTAATTGACAGCCGGTTAATTGCTAACCGGTTGCTTGCGCGATTGCTTCGAATAATCCAACTATTGTCCTTCCGTGAAATTCGTTTATCGTCGACCACTAGATACCGTACTCGTGTTAGTCATCGTAGCTGTTGAATCATAGCCTATGCGTGTCAGATCGTTGTACTTAAAGACTCGCCGCGACTTGATCACGATTTTGCAATCGCGCGAACCACGAGCTCGGTTGAAAAGTTAGAAAGCGATACGCCGTCGAAATGTCCTCGAAGAGCGGCCTGCAAATTTCTCGATTCGTTTCCGCAGGATAATTCGTCTATTACTCGAGGCATAATTTCCTTACGGTTTCCTACTCTAATTCTCGGGTAATTCTATCTCTGGATTGGCCGTAAGCGTTTCTCGGATTTCGAAGAATCGAAGAAAAAGCATACTCTTAACTAATCGAGTCTACCTTGTCCCCGAATGTTCGAGGATGCGTCTGTTGACAACGGCATAAAGATGATCGAGGACGAAGGTACGCGCGTGAAGCAACGGCGTTCGTGTCGTAAAAACGTTGAACGTTCGCGCGACACGATAACATAGGTACTGGATAAGAAAAATGCCAGGAGGTTGACAGGTTTGAGTCATAGCTCGAAGCTCGAACAAAGGTATGCATGCATGTACCTTCGATCGGTCCCAACGTGTACACGAGTCGAACAACGTTCGACGCGCAACTTTGTACACATCTTCGACTCGTGTCTGGGGTTGCTTAGCGTTCGCGTCGATCTTCCAAAGCGTGCATCGACTTACTTACATCCAACGCTTCTTTCGTGAGTACATATTACGCTTACGTACGTAACGACATTTATCATTTAAACGCAGAGATTCTGTCGATTTCTAATCAGTTCATGGCAGTTTCTCGCTGATTTTTCTTCGATGTACGTTCGTTGCGACGTTCGGTGATCCGATTCATCGAAAGATTGTTCGCGTAATCGAGTTCGAGGCAGTCGATCCGTTCGGACAGACAGCAGAGGGCCTGGCGAGCGAGCGAGGGAACGGCTCCTTTTCACCGCTCTACGTTCCGCTATACTCCAAACGCCGAGAAATTCTAAACCGTAATCCATAGATAGATCGTAAAGAGAGTCTGTTCGCTAGAATCTAGATCGTACACTGTTGCGGGTCCGGTTGACCCCGAGTCCCTGACCGACGTCGACGAGCATTTCCGACGTTTCTGACCGTGTCTCCCGTTATAACGGCGTAATGCATGCGACTAACAGCTGCTGACACGAATAATATGACGAAATGGATGCAACAGCGAAGGAAAGAAGAGCGAAGAAGAGTGGTCGGAAAGGGTGAAACGGACGGACGAGGAAAGGGAGGAAAAGGGAGGAAATGGAACGAAATGGAACGAACGAGATTGTATCGGCACGAATACGCGCAACGATACGATGCTCGGTCATATGACGCGTCACAACCCGTCAAGTATATATGTATAACGTTCAAGTGTAGAGTGTAGAGTGTAGAGTGCGCGGCGATGCAACGCGTGACGATGCATGAAACGAATAACGCGGGATGACGAGTAAGATGCGGGTAATGGAGAAGAAGAGGAATAGCAGGGAAAGGTAGAGATGAGCGCGAGAGAAAGGCGTGGAAGCGGAAAAGAGTAGAGAGACAAACGAACGGAACGAGAGAAAGTCGCGGAAAAGAGAAAACGCGAGAAGAGCGAGCAGGACGGGGAAAGGTTCTAAAGAGAGACGGAGAGAAGGAAAATGAGCTCGAGTGGGGGAAGGGGGACAGAGATCGCGGCGGAAAACGAACGGAGAAAAAGAGAGAGAACAGAGCAAAGGGATTTCCGAGAGAGGCGACGCGACGGGGCCTATAATATCGCATGCCAGTGCCGTAACGAGAAGCGCTTTCCCGAGCGTTGACCTCTTCGCGCTTCCGATACTAACCTCGGGCAAACGCTAGCTGCCGGGAAACGGGCTACGAAATAATAGAAACTTTGGTTTACTCTCGACGAGAATTTACTCCTCGGAGAACTCTTCGGAGAACTCTTCGGAGAAGGCTGGCCTTCGTGGAAACCGATTGACCGGGGAGGATCTCGAAGCCGCTTCGGAGCTTCGATAGCCGTTTCCGGCCGCGATTCGCCTTCGCTCCATTTAATCGCGAAACTCTCCCGTAAATCATGTAGATCGTTCGAAAGGTGGGAAATGTTTCTAGTTTAGTTGCAGTTTTCGCTAACTGCCAGTGTTTCGACAAGTATTCAGCTAATATTTTTCGTCGCATAGCGTATCGCGCAAAGGGATAGGACATACGAGCAGTTTTCTGCTCTTCGGATACCTCGCCGAAAGACGAAACGTAAATTCGAGGAGCCGGTTAGTGTGCCGGTATCGCGCGAGTGTGCAGGCCACGTACGTAACACGTTGCAGCCGCGGTCGACGATGCCGATGCACGACGATCAGATGGGATCGATATTTTTAGCAGAGTTCGTACTCCTGTTGCTAAGGCATCAGCTGATCAAGCCGGCCGCCTGCGTGCGCCAGTCTCGTATCTACAGTTCGCTACGTTAACGTCCCTCGGTAATTTCTTTTCTTTTGTTTGGCCGTGCTTCGTTGAACGAGCGAATCGCCGCGTCACGCTATTCATGAAACGTCGCGATGAATCGAGAATTATCGCTCGATAAAAGCATGCTCTTTTTCTCAATGTTATCGGAGTTTCGTTTCGAGCGCATCGCCGTGGCGCCCGGTGTTGCTACGGCACTGCTCGACCAATCGCGTACTACGGGAACAACCGGCGAATCCCTTCCCCGACCGTTTGGCTATCCCCACCACGCTGTACCGACCAGATGATCGCTCGAGGCTCGAGGCTCGGCTTAGTTATCGAGGCTTCGATTATCGTCAGTTAGCAACCGGCTCTCTTTCCGTGCACTTCGTTCATCGTAGGCAGTTTCCTCTGCACGTAATGTCCAGTGTAACCTGATTCTTGTGCTCTTCCCTCAATTGTGTGTCGGTGTTGTGAGCGATCGGTAGTCACAGTTTTTTCTTTTCTTTTCTTTTCTTTTCTTTTCTTTTCTTTTCTTTTCTTTTCTTTCCTTTCCGTTTCTATCCTTCACTTCCTCTTCTCTTTTCTTCGCTTTGTTTTCTTCCTTCTTTTCTTCTCCTCGTCCACCGTATCGCTAGTATTTCGTCGGAAACGAACGTACGAAAAGATAGTCGAGCCTGTCTCACCATACCCTACGACCGGGTACGGGCAACGCGTCTGTGATACTATTATGACTGGTAATTTCTCGTCGGTGTTCCACGAGTGCGACAACTCACGGACGTCCTGTCTGAAAGGAAGACCCACCGTTAGAACTCGTCGGTGAAGATTTTTGTACATCGCGTAAATCGTGTCGCGGTTAACGAACGAACCGACAATCGAGCATCGTTCTTTTTCCTTTTTCTATTTGAACGCGCGTATTACACGCGCGTGCACATCCGAGTCTTCCGCGCGGTACAGAGTGTATTTATTCGAAACGAATCGTCGAAAATTCCTGTGGCTAACGTGACCGAGTCATACCCGAGGGCGGATACGATCGCGAATTGTGGTGGTGCCGCCAGCATGGGTCAAATTGGAAATGACGTGAGTTTCTTTTTATCTTTAATTCTAACTTTATTCCGTCGTCATCGAGTCGTCATCGAGTCGTCATCGATTCGTCGTCCGTCAATCAACGAGTCGATTGTCGTTTTCGACTTTTCGACTTCTTCTCGACGAACGCGCTCGTCGCCGTTGCTTCTCCTCTCTCGTCCGAGAGAAATGTTCCTATCGTTACACGTTTTTCTCCTAATCGCTCTGGTCGCGGCAGAATAATTGCATCTAACGCGCGACGAGCGCATTCGGAAAGTCACCGAGACCTTACGACTCGTCGCATCGTCCGCTTCGGACAGAAATAGAATACAGTTCGAAGGTAGAGAGAGATAATAAGGCCGGTAGAAAGAGTCGGAACAAGTTGCGTGAACATCGTCGCGACCTCGCATCGAACCTAATGGCCTAATGTATTCCGTACGCCGCATCGCACCGTACACACGTATCTCTACTCGCTTTTAAATACCGATTTTTAAACGCAGAGGCGTTCCGTGTCCCGCCCGATACTTACGGTCTTTCGTATTCTCAACCTCGTATCGTTCCTATCGCTTCGACGCGTCCTTCTTATTTCATCGACGAAAACATCATTCTAATTAACATTTTGATACTGCTATTTCCTCTTCGCAACGTTCGCTGCATAATCGCGAATCTTTATGCAAATCTCAACTTTTCTTTAATATTTTCTTTCCTCGAGCCGGCTTCGAATTAATGCTGATCGATGGTTATTAATACACTTTTCCCATTCGATTCTAGTTTATTAACAAATACCGCGGTGTAACTAAACAATGCGATCCTCTCGATACGAGCACACCTAACCCAACCGTAACACCGACCTAATTCAACCTAATAGAAATTGATACAATCCAGCACGATTTAACTTTAACCTAAAACATGCTAATACGAGTACAATTAGTCGAGCGTATTCGCTTAAAAAAAAAAAAAAGAAAAAGAAAAAGAAAAAGAAAAAGAAAACAGAGAAGTCCGAGGCAAGCTGAACTTGATCCGATCTTCGTTTCGACTCGATCGAACCTTACTACTCGTCCGTTTGAAATCGAAATTCGTTTCTCGAATTTCGTCGCGCGGTTTCGTCTCAAGAAGAAATGTCTATTAAATTTTAACGAACGAGTCGAAACGAAATTAGATGGCTAGCACGATTAATCGTGATTAGTCTGTCGGCGCGCTAAAAATATAAGAATTATCGAGTAAAATTAATCGATCGAATTCGAATGTTCAGTTGTATGCGCACGATTTTGGCAAATTGGTCGATCTATTTCCGTATTCGATCGTGAGTCTCGGGAGGAGATTTGTTTACGATTTTGTTCGGTGCGTTGGTAGCGGGAGAAACCCGGCCGGGGATCGCTCGCAGGAGTGTCGTCGTTGCGTCAGATCACCTTTACCAACCTATACGTCCTCTGCCGTTTTGCCAATTTTATTCCCGCGTTTCGTCATCTTGTTCGTTCACCTAGACTCATCGGTGCTCGCTCTCTCGATTTCCGTTCGTCTTTTTCCTAGTGAAATTCTTTGATGCAAGTTCTTTCTTCTTCTGAAAGTTTTTTTTCTTCGATATTGTTCGAGCATCGCGAGGCACGTAACTCGATTCGTCGAGTTTCATCCGGCTATCCGTTTCTCGTTATCGAGCGAAATAGAAACTGTCTAGAGCCTCGGATTAAAAAGAAATCGCGTGGCACGAGGGATATCGTCGTCGAATGGCCGATCGTAAAGAACCCGTATAACGAACGGAACATACGACGTGTGGCGATAGAACGCGCGGTGATGCGAACGAATAATCGTAACGCGAGTGATAGTTTATTTACGAGGAAATAAAGGAATGTCTTACGAGCGGATTTAAATCACCGGTCTCGTATAAAGTATCCGAACGACAACTGTCTACTTCGTTCGAATTACTTCTCGATCGAAGCCGTTCTTCCGTTAAGAGGATACGATGGAACGTTATCGAAAGCGGAGCAGAGGCGGAGCAGAGGCGGAGCAGAGGCGAGCGGAGCAAACGCGAAAATTATTGGTTACTTTGCCAGCGATAAACATGTTTGCTGCCGCGTGTTTCGTTACTTCCTGCGAGTTTATTTTTTCCACGACGCCTAACCTTACCTAATCAGTTACGTAATACGGTTTCATCTTTTCTTCGCGAGGGTTACGGGCGAAAAATGAAACCGACAGAACTAGGTCCATCGTAGTCTTCTTAGCGTTAGTCGTAGTGTTCTTCTATCGGTTTTCGTTTCGTCCTTTTAAACGATATTCGCGCGAAAAGTTTCAAACGACTGTTCTCGATTATTAACGCGAGTACGTCGTGTTTCTTTCTCCACTTTGATCGGACTCGAAGCACGAGTTTGTCGACCGGTAATCGCGAACAATCGCTCGAGACGAAAGGACGAAACGCCGCGACTCGATACGAGGAGAAAAGAAAAGACGAAAAAATAGCAGGAGAAAGGAAAGTAGGAAGAAAAGCCGTTGCCTCGTACGGGCCTGGCCCGTTTCCCGAGCTGTTCGAGAAGCGAAGGCGGCCTATGACCGGGCTCGGCAACATTGAAAACAACTCGGATCTACAGAACCGGTTTCCTTCCCGCTTGGAAAACAATTTTACGATCACGAGGGAGCCGGTCAAGGAGAGAACCGAGAACCGAGAACCGAGAACCGGCAGAACCAACGGAGAAAAGGTTGGACCGGCCGAGAAGAAAATAACCTCGGAGAAAATCACGAGAACAAAGTCAATTGATCCGTAATATGAATATGTGTTCCATTAGTTCTCGCGAACCTTAATTTTCCCTGGACAAATTGATGCCCGTAAGACTAGAAAGTGGATAAAGTTGATTCCGAAGATGAATCGATCGTCCTAACGAGTGTTTTTGTCCGGCCGCCTTGGCTATCGACTAGTCGATGACGACTTTCCAATAAAACGACCGGCAAATATTTACCGTTTACCGTTTATTTTCAACAGTTCCGTAAGCTCGAAAAAGCAAACGATGTATCGTTATCGAGCATTCGTTAATTTCCACGTCCGGCGAGAAACAAACACGCGTAAATTACACGCGGCACGATCTTGCCGCTTGGTGAAATCTCGCGTAACGATCGATTAACGACTGCGCGACCGGTTTTACGTACACACCGACACGAAATATTTCGAGGCATTTTCGAGCAGAGATACACGCGAAGAATATCCATGGAGGACTGCAGGAGCGCGAACTGTGGTATTAGGCAGCAAGGTTAGGAAGAGAATGTCGGCGAAAGAGAATAATAAAGGACGAAAGCTGCGCGAATCGCCGCGTGGAGGCTAAACAACACGGACGCTCGAGACGTTCGTTATCGCGTGCTGTAATCGACGATCGATCGACGATGACGTCGATGTCTCGTGGACCAATCGGAACACGGATAGCCTTAGTCGTAACAGTCTCGTTCGCTGATAAGAAAGGAGCATCGAACTCGCGAAAGCTCTCCTTTGTTCTCCAAGTCGCCTTCAAGTTCTCTCGTTTTTCTTTTCTTCGCGCGCTCCGTCCGTCTTTTCTTTTCGCTTTTCGATCCTTTACCTCTCGATTCGTGAGCTACCCTCTTGAAAACGCGTAAAATCGCTTTTACAACTCGAATAATGCTAGCTGTTCGGTTGGCCCACGATCGAGTGCGATTCGATCAGAATGAAACGCGCGAGTTTCGAATCGCGACCTATTCGTGATGTTCGTCGCGCGACTAAAGTACGCGACCGGCATGGCAGACGGGAACACGCGGTACTCGTCGATGGCCTTCAGGTCCTATCGAAAACAAGATAAGCCGAGCGGTTGATTTCTTTTCCGCGGCCTTGCGCTCCGCCGCGCACGCTTCGAAATCTCTCCTCTCTTCCTCGAGCTTCGAACAAACAAGGAAGCTGTTCGAAGCGCCGATTGCCGCGATACAAGTACACGATACCGCGGGTTATCGAACGCGCAATACGAAGATTTTTCGATCGGTGGTGGCTCGATCGACTTCCGTGCTCGATACGTCCTTCGGAAGGAACTGGTTGGAGCCAAAGCGACGACGATTCCAATTCCCCGGATTCGAAAGGTTCGGAGTGTCGCTGGGGGATTGCGTCACATTGTGTCGGAAACTAAACCCGTTTGGTCGATTTTTCAACGAGAAACACACCGGTCGGATAGAGGCGAGGCGCGTTCGATATGTTTGCGCGAATTCGTGGCGCCTGGCGGTGACACGCGTACGCGAGAGCGAGAGCGATAAGGCCAGTGACACTCGAGCCGCGTGTTCGAGGAGATGTTGTTTTAGGCCAGGCAAACACGTGCCTCCCAGTCCGACAGAGCATGGCTTATACTCGCCTGGAATAAAGATAAGCGGTGTGCAAAGGATGCCAACTCTATAAACGGCTTTCCCTCGTCTACGCACAGTAGACTACGTACGTTATTCTTATCCGAGGAGATTCGATCGAGCATCGATAGAGGCGAAACGAGAGCGAAGGACGGCGTAAAAATCGACTAAAGTACACGGTAACGGTAAGCGAACGAAATGAATGCTCGATCTTCTCGTCGATTAAGCTGTGTGTCTCTGTAAACGGTTACGATACTCGAGTTATTCTCGTCTATTTACTGTCTTATGCATTTACCCGCGCATCGTTTCTCGTCTCGAGACGAGAACCTTACTCGAGAGTTCGTTTCGACGAAACAATTACCGCGTCTCGAAGGAACGCCTCGAAATAACGAACGATTTAGACGTTGGAAAAATTTATTTTTCTTCGCGCGATTTAGCTCGCGAAGCAGCCTCGAGTGAGCCGCTCGTTCCCGCGTTCTTCTCGCTTTTGTTGATAGAAAAACGTCGAAACGATGCTCGCTCGACTGTTTTATTAGGGCCCCTTTAAAGAAGCACTCTGGCTATTAAGATTCACGCTGAAAGAAACGACGCTACTGGCTGACCACGCGCTACTTTCGCGTGGGAGTGATATACACCGAGTAATATGGTACAAGGTTCCTCGCTTCTCCGGTATATTAGCCCGTTCATTCTCCGTCGTTTGCTCTTTCTTCCTTCGAGGACCGTAATCGTTTCGATGCTCTCTCTTCCCTTTTGCGTCCTCGCGTCCGAAAATTCGGACAAATTTCCGTCCGCTGGAAAAGTTAGCTCTCGACGAGAGCTACGAGAGCTACGAGAGCTACGAGAGAACGGAGAAGAAAGTGATTTACCGTCGTTTCGGAGCAGAAGTTCCAAAAGACGAGTCTGTCCGAGGAGACGACAACTCTCGAACAGCTTTTTCCTTCCATGTTTCTGAACGCTAGTCTCTATCGCTATTTTTCTACGGACCTTTTTCTCTTTCCTCGTTCGAAAGTCGATGCCGCCGAAAGTAACGTGTGCCGACCGTTCGTCGTCCAATCTAACGAGTTAATTAACGCGCTCGAAATTTTCAGCCGAACGTTTCGTGCGTCGTATATCCGCGTACGATTAATATGATCGACGAGTCGAGAAGCCGTAAAAGAAACACGCGTCGTTCGAACGAATGTAGGTCGAGTTTTTCGAACCATCTTCGCGACGCGAGGCGAGCTTTTAAATTCCCTTTGTGCCGTGTATCGTTCGTTGCTCCAGCGCCGCCTCTTTCCTCGGACATCTGTTTCCGATGACGCAATTTTTCTTCGTCGCGCCCCGTCGTTCCAAAAATTCAGCCTCTTCTGTTACGTGCTCGTTTTCTTCCTTCTAATTGTAGCAAAATTCTAGAAAAATTCTAGAATTCTTCGAATCGGTGAACCGCGACCATGACGCAGAGGGTGCGGCATAGCGCGTAACCGCGTCTGGGAGCGCAACACGCCTCCGCAGCCGGCATTAACCGCGGATATTTTTGTCATCTAATTTCGTTCGTTCGTAGAGGCAAGCGAGTTTCTTTTGGCGACGACACGAGCAACGATCCGCTTTTCCTCTCGCGTTTTCCTAGAAGAGACACGAAAGCGAGAGGAGACCGGTTTCGCGATTATAATTAGAGGCTTTGCATATCGTTGATCGCGACATCGCTATTTGCGTTGCGAACGTACGCCGCCTATTTACGTTGTTCGTTCAACGAGCTTTCGTTCGAACGATCGCGTATTCCTCTTTTTTTCGCGTATACCGTCTTCGGATTCACTCCCTTCGGAGTCTTTCGTGGATTACGTCGATCACCGATGCGAACGTCAATGGATACGAACACGCGTGGGTACTTTGGATAGACGATTTATAAGGTTCGAGGAAATGACGCGTTATTAACGCGGTCGTAGGAAACGAGGCGCTTACGATTCGAGTCGAGCGTGCGAGGAGACGAAGGGAGCGAACGTATCGCGAGTCGAAAACGAGCGTCGACGGGGAAATTCCGTTTACGATTCGGAGGAGAGAAGTCGAAAAAACAACGAGGGCGACGACGACGACGACGACAACGACGACGACGGGTTTCGGTGAAACAGCAAAGAGCCTCGCCACCGAGTCTCAGAGAGTGTTGGCAGGGTGCCAGAAGCTTTTGCCAAAAGAAAAAGAGTTCTCGGAAGAAGGAGGATCCTCTCGCGTGCTCGCTACGCTCGTCGAGGGCTTCGTCGACTCCCGGACAATCCGACAACGGGTCGTGCCAAATCGCGCGTACTAGCGGATTAATCGAGTTACCGTCGATGACGCGTTCCGTTATTTTTAAGTAGCCGAGCCAGCTGATCGTCGCTGGTCACGTTTTCTTCTGGAACGATCGCGATCGTTCCTCGTAAACTCCGACTCGATTCCGGTCGATACAATAATATTCTTCCGAGTTAGATCCTCGTCGCGGTCCAGCCGGTAGTCGTCCGACGATCGAGAGAGAACATCTCCTCCAGCGACGACGATTTCCTTGGATCGCGAACAGCGACCAAGATTATACGAGCACAATATTAACGAGAACAGTTAGCTCGTGGCAGGTCGACGACCCGCGCCTACGAATTAAAAGGGGAAAGGCTGAAACGCTGGCTTTTGCCGCGCAGGGAATATCAATTCTGTTCTGGCGTCGATCCGCGATCGAGGGAGTAACGTTTCGACGATGAAAAATATCGCTCTCGCTCCCCTAAGAGGCGAGCTATCACGATTACGTTCAGGTAAATATCGATTCCGAGAATGATCATCGTTTGCCGAAACGTCGATGACTTTTTTACGACGCATAACGATGTTGGTCGTTCGAAATCGATTATGAAATTGTCGAGAATAGACCGCGTTAGTAGATCCTCTACGACTTACGATTAATCGAATTCGAATCGAATCGAGTATGATCCTCGATGGAATCGATTGTTCGATTCGAATATCGAAATTTGCTGTACGCGTGCAACGGGATCTAACGCATGGGAATAGAACGTTCGTATCGATTGTAACGCGCGATTATCGCTCTAATCATCGTTCGACCAACTTAGGTATCATCGTTCTTCCGATTCTCGGAAGCTTCTGCCCTTTTAGATATTATCTTCGGCCGATAAATCCGTCTGTTCGCTATTAGTACGACGTTGAAGGAATTGTTTGCCTCCTAATGTTACCGTGCCGTGAGAACTTCCTGTAGTTGCTCGGTCAAATGACCAGTCGTTAAGGAAGAAAATATGCTGTAAGCGGGAGAGTCCCCTTTTAGCGGAGAGTCGGAAAAAGGCCACTATGCGAGAGCTCTCTAACTTTAGAAACGTATTAGTAACGCATCCGTGTTAAGAATTTCAAGATATCTTCGGCGCTGTAATAGACGGCACGATATAACCACGTTAGCGGTTGCTATCGCTATTGGAAGAGAAACATGCCCCGTGTCGCAGCCAGCTCGCTTCTCGGGATGATGCAACTCGGACACCTGATTTCGAGGATCGTTTCCGAGTGACCCGGTTTTTCTACGTACCGTGCCACGACCAACAAACGCGATTATGTCATTAACGCGAATAAACGATCGGTCTTTTCCTCTTGATAATTTTCGACGCTAATTTCCAAACGTTTCGTTCGATTAATCTTCTCATTAGCGACGTTACTCGGACACTTAAGAAAAATCCGAATATTGCACGTTCTCTCTCTCCGACAGAAATTTATACGTAATTGGTTTTAATCGACAATTCGAAATATTTTACTCGAGATCGAGCAATTTCTTCTATATCGTGTATCGTTCCTTCCCTTCTAATCGTCTTTCTAATCGTTACAGACTCATATTCTGTTGATGGATGCGTTCCTCCAGAACAACAGGCTGGATCATGTCTCGAGGGTGATGGCCTCGCATCCCTCGTACTTGGAACACTTCCTTCGTACCCAACATTTCATCCTGAGGGGCGACGGACCGCTTCCGTACGACTATAGGCATCTGATCGCCATTATGGTGAGTTTATTCCTTTATTATACGATAGCGCGCATTCTCGTAGCGATACGGGATTTTTCGAAATCGATTTTACCGAGTAATTTACAGTAATTTACAGTAATTTCGAAGCTGACTCGTTCCTCTTTCGTCTAGTTCCTCGAGCTGCTGTGAGCGTGTCGCGCGGGGGTCGTTGGGCCAAAGATTATCGGGAAACCGACCAAGTGCAGCGGGTTTCGTAACGAAAGCGGCGTTGTTCGTCGTGAAATCGTCCGTTGGTGGGAAATAATAATCGATATGGGAAATTAAACGAGATCGATATCTTGGCGGTTAGGGGCGAATAGCTGAAATTTCTGTCGCCTCGGGGGGGAAATTCGAAGGAACTGCGCCGCTCCTTTCGAAGAACAAAAGTTCGAGAGAAGCGAATCGAACGGAACGCGATCGACTAATGCGGATACTATTTCGTAAGCGTTTTCTGTTCCCGTTGAACGCGGTACCGTATGGCACGCGTCGGCTGGCCAGAAATTCTATCGTTTCTAAGGAAACGTTCTCCTAGATAGGAGAGAAAGCTTAAGCAGAAGCTCGCGACCGGATCCGGCCATTTCACCAGCGAATCCTGACACGAGGCTCGCGCACGAGCTGCGACGTTTACCGGCAGAAAAGCTGTTTTTCAGATATCTTATCGTTTTATCGAAGCCCTGCTTACACCTATCGACCGACCGACGATCGCTCTCTCTTCCCCTCCTCCCTCTAAAGAAAAGCCCGCTCGATCCTCCCGAAACTTTTAACTCGTTGTCTTTGTCACGTACGCGTCACGATTTTGTCCGGACGATCTCTCTCTCTCTCTCGCAGATTCTTTTCGTTTAATCGTAATCCAAACTTCGATTTTAGCAGGCCTTCTCTCTTCCCTCTTATCGCTTATCGCGACTCTCGAGTCGATCGATCCGCGGCCTCGTATGGTAAACACGTGTCTTGTTTACGCGCTTCGTCATCTCCCCTCCACTCGGCCGTTCCCCTGCCTCCTCCTTCATCCTACTTCCTTCTGTTTCGTGTCGGTATTTCAATGTTCGATCTATGCGAGTAACGTAATTCTAACGCGCTCGAAACGAGCCATTAAGTCCTATCGAGACTCGATCTTTTCCCATCCTTTATTTCCCTTTTCCGTACCTTGGTTAGACCACTTACCGAGTATGATACAATCGGTCGTTACGTTTTCGACTTAAAATCGGTGCCTCGTTTCTCGTCTTACAATTAGTCGACTCGAAAACGAAGAAATTATTTGCTCGTTCGAGGCTTTCGGTGAAAGGAACGTGTTTGGTTTGTTCACAGGCCGCGGGTAGACACCAATGCAGCTATCTGATAAACCTACAAAAGGGGGAGTTCCTTCTACAAGGTGGCGATCCGTCGTGGCTTCGAGGCTTGAAATCGATCCCAGGAAAATTGCAAGATCTCTACGAGATCAACAAGATCTTGGCCCATAGGCCGTGGCTGCTGAACAAAACGCACATAGAGGTTGGTTTTCTAGTGACGAGCGAGAATCGTAGGAGGAACGCGAGTAAGAGGAAGAACAACGGTTCGATATTTTTTCTTCGCAGAAGCTGACTAAAGGCGCGGACAGTTGGTCCTTGGCCGAAGTAGTTCACGCGATCGTTCTTCTAGCCCACTTTCACTCCCTCTCGTCTTTCGTCTTCTCCTGCGGGATCAACGAGGAACTGGACAACGTAGCCGGCCACAATTACAAACAGAATGTCCAGGATAATAGCAATAACGTATCAACTGCCAAAGAGAAAATTTCCAGTAGTCCCAAGAAGATTCCCAACGGCGATGGCAAGACTGGTAAGCAACACGCGTCCCCTAACCATATTATTTTATTTATATACATTTATTTTCCTCCGTGATTTGTCCTGCTATCTCCCTGAATTCGCGTTGACGAGATATCGTTCGAATGTGCGCAGAAAACATGCCGTCACCGCCGTCCTCGCCGAGCATAGTCGGCGAGCAAGAAGTCGGCGTGGAAGCCCTGATGGAGCGTATGAAACGTTTGTCGGAAAAGTCCGAGTCGTATCAAATCACGCAAGAGGAATTGTCCAAGAGATTCGAGACGGTCGAGACGCAGTCGGCGGAACTGGCAGCCGCGCCGCAGAGGAGTAGCTCGGTCCTCGATTCCGACATCGGTCATTTCATCGAGGATCCCACCTTCATCTACCAAGACTTTGCCAAGGTACTTTTGCTCGTTCCTCGCTCGACGGCTTTCTCCGACAAATCGATACTATACGAGCCTAGATATGCCTACATATGACTACATATTTTTACTCGAATTGCCCGACGCCCGTTTCTCTATCGAAGGAAATAAGAAAACGTATTCCAAGGCGACGCGATTACCGTTTTGCACCGCACCACCCATGAATATTTACGATCGGACGACACGTGTCCGCTTAGCCGTACCACTTCGCGAAGGAGTTCCCCGTACTTGTTACTAATTAATTACTAATTTCGTGCCTTTTCTCGTGGTTGTTTCAGCGGGGTCAACTGAACGACATACCGACTTTTCGCGTGCAGGACTATTCTTGGGACGATCACGGTTACTCGTTGGTCAATCGTCTGTACAACGACGTCGGTAATCTGCTGGACGATAAATTCAAGACAGCTTACAATCTTACGTATTACACGATGGGCACGCACAGCAAAGTCGACACGTCCCGTTTCAGACGAGCCATCTGGAATTACATTCAATGTATGTTCGGCATCAGACACGACGATTACGATTACAACGAGGTGAATCAGCTGCTCGAACGGAGCCTCAAGACTTTTATAAAGAGCGCTGTCTGTTATCCGGAACGTGTCACCAAAAGGGACTACGATCGCGTCATGAGGGAGTTCAAGCACAGCGAAAAGGTTGGTACTTTTCGCTTTTCGCCTTTTCGAGTTCAACCACTTACCCATTTACCAATTTACCAATTTACCAGATAAGACGAATCCCGGAATCTCCGAGAAAGAGGTTCTTTCTTCTTAAATTCGCCAACTTTTCGTCGATGACCGTTCGAATGCGCGAAATTTTCAAATTTACTCTTTTTTTTTACTTTCGAAACTTTTCAAACCTATGATTTTCAAACCTATGTTGATCGGTTTTCTCGTTCTAGACGTCGATTTTTCATCGGATTACGTAATCGACAAGCTGTTACGTACGAATTCGTTTGCATACAATTCCGTTATGTTTCCTTTTCTCTCGACACGTTTCCTCGTTTCACGTGTAACAACGGTCTGTTGTTTCGTCTAGGAAATACGAATCGTTCCACTTTAATTGCATCCGAACGAATCAAAAGTTTAGCTCTTTTTCACAAAAATATATCTATCTAGTAGAGTTTCATTTTCCGAAAAATTACATATATATCTTTAAGAGGAATCTGTTTCGATTGTTTTCAGGTTCACGTGAACCTGATGATCTTGGAGGCCCGAATGCAGGCGGAGCTCTTGTACGCGCTCCGTGCCGTCATGCGATATATGACCTAAGCGAAGCCAATCGTCCTCGCTCCTTCGTCTACTTGCTGTCTGTCAGTTTATCGTCGGTTTATTTTATCGTGTAGCTGGCGCGCCACGAGTTCGCGAGTCGTCATCGCCGTCGCCGTTTCGCGAAGACTTGCACGAACGAGGCACAGAGAAGAAACGAGCGAACGCGGCACCGATTCTCACGCAGCATATAATTAAATAACCGTATCCTCGCACGGTGACACGCGTACACATATTCGATCGATCCATCCAACTATCCCTAACGTACTACGCATACTACGAGAGAAGTTCGCGTTGCTGTCGATACGCGTAGCGCGTCAACGAAGAACAACAACCGGCCAAAAATGTTTCGACATATTCGTTCATCCGTTAAGACGATCTTACGGAAAGAAGCGATTCGAAAAAAAAGGAACAAGAGGAACAAGTTTTTTTTATCATCGAACACGCGGAGAATTTGGTGAATTTTAAAAGCGTTTACCTTTTTCATTTTGTATACCCCTGGCGGGGAAGAGAAGACACGAAGAAGAAAAAGAAAGAAAGAGAGAGAGAGAGAGAGAGAGAGAGAGAGCGAGAGCGAGAGAGAGGGAGAGAATGTGAGAGAGAAAGAGATTTTTATTGTTTGTTTTGTAAATAGACACTCGTATTTTTCTATTTTCGCGAGGATCGTAGTGAACCGTTATTTGCACGTTCCGTTAGCGTTTCAGATCTGTTACAGTTTTTACTAGCCCCCTTCGCTTCACCCCCCTTCATTTCTTTACGCAACATTCAGCCACGTCGGTAATTTAGAGCAACTCGCTTTTTTAAACGTATCCTTCCTTCGACTTGTCCTTCGCGTTTCGCGTACGTGCACACGATAGACAGTGATATCAATTTTTTATTTTTCTCTTTCGAAACGTTCTTTTTTCCGTCTATTTGTTGAGATCGCGACGGACGAGGGAAAAGCGCGAGCCCGTTACGCGTAACTGGTTAACGAACAAAACCGTTCGCGTTGCTCTTTTCTATCGTATCGCGAAACGATTTATCGACGGCTCCGATTAACGATTAAATAGAAAGTTTATTAACGAACGTTCGCGATCGGAAATGACCGAGATCGTTCGTCTCGAGTTTCGCTGCTCGTCGAACACGACGAGACGACCGAACGCGAACGAGAAAACTGTTGTCTTTCGCGCGCCATGATCGCGGTCCACGTTGTACATAATTATAATACGGTTTTAACTTTGTTTATTTCGGTGACTATCGCATCGCCCGAAAACTATCGGGTTGGCAACTAAATTCCTTTCGAAATCGCTCCAATTCTACCTTCAAGGAATCGAACAAATGCTCCCTAAACGGATTTTTAATTTATATTTACACAGAAAATACGCGTTAATTACCGCTTTTAACAAATATTTCCTTTATTTCATATACGTATATCGATACACGTATTATCGACTACTTCGACTACGTAATAGGAATATTTCCAATTCGGCAAACGATATCGGTAAAGTTTCTAACGAGAATTTCAACGTTACTCGTACGTGATTGTGTCGCTGCTGTCAACGCGTTGAAATGATCGAGCGAACAAAGATATCGTGTCTTTAAATAATTCCACAAGGATAAAGATGCGAGAGTCTCGAATCTAGTTGCTAACCTAATAAACGATATAACGAGAGAAAGAGAGAGCATGAGAGGGGGTGAGGAGGTGTGGAAGAGAGAGAGAGAGAGAGAGAGAAAGGTCGCAAGAGGAGAAATGATAAAAGTGTACCTTCGATTCCGTCGTATTCGAGCGTACAGATGATCGAAAAACAAAGCGTTTAGATCGTAGGACGATCTGCGCGCGTGCAAAGTCCGCGCGCGCAGAGACAAGCAATGCTCGTCGGCTGTGTTTATTTTCTCGTTCGACCGTGAAGCTTTATCGACTCACGAGTTTGTTCGAGCGAGAATCGATCTCGTCGATCCTTGTTGTACCCGCGCAGCCAAATTTCTGTCCGCATATTCCGGTGATGGACAGACTGGGTGTGCTCGTCGAACGCGAACACCGGCGTAGTGAATCTTCGAATTTACAAATTTCATATTCCTATATTCGCGAATTTACAAGCGTATCCGCATGCCGAAACGTTCGAAATTCCGAGAAATTGGTAATCGAGGAATTTAGAAATTTGGAAATCGGTTCCGCGAGTGGTGCGCGTCGGAACAGCACGGATGGCCGTCACCGGTATGTCCGGAGATCGGAGATGTTCAACGAGCTTACGCGCAGAATTATCGATATTATTACGGGTACGAGTGCGTAACAACACGAGAGTAAGAAAAGTGGCAAGGGCCAAACGGACGAATTACGAAAAGAAGAAGCGGTTTTTTGCGAGACGTTTATCAACGAATTTTTTATGCCTTTCGTGCGTAACGTTGTTTACCGTACCAATGAGCTATCGAAACGGAAGTTCCTTCCGACGAGCAAAAAGAACAGAGAAGAAAAAAAAAATGGTTGATAAACGGTAGAGTTATGCCTCTAATGCGCAAGGAGGACCGAGAGAGGCTGTCTAAAAAATAAATCAAATCCATATTAAGTCTAATAAGGTACAGATTACGCGTGGTACAGGAAGAAAAATAAGTAACGGGGGAAGAGAGAAGAGGAATTAGGCGTGTCTGTGATCGCATATTATACAGTAGTATGTATAACGCGCGCACGCATCTGTATGGGAAGCGTAGATGAAAGCTGGCCTGATTATATGTCGGATATTATACATATATATACATATATACGTATTAGATAAATACGTATGTACGCGGATACATACGATGCGTATATATATACACGTTTACTACGAAAAGAGAGAAGAACGCGTGCTACGTTAAGAATACGTTAAGAATACGTTAAGAATACGTTAAGGATACGTACGGGGTGAAAGCAAACGACACCGGGAAAACACGAGAGACGCGTACGTGTAGCGTTTGTAATTACGGTGTCTCTTTATTATGTAACCGTGTATTGGCGCTCTGGAATTATCGTGTATCCGCGAACGTTTTTCGTGTTCTCGATCGCAAATTTACGGGAGACTCGAGATGGAGAGACACGGCGAGCGTTCGTCGACGAGTCATAAACGCGTAGATAACCAGCCGATAAGCACACCAACGACTTTTCGACCAATAGTGACGCGTTTGCCTCGTAAACGATGTCCCCACATATCACTTGGAGAGTTTTAGAGAGGGCGAGTTTCGCGATCGTCGCTCGCTCTCGCGCGATCAATTTTATAGCCATTTCCGTTCTCTGTTCTCCGTTCTCCGTTCTTCCTTCTTCGTTCCTCGCTCGTCTCTCGTCGCTCCAAGATTACGCGAGTTTCCAAATTTCTGCTCGCTACGCCGGTATCTGGCATATCCGTTTGCGGAGAATTTCACAGTTCGTGCATCGTAATAGAGGACAAATCGAGCGATATAACGAACGAAGAATACGAAGAACGTGGTCAGTTGCACGGACGACAGTATTCCGTTATCTACACTTTCACTTTTTACCAACTTTATAAACTTCTACTCTTTCTCTCTCGTATTCTCACTCTCTCTCTCTCTTTCTCTTTCTTTTCTACCATCTCCCGTGTCTTTACGCGCCTCAATTCTGTTCGTTCTTCCCCAGCCGATTAGGTAATCGCGATATACGCGCGAGCAGAGATTAACCGTTTACCGAGCCGCGATTTTCCCGATCACGGAATTTTTATTCGTCCAGACGAGTATTTTGTTTTTTTCTTTTCTATCGATCGAAAATAACTTAACGGAACGCGTTCTATCGTTTCATTTTCTTTCGAGTGTTCGATCGTATCGAATCGGATCGGAAACACGGTTTCACGAGGAGCGCGCACCGTTCTTCACCCGTAATATCGTCGAACATTTTTTAACGATTAGATTCCTGGAGCAGGCGCGTAAACGGTTAAGAGAAGCGAGCGGAACCCCGACCAAAGAGACTTTTTCGCTATCGAGGCTCATCTTTCGCGTCGCCCATTTTTATACGCTGGTAAATATACCTATATAATATATATCTCACCTGTAGAGGAAATCGTTCCTGCTCGAAAATCGAATAACCGAGCGATACTCTTGTACCTTCGTCGCCGTCTCGCTGAAATGATCAAAAGGATCGAAGAAACGCGAAAGAAAGAAAGAAAGAAAGAAAGAAAGAAAGAAAGAAAGAAAGAAAGAAAGAAAACTAGAAAAGATCGATCAGCGGATCTTATACGTCGCTTATTTCTTCTCTCTATCTGTTCACTCTTTTCCTCTTTCTCTTGGTCGATTTTGCACGAATCGCGTGCGAGCGAACGATCGGTGAACTCGATCGAAGGACGGAGAACAGATTGATTTTTTCTTTTGGGAAATGATTGGTGGTGAAACGTGTTCGTGGCACGTGCTCGGTGCCCGGGCTGATCTCATAAAATTAATAAGCATCGTCGTAGTCGGAAGGGAGGGATAAAGAAACGTTTTTCCTTTAGTTTTTATAGGTTACAGAGGAAAAGAGAGAGCGAGAGAAAAATGAACGAGGAGAGGAGGATCTTGATCGTTTTTTTTTTTTTTTTTTTTTTTTTTTCGCTTCGACCGGTTATCCTGGCGCGGGAACGAATCTCGCGAGAACAAGGTCAAATTTATAACGTTTCTACTTTTTATTTATTATTAATTGTTCTTTTTTTTTTTTCTTTCTTTTTTAACGAGAAATCGAGCAGCGAACATTCGAAGCTCGAACCGCTGGTTGCTCGGCTGTTTTTACGTGCGTAACATTTGACGAGATCGCGTCAGGATTTCGGTCGCCTCGAACAATCGTGGAGGTGGACGAGATCCGTGGGACGAGAAAATCGTTGTCGGTTGTCGGATGTCGGAACGACGAAAACTCCAACCGAACGTTTGTTTTACGAAATAGTTGTACGCGTATCTCTTGTCACCTTGTTCTTTTAATGTAATTTTTAATTTCGATGATAGATCGACGGATTTTCACGCGGACACGAACACGCAAACACCGTACATTGTACGAAGACGGAAAAAGGTTGAACGTTGTTCTCGACGAAGAAGCGCGCGTGTTCGCGTCGCGAGCTCGAGCCACCTCCGAGAGTCAGAGAAAGAAAACATGTCGCGGAAAAGAAAGAAAAGAACGTTTACACGCCAGCGCGTCGAGTATGATCGTGTGATAATTACAAGTGATTTGACTAGGCCCTTCCAAATGGATTCAGTCGATTATATTATTGTATCGTATCGTCGTATCAGATGTCGCGGACACGCTGGTACCAGCTCGAATTCGCGGTTCACCTTCTTTCGTCCGTTTATTACCGTTCCCTGCTTTTCTCTCCCTTTGCTGCTTTAGTTCGTCTCGCGTGTTTCCAGCGTCACCGCCTAGTCAGAGACCCTTTCGTTTCGAAACCCGGAGAATTCCGTTCGCGGCTACGCCCGGAACATCGCGGTCACGTTGATTCGATTAAGCGACGCGGTCAACGCCTAATCTTATCATGGACCGTGGCGAGACGCCTTAATCTCGGATCGTTTCGAGATTCAGTTGAGGAATTCCTCGGGCACAACAGGATTACTCGTATCTTTTCTTCGTTTCGCACAGACGGTTTCCATTCGATCGTCGACCGATTCGAGCTGCTACCAGCGTGACGCGTTTACGTGGAGGGTCGTATGTGATGTGATTTCTTTTATATCATAACGAATGATGAACACTCTAAGAAATGTTATAGTTTCATATAAGTGATATGTTATTTGTCATTTATTTTATCCCTTAATAAATGATGTTATATAAAAAAAAGCAGCGTCTGATCAATTGCCTAACCTGATACCTCGGATTCCTTGCTTTCGTCGATGCTTTCGCGAGTCGACAACGTCGGCATCCAAGTCTGTTCGAAGCTCGGAATAATCGGTGGGACGAATTAATTGAAACAACGATCGTATCCGTCTTCTCGTTTTACATTTATTCACCGTCTATCTGCATACACACGTGAAACGACACCAAACGTCTACTTTCTTGTACTCGTGTTACGCTAAACAATTTGACTCGCTTGTCTCGTCGCATTATGTTAAATTACTTCCGAATAGGATCGACTACGTTGTCGCGTGTCGTCGCGTGTCGTCGCGTGTCGTCGCGTGTCGCCGCGTGCCGCCGCGATATTTACAAACAAGAAAAGAAACAGAAAAAAAGGGAAATAGAAGAAGATCCTTTCGCATAGTCAGCGTCGATGATAAATCGGAATTCTCGAAATTCGAATCTTGTCGTCTTGTCGCCGTCCAGTCTTGTTGGTCCACGGATGATGACGAGGAGAATCTCGGAAAAGCCTGATTCTTCAACGATTTCCAATTGGACGACTAATTTTTCGCGATCGATCGGAGCACGGAAAATAAACGGAGCTAATCGACGCTCGAGGTTCGCGTTTCTCGATCGAACCAGCCTCTTCGATGGTTCCTTTTCTTCGAGAGGAGACGCGCCGTTCTATTAGCGTGGTCGTTCTACCTACAGCGTTCTCGATAGGGTCGATTAACGGAGACTAATCACGTCGACGGTGGTCGGTCGAAAGACGATTTTCTCGAGCCGTTGTTTGCCCCTGTAACAAATATCTCGACAGAATATTTCTACGCGACAGAAGTGAGAAATTGTGGTGCAGAGACGAAGGTCGAGAGAAGGTTTCCCGTTGGAAAAATTCTTTTTCGCGACGGGACACGCGCTTCTCGGTGATCGATCATCCCGTCGTTGCCATTGGCGTAACTAGCTAGGAAACAGTTCGCAATCTCGACTGGCCGTTTTCACCTTCGTTACCCTTCGTCGCGTGCTGCTACATATTTAACTGGCTGTTCGCCTGTGTTACTCGGCTAATCTAAACGCGCCGTAAAGCAAGACAGAATATGTCTAGTTCGGTTACGCCAATGCTCGTTAGCCAACCGGTGTGCGAACAATCGTGGGTGCAGTCTCTACGGTGGTAAAATCGTGACCTCGTCGAAACGACTAAGAAATCGACACCGCGAACAAATTGTGCAAGGTTCGTTCGACGACGCGCCTACTGCGATATCTAGAAAAACAACGGTAGAGGAACGAACTCGGACAGCGATCCGTTTGTTCGGTGCCACTTGATGCGTTTTGTACTTGCTTCTCGGTTCTTTCTATTTTTTTCCTCTTTCCTTTCGTTTCTCCCTTTTCTCCCTTTTATCCCTTTTCTCTCCTTTCTCGACTCCTCGATCCTACTTGGCTGATCACGGAGGTGTGCAGAAAATAGTGACTAATTTCCTTCGTAGTCGCGAGACTGTGGTGGCGGTGTGTGACGATGCATGTGGATGTGTGGCGGCAATTCGACCGTGGGAACACCCAGACTGCTTCTCTGCAATCGAAACAGATCGTTTTCACTAGGATCTTTTCCGACCGTATCGACGTTTAAGCCTTTATCGGAGAAATGTCGACATTCGTGTTTGAAACGGTTTTGAAACGGTTCGTCGGGAATACCTGATTCGTTTTTCGTTATTTTGCACGACACGGGACGGCACCGACTCGAGAGTGTAGGTTCGGTTGTTTGGTAATTTCGAAATTGATCAAGCTACGAGGAACTCGGTTACTCTGCACGGAGGGACTTACCTGGGATCTCATCCCGTTGAAAGCGGTGGCAGTGGGGTTATCCTGGGGATAGCCGAGCACGTGGGTCGAGCATTTCTCGCAGCCGCGCCGCCGCCTCGATGACGCGTGGCAACGCAAAGCGCGACACAATTCTCGCGCCATTTCCGAACACAGAGACTCTTGTTGTTGTTGTTGTTGTTGCTGCTGGTGCTGTTGCTGGTGCGTTTGTTGTTGCTGCACGGACTGCGAGATTCCTTGCAAGGATTCCGAGCAGACCGGCGTCGATGCGGGAGCTCTCTACGTTTCGATTAGAAAAACGATCGGTCGACGGTGATAATCGATCGAGCAATTAGACCGAATGTCTGACAATGAGACACGGAGAGAAATCGAGGGAAACGCTCGATTGCTACGACGAATAGTAATTAAAAGGTACTCGTTCGCAGCTTCGCTCGTCTAAAATGTAACGCGAGGCCAAAGTAGAACGAACGAAGAAGAGAAGAATCGCGATCGTTTCGAAAGAAAAAGAAGAGACTAGAGGGGAGGATGTCTGAGAAAAAAAACGGACCTTGGTTGACGAGCGAGCTTGGTGCGTTCGTAGTCGGCCGGCATGCTTCAGTGGAGGATGAGCTCATGCTGCGTCGCAAAAATACCACGACGGTCGGTCGAAATGGAACACAAAAAAGTGAGAAAAATTCATGCAACCCTGTTTAAATAGGTCATGCGTGGCTGTGTTCGATTGCCTGGAAAAAAAGCTCGTTTCTTTGACGGCGGTCAGTCGGTTAAATCGTATGGAAATCGTACGGGAATAAGCGGGGATCGGCAGGGTGACCGAGCGGAGAAGATCGCGCGATCGAGGATATTCGCGGTATTCGCCGATTCTCCGTCGCGTTTTCCGTTCGGAGCTTTTCAACGCCGCGAACCGTCTACCAACTACTCACCCGTTCCGCCGGCGTATTTCTCCTCGAATTGTAGCAAAACTCGAATATCGCGATCAGCACGGCGAAAGCTAAACCGCACAACAGCACGACGAACACTCCACCTAGAAGACAGCAAAAAATGCTTACTCTCCAGCAAATGTAAAAATTCATGGATCCTGATCGCGTACAGGACACCGTTTGGTCTTTGGCGAACCTTCTTGAACAACCGATCGAGAGGTTGTGTCGAGAAAGTGGACGAGAAAGTGGTCGAGAAAGTGGTCGAAACAAACGAGCAGCGTTTTTTCTTCGTATCCGGTGTGCGATTTTAATTCGGCGACGATCAACTGTTAGCCGTATAGAAGCGAGTTTTTTATCGCCCTCTACGTATCGCTGTCCCTACGGAAACGTACCGCGTGTCGCCGAGCTACCGATAAAAAGTTGAGGGCATCGCGTTCACGGAACTTCTTGCCGAATATAATGTACGCTGGTTCTTTTCGCTAAGGGTAACGGTAGAGATCATCCCTCGAATAAGAACGTTCGCGAGATTACCTATGTTATCCACTCCCAAAGAATTCGCCTTGCTTTCTTTTCCTTTCTCGGTTCTCATGCAGGTGTCACCAGGACTCTTCCACCATTTATCATACAGCATTTGAATCTCGCCCTTTTCCTGCAGCTCCAAAATTGCCAGAGATATCTTGTCGCGCCAAGGAGAACCTACGAAAGGACAACGATCGAATTATTACGTATATACGACTATACGGTTAACTTTACAAGTTAAGTTAATCGCGAAGCAACGGAAAGTTATATCGATGCGAACCGAGGTTTACATTAATTTAATTAGGTCGTTCCGTTCGAACAGGTATCGTAGAGAATATCACCGTACCCATCGGCGTGGCGATTCCGTATCCCTTGCTGTCCAAAAGTCCACCGATCTGCGTGAGATTGCAATCCCTTTGCACGATATAATCCAACATGGTGGATTCCATGAGGAAAGCGTAGTCGCCTTGAAGGACCCTTTGAATCCCTTCCTCGTAGGTGGGCACGAACACGGATGGTTTTTTATTCTCCATGAATCGCCACATTTTCTTGTATGTCTCGATCATGGAATCCTTTAGATTTTAGAGAATGGGTTCACGGCAGTGAGTCGCGCGCGTACAGAATGTAAAAGAGATAAGAACGATTACTATTAGGAGGTTACCCTGAAAAAGGTCATGGTGCTTCCGCTATCCAGGGTCCCGTATGCGATGTCCGTTTGGCCGGCAAGATCTTCCGCGTTTTCGATCGGCGTTATCATTCGTTCCACCGTCAGGAAGGCAGCCAAGTTTGCGGTATACGACGAGATGATTATCAGGGTAAAGAACCACCAAATACCGCCGACGATTCGTGTACTCGTTGCCTACGTCGTAACATTCTTCTCGTTAGGTCGTCTTTACTTCGTGTAATAACACTAGAAGAATATTCGCTTCTGCTCGGATCGCCACGTACCTTGGGATTCAGATCACTGCCTTGTTGCATCAGCGTTCCGATCGTGAACCAAAAGCTGTTAGCCAGCGAGAACTGATTCTCGACGACTTCCGAGTCCGCGTGACAAGGATGAGGGTTGTTCCACTCGTACGGGCTGAACCTCGCGACCACGAACATCGTCACCGAGACGAGAACATACGCCGCCAAAACGTACAGCCAAATCTCGATGGCCAACGGGTTCATGAAGGAGAATAGGCGAGCCGGATGACTAGTCGGTACCTGGAACAGTCCGTCGACGTTATTCGCCGCAAACGATCCAATTTTCATTCTAGTCCTTAACTACGCTGCATCTAGCGTTATGCAACGCTCGTAGGTGAACGATACACGAAAGGCTCGATTAGAGATTCTGGAAGAAATCGTAAAACGCGTGAATCGATAGAGAATAGAGATCGCGAGAAAGGACAGGCGACAGTATCGTTATCGATTTTGATTTCAATTAAACTTGTAAGCCGCGTTTCCACGAGAATCGCTTCGTAACGCCCCTGTGAATTCTAGCTAACAGGAGAGTTCATTATCGACCGGACACGCGTGTGTATATGCACACCTGTGTAAGGGAGAACCGATTGCGAGCTCGAAATTAAAGAGCATGATACGTTTGCCGTTTCCGTTTAATCTTCGACGTATTATTAGTTGACCGAACTTCTAAAGAATATTCAATTCTTAGCAGGATGCACCGATTCGAATAAAATGGGAAGACAACGCGATTAGATGACAACTAAAGAGGTCTTTGCGATCACCGTGTAACGTTGGATTTTCAAGTAATAATTTACGATCGAAAAGGAAAAATCGTCCAAGGAAAAAGATTCAATTTCGAATCGAGGATCAGTCGATAATTTCGATTCGTTCGAGAGAAATTGACATCTCGTTAGAAAGAGAAATCTACGCTTTCGGGTCCTCTTTCGACGAACTGTTGCTCTCTTTGTCGCTTTGTTCGAGAGGTAGGACGCGACGCGACGGGACGCGGTAGTTGTTCTCGCTAGTCTCTCGTCCGATCTATCGACGAATCGTTGAATTTTAAATCGGTTAATTCCGTCGGCGAGAGAGGGTCGCTTCGGTAACGAGCGCTCGACGTCCAGACTCGTAGATTCTTTTCGTTAAATGGAACCGAAGAAGAAAACGAAGACCGATCACGCTCTCTCGTCTCGAATATTCCGCGCGTTCGAACGATCGTCCTCGATTCGATCGAAAGGATCGCGAACAAGCATACGCGTTATAAGAAAGGGTAAGAGAAGAAGGCTACGAACGAAGCGACGTACTAGTGTCCCGAGCGCGAACGCGTTCGACCGATTACTAACGACCGAGAGGTGGATGAAAAATGGCCGAGGAACGGAATTACGAAACTCTGCGGTTGACAAGCGAGCAAAAATTCGTCCACGCCATTTCGCCTCGTTTTTCCGACAGAACATTACCCTGTCGCTTCGTTTATACGCTTCTCGTAAATCTCGGCGATGCGTTTGATACCGATGAGATCGCGATGTCACGCGTATTATCGCGGCGTTGCGAACAGCTGACCAGATGCCAGGGTTATCCTGACCCCGACCACAGGAATCGTGGAATTACGGACGACAGTTGGTCGTGATATAACAGTGAAATCGCGGAATGCGCGTATCAGATGGTATGTCCAAGCGAATTTCGCGATAGCTTCGGTACTCGATAGCCGAAAGAGTATCGTTTCGAAAAGGAGAAGACGTAATAAAAAGATTATTGACGCGTCGATAAACGGCCGTGAACCATTAAACGTTCCACTTGACTGCGGTGCTCTAGTTTTTCCGCCGATTAAACCGAGCGGGAGAGGAGAGGATCGCGACAAATCGAGCAACTCACGTTTCCGAGTAACAACAGATTGCGGTATCGTGGCGACCGGCGGCGAGCTTTCAGGATGTTCACGGTGAATCTTGTCGAACGATCGATCGCGATATCGAATAATTAAAGGACACCTTGGGTAGAGACAGTCGCCAGCACCGATTGCAATTAAAGCGGTCGCATTACACTAATTACAAGGACGCACGGTGGGCACGCTGATTGCGCCTCGATAAGGGGACATTCCCTTTTTCCTGCGAGAACGAACGAACAATTTCTTCGAGCGAAACTTTCGACGGGTCTTCTTCTCGATTGTTCGAGATAAAAACTTTCGATACAGTGATTCTCGACGCTTTCGGGTTGGCCACGTCGCAAGAGACGAAGATCTGTCGGGGTAGAAAGAAAACACGGACACGGGAACAGCAGCGGCCGAGGTTACAGTTTCCGAGGGTAGCGATCGAGAAAATCCGCTAAATGAAATAAGAGCGTTCGAGGAAAAACCGGTTGAGAGGCACTGTCGAGACAGCCCTCGTTTGCGAGAAATCACGTAAAGAAAAAAGAAAACTGCGATAGGTTGGCGGCGCTTATTTATTAGAAGGGGAAAAATGACTTTGCGGAGAAAATTAGCTGGCAATTAACGCGGCCGCGATACGAATTAACAGCAGCCTGGACGATTTTATTCGTGACGCGCGGCCAGTGCCGCGTTATTTACGTACAGCCAGTCGGTTTCTGTGCGAGTTACGGGGAGAGCAAAAAAGGAGAATAACGTTATAAAACGTAGTCTCCGCTTTTAAATCCGCGAAACTGGCAGACACAGAGGCACGACATTTAAACACGACTGCCTACTACTGGAATATTAACCCCTTGTCGTATTTTCACGAATTTCACTCGTGATGTACTCTACATTCTTGGTACTTCGTTAGAACGATATCCTTCGTACAATACTCATCTGACGAATAAATTGTACGGCAAGGGGTTAATTACCGTGCCGAAAGAAACACCGATGAATTATCGCGAGTTATTTCGAAATTAGAGTAGTCAAGATATTTCGGTGGAAAATATTAGCCATGTTTAGAAGTGAATTAGTCGACGACATCGGCAGCGAAATAAAAGGAGAAAAGCAGAGAAGACAAAGTAGAAATGGAAGTGGCACGGTGGCCATACGTAGTCGCCGTAAATTTGTCCCAGCGAAACGGTCGATCGAATTTTCTATCGATAGTGGGAAATAGAGGTCGAGACGACGAGGCTGAAACCGAAGGAAGCCGATCGTTCGTCTTCCTTTTCAGCGTTTGCTCGTTATTGCAGCCGCGTCACGCCGTTATTGTTTCCGTTGCCTTCCTTCGAAACTGCTCTTGCCTACGTACAATTAGTTTTGTCGATTACCGAGACACCGATCGTTACTTTATTCGAATCCCCGTGGCCTTTTTCATATACCGTTCTTTATTCGCTTCTTTTTACGTTAATCGGCCAAAAGTGCTTTCGCTGATTAATTTTAAGCAGACGTTGCGGCAAACGACAAACAGCGGTTAGCGAATTAGCTCGGAGCTTCGAGGTCGAGACTCCTTTGACGATTTTCATTTAGCGATATCGACCGAAGCGCCGAGTCCTGGAAAAATTCTGCCGGTAATAGTAAAAGAGAGCGGAAGGGAAGACTTTATAAACGTTGAAACGACGAGAAGTTGTAACCGTAAAGAATACGAGAAACAAAGTGGTGCCGTTTGAAAAAGTTTGCGATAACGAAAAACTTGAAAGAGAAAAAAAGAAGAAAAAGCGGTTCGTTCGGTGCTTCTCCGTTATGAAACGAGTCACGAGCAGGTTCGGATTAACCGAGTAAATACGATATTGACCGAAACCATTTTTCACCGAGCATTCTTAATCTTCTAAGCGACATTTCTCGGGAGCGCAACTAAATATCAATTTAAAAGCATATTTCGCGAAACGAGACAAGTTTCGAATTTAAAAGGGCCGGTGGTTTTCTATAGATGATCGGTCCCTAGATAGGATAATCGGTTCACGGTGATTAGGCAAATTGTAGACTTCGGACCGTGTTCAAGTGTCCCATCTTGCCGTGTTCGTCGCCTCGTTTCGCCACGTCTTTGTTCTTACCTTGAAAAGGATGGAAATACCAAGGTTCATGAACGGCTTCGTAAAGTCGATCACGCTTTCGCGAGCGTAATTAATAGTCATCGAGCCGACCGCCAAGTCTGCTTTCTGCGAATAAACACGAATACGTTCGGTTAGTAATCGCGGAGTGTACATTTGATCAATTCTTGGAAATGAGTGCATCGAGAAAAAAGTAGGCTCGTCTAAATGGTCGAAAATAAAGCAAACGATACGGTGACGGTGTATGTTGTGGAAGGGATCTATGGCTGGTGTACAAGGTGAATCGTGGATTTTCGAAAACAGATGGAAGAATACGCGTTTCCCTCGAGGATCTTGGCAAGATTTCACGATTTTGCGAGAGATTCTTCCATCTGTTTTTGCTCGTTCGTTAGCCTATTTCGATCTAATTCGACTATTAAAAGCAGTGATCTCGAGTGTCGGTGTCAAAAAATAGCGTGCAGTACGTAAATCAAGAGGAGATCTACTCGCGCCTCTAAGACAACTACTTCTACGTTAAAATCACCTCGAACGAAGATGGTAATCGTTCAAATATTATTCGAGATTCTTCGACTCTTGATCGGCGAGAAGTTTTCACGAATTTTCTCAGATACCTGATCAGATTTTCTCGGTCGGAGAAAAATCGAATTTTTTCGTCGATCCAAACAATATCGGTTACTCGTCGAATTACACTTTGCCGAAAAGGTTCGCCGCTCGCACGTATCGTCGGAGAAGAAGAAGAAGAAGAAGAAAGATCGCTCGAGAACTCGAGAAGATCAGTAAGTCGGAGAAAGATTTTCGGTTCAATTCGGAAGCCGGTTCTCGGGGTAAAATGGAACATGCATAGAGTACGTTATCTAACTGCTTTTTCAGCGTCTGGAAAAGCACTTGCAATGTTATAGAGCACACTGCTACCCCGCGCAGATTTATTTCCGACTGTATGCCGTCCTCGGAAACCGTACACCTATATTACGCGGACTTGACCGATAAGCTGGATCGAAAGAGATCGCTTAGCCCACCGTTTCGCGGGTTCGCGCGTTCTCGCGTGTTCGCGTTCTTCGTTTCGCTTCGCCGATGTCTTTCACGAGAATTTTCGATATTAAAATACCATGTCCGTCTATGGAATATAAATGGTCGTGAAAAATGTCGAGCATTATGTATCTCGCACGAGAACATACACGGGTCTCTGAGATGTCGCTGTTCTGTTTATGTCATGTATTTACGTATACCTAACGAGAAGCTCTATCATTAATCACGTGGTTTGGCGTAAATTATACACTGATCCGTTACGATTAAGGTACGAGAAGGAACGCTAAGTAGCCTTCGTTATTCGAAGGTTATTCGGCTCGAGTCGGCTGCTCTCTCTTCTTTATTACGGAAGCTCGCGGTGTGGTTAAGTCGCATTTTTTCGTTCGCGAGTTCGAGCTACCGCTACGGTCCGAGAATTATTAACGATCATCCGACAAAATTAATAACGGAGAGCTCGTGATATAGTATCGGCTGCTTCGCAACAGCTGTCGCCCAAAGGGCGGAAGAAATCATGGCTCTAACACCCTGACAAATTTTTCTTTCTCTAAATTTTTTCTTTTGCCCGAAACGGCAATTATTTCTCACTCGGAAACACGACATTTTTGCGATACGGAACGATGGTAAAGCGATTACGATTATCGAGAAAGCACGGTGTCACGAGGTGCAGCGTAAACGGAAGAAAATTATTGCGCGACAAAATATTTCCAACAGGATACGTTATTCGCGAATACCGGGTCAATGCATTTATGCATCGCTCATTCGGATACACGCGCATTCGACTTTCAGCTCGGTAGAATAGTAAATTCAATTCCAACGTTCGAGATTTACGACAAAAGTAATATCGGATTATAGATATACATATTATAAAGATTTTCGAGAAAGCGGTTCGACCGATAGATAGATAGATAGATAGGTACGATTTCTTTCCTTTATAGCTTTCGAGGCCTTAGGTTGAGTCGCAATTTCGTCGCAATTTCGTCGCCGGACGATCGGATTCATCGATCAAAGAATCGCACTTAATCGATCGAATACGCTACTGTGCGGAACATAGACCGGAGAAGCATGGTTTCGCGCCTGCCGGTTCACTGGTTAGGTTACGTTGCACGCATTTCCACGCTCTGCTCGACTCGACACGCGATTTGCATTGCAAACCACCCCTCTTGTCCGGTCTCTGGTAATAACCGAACCCTGGCCGCATCTATCGCAACCTCTGTCTTCGTTATCGGTTACCGAAGCAACTGCACTCGTGGAATCTCCACTGCCGAATTCGGGGATCGTTAACTATCTCGATCGAGTTGTAGGAGAAAATTCGATCTAAGGACGAACAGTTGCTTTTCGACGGACGAAATTTCTTACCTTCTTCCGGCAATTATCGTTGTACATTAGGTGTACCAATGAATAATCCACTACTGTTCTTAACAAGTTTGTAAAGTTGCGAACAAGTGCGTCTCGTCTTTCGCGTATTATCTGAATTTGTCGGCGTAGTAGAAGGGACGCGTAGAGAGGAGTACTTACGAACCGATCGACGCGGCGCGGAGACTGAAGCGCGTGAATCCCGCGAACGGAAACGGGAACGCGAACGCTTCGATAAGAGAGAAACTCACCTTGTCCATCAGCTGCCGGACTATTCCGTTCCATTCGCCGGTCTCGTAATCGTAAACGCCGTACTTGCCATCCGGTACGAGCTCGATCCTGTAGCCGAAGCCCACCATCTCGGCTATCTCCTTCAGTAGGTCGATGCAGAAGCCCTCGTAACGCGCGTTGCCGCTCAAATTCCCTCGGCTCTTCACCATTACGTACGGCTGCTCCTACGGGGACCATAAAAAGGAGCTACTACCTTCCGCCTTCCTCTTCTTCCTCCTCCTCTTCTTACTTCCTTCCTTCCTTCCTTCCTTCCTTCTCTTCTTTCATTTCTTTTCCTCACCTTTCCTCTCCTCTATCTATCTTTGCATTTTTTCCCATATTCCTTTTTATTCTCTTCTCCTTTCTTTTCCTCTCCATCCCACAACTCGCCCGTGTTTCTTTTTCGATTATTTTTCTCTCCAACAGCCTCCCGTTCCTCTTTATTCTCTCCCGTCGCGTAATCTTGCCCTTTAATAACCTGCTATTTTTTTTCCTTCGCTTCGAAATTTACTATTTTCCTGCAGGATTGTTTCATTGGTGTACCTACACGGAGGAAATATTTCTCCTCCTTCCTTTCGCTCTTTTCTCCCTTTAATTACGATCCATCCCGTTCGAGTGTTTACCGCATCGTTAAACGTTTGCGGTTATTTAGAGCGTCCCTTTTGCACGGTATTTGAACCTTCCTTCGTTTCTCGCCGGTATTCGAGTGAAAATCAAATTTTTAACGAGCGAACACGAAATCGAATTCCGTCGGTTAAAAGAAAAAGCCAAGTTCGACAACAGCCTGGTTAGTTTAGCTACCGCGGAGATTCGAGCGATTTAAATCGTTCTCGTAATTGGAGCAATTTGAAACCGGACCTGAAGCCTAGGGCCACGTTTCATCGAATATAGGTACACAGAAACTATCGGCGAATGGAATAAGTTTATCGAGCCGAAATGTGTACCTAACGGTGGATCGATATTGCCAGAGACGTGCTCTCGCATCGAACCTTCGGGATTTACAGAATTGCAAATTAATCGCGCCTCCGATGACGGGTAATTCGAAATACGGGTACATTAATCGAGGAGAAGCGTTTCTTTCGGCGATAAGAACATCCTTAAGATCCTAGATCGATATCCTTAGAAACCGACGAAACCGATGCAACCGATGAAAAAGAAATCACGAACGAGCTAATACGACGTTGTTCGACATTTGCTCGACGTATCGCGTCGACGAACGGAGCCAACCGGTCAATTAGCACGCTACACCCAATTTACGAGCTTAATTACGTGGCGGGTGGGTACTCGCGACCAATTAACGCGTATTCTCCCGATTTACCTTGGACTTTTCATTGCCGTAATTAGGATATTTGGCTAGAATTAACGCTCGATACCAGGCATTATCGAATTTGCTTTTAAAAGTGTAGGGTTTTCGAAATTCGGTAAATTGCGAGTCGCGACGAATCGTGGAAGAAACGAATTCGAGAAACGATATCGAGACGCGAGTTTTCTCTTGCTACTAGAGGTGATTTTAATCGTGAACGTGCGCTACGAATTATCGTCTGACTGCACGCGTACGGTGAACGATATTAGGAATACTATCGTGTACGTTGATCGAACTCGACGACGTTGATCGTTAATCTTTAAATATGTATATTCTACGTGGCTGATTATCGAAATAGTCTGTAAAAGGTGCGTTCGTGTGCGTGGTGTTCGAAGAAAATAAAAGGATCGACGAACGCGTGTAAGGATAGAATCGGGTTACGAAAGAACCCTTTCCTTCGGGTTCGGAAGGATGAAAAAGTGCTTAAACACAAGATTCGAAAGGTTTTTCTTTCTACAACGTTGCAATTACCTAGGCGAGGAGCACGGGTGAGCACGGGTGAGTAAGGGTGAAAAACAACGGGTGAGATCGAGTGAGATGAGAAAAATTAAACAAACCAAATCATACATGTCGCATGAGTTCTCGAACGATGCCATTCCACTCCCCGGTTTCCGGGTCTTTCGCACCGTACTTCCTGTCCGGCACCAGCTCCAGTCGGTAAGAGAAGCCGACCTCCCTTGCCACCGCCTCCAGAAGGTCCACGCAAAAACCGTAAAACCGCGCGTTCCCCGTGTAGTTTTTTTCATAGTGCATCATCACGTACGGAATTTCCTGTACGCGAAAGCAGCAGGGCCCATGCAAACAACGGAACATCATCGCTATCATCGGATCTGAACGACTTTTACGAAATACCAGAAATTCATCCTCGTCGAACGCTCGGAATATTGTACGAACAGATGTTCGGAGCCGGCAAGTTTTGCAACATTCGAAATTCGATAATAAGAAGAAACGTGAACACGGATAGAACGGTGCACGATCGCGACTCACCAGTATCGTGATGACGAGCAGCGTCACGTTCGCGGATCCTGGTTCGAAGAAGGCCGCGGTGTCCGTCACGTTGACGCCGGCGCCAGGACGCCACTCGCCGACCTGTTTCGATCGTACGTTTCACCAGCTTCTTTAACAAAGTTCTAACGGCAATACTCTACCTTAACGAGCGAATGCTGTTTCAGTTTCAGCAGATCCAGCTTGAACTGTATCCTGCGACCTTCCTTAAACTCGATGGGTCCCGAGATACCCTTCAGCACCACCTGAAAACGTACGTAGCGCGATTAGTCTATCTACATATATGTATATGTATATGTATGTATAATAACGCTATATTAAAAGTAATCTTCTTCCAAATAACTTTCCAAGAAGGTATTCAAAGTTCGAACGACGCCTAGGTATGCGACGCGACGCGGTCATTTTGTCGAGTGGTCGTTCGCCTCCTACGCGCATAATATCACGGCAAGAGGAATAAAAGGTTAAAGCTCATAGGGGAAGGGTTAAGAATTTTTCCGCTTAAAATGTCGTTATCGGCAGGGAGCGAGCGAGGGTTCGAGAAGCGCGACGGTCCAGTTATGTCCTCTCGTCGGCTCTCTCGTCGGCTCTATCGTCGACTCTATCGTCGCCTGAAAAGCAACCAAGAGCAGAGCTTGATCCGTGCTTTCTTCTTCGCTCCTTTCTCGTGGAAATATTTTCAGGACGTGTTGGACGGCAGGGCTCAAGTTGGACTAGGCTGTATCTCGATTCTTCAGGATCGTGGAACGCATAAATTTAAGAAGCAGGACGAACAGCTCTGTTCTGCCAGACTTTTTAATCTCTTTCGTGTCCTCGATCGCTTGGTTTTTTTACAGAGAGGCTACTTGTCGGGATGCAAATGGCCGATTATTATTCGAGTATCGTCAACGTTTCTTTCCGCCGATCTGTTTAGAGAGGACACAGAATTTCTTTGGTCCAGGATTTATCGATATTCTCGTCGTTGTCGCGTTTTCGAAATATCCTTCAAGAACAGGCGTCGAATACTTTCGAGAAGATTTTTTTTCCGGCGAATTCGCATCGATATATGTATGTATGTAAGCAGAAATAGGAGGGACGAGAACCTTGTTAATATCCTGAAACGAGCCGAATCGATTAAATAAAGAGGAGGAGATAAAAGGTAAGCAATGCATTCACGAGTACGTCTCTCGAGTGGTTGTAATTTCGAAGCGTTTCCCGAGATTACCGACTACTTTTTCTTCTCGTTACCCGGCAACCAGCGTTATTAGATTTTCATTTTTATAGAGTAGTTCTCTGGCCGTTGGAACGCAAGAACGCGACGCGTCGCAGGGATGGAGACGGAAGCAGGTGAAACGAGCCGAGAACGATTCCATTGTATCGGACACGAACAATTTACCACGACATCGAGTTATTCTTATTTCTTATTTCCTGTTCCTACCGGTCGCGTCGGTAGGAAGTAGTCTTTCTTCGTTCGTTGATCAACAAAATAATCTGATCGAGAATTCGATGCTCGATTTGTACGGAGAATCGCGGTAGTCAGCGTTATACGAATGCCGACGTTTCTTTATTCCATTCGATGCGGTGAATGGTAGGACCACCAGTTAATTTTCTTCCAACTTTTCAACGCATATCGCATTCCTTCGATAAACTATTTTTTCTATACTATTCGAGTATGTTCTCGATCTCTAATGAAAATTGACGCTAGTTGCAATCTACTCGTACGTATGTATTCACATATGGAGAGAAATCCATATGCGGTTATTCCGATGTTTCGATTTTCAAATATCCAGATTAACGAATTCCCTTGTGTCCCATTTGTCGATTAATAATTTCGAACACGCGAACGTGCTCGCGACCGCAATTCATCCCCTCTAATTAGGTAAAACCGGCGCTGAAAATGTACAACAGAATCATTCTCTGATACCGTCTTTTCTTCTCTAGGTTGTTCGATGCGCAACAATTCCACCAAAATATTCATCGAAACTGTGCAAATCTGCAATTCGGATCCGATTTTTCCATTTTATCCTCGGATTAAAAGGATAATAATCGAATTAAGTCGGTTGGATTATTCTAAGCGTTATTAACGCGTGGTATTATTTATGCCGTTGAAGCGATTTTAAATAGTGGTTGGTCGCGCGTGTTGGTCGGAAAGCATGGTAAAAGCTAAGCCTGTTCGTTGACGCGACTCGTTTCCATAGAGTTCGTAATACGATTGAAATTCGCACGCTCGCCCGAAGCTGGGAACGCGCGACGGAAAAGTTTCGCGACCAAGCCGCGTTACGTAACGCGAGCGATTTCCGACGAAAAAGCCGAAAAAGAGGAAAATAAACCGTCCAGCGGTTGAAACTTTCCAGCGGATTAACACGCGGAAGGTTAATAGTAGACGCGGTTCTCTTGGCAGCGCGTATGCAACAACAACAGCGAAGCAGGTGTGGTAATTTGTCAGCATCGTCTTTCGCGCGTTTTATTTTCCGCGTTTTTCGAGCTTCGTTGAGTTCGCCCCAACGAACGAGAAACGAGCAATCTGCGACCACTAGGATCGTCGAGAGTTTAGTTTAATCAGGCCTCGTCAGCTACGAGTCGCTTCATAATTCTTTTAGACGCGGTTACGTTACAATTTATCATCCGATGCCGAGTTCGGTCGACTTTTATTTCGTACTAGCTCGCGTTTCTTCGAAATCTGCCAGCTTTGCGCTTACGAGGACGCGGTAGCTGCGAATTTCATCGTGGACAATTAATTAACGGGCGAAAAAGAAATTTCACATTATATTTCTAATTATCCTGTGTCCGATTAGGCGTCGCTATTTTTTTTAAGCAAAGCGGTAATACTCGAAAAACGATGTGGCGATAAAGAAGAAGGAGACGTAGGGTATCGTGAGCGGTATCGTGGCAAGTGGAAAAGGCAATCGATGGTCGGACGCGTGCAGTTGCGCGTGTAAAATCGATTCAGGCTAATGGAAAGTATCGAAACACTACTCTGGTAGCGGTGTAAGTAACGACGGTCAGACATTGCGAACGTTTCTAAATTTCAAAAGATCTCGAGTTAAATTCCCAAAGTTAACGCGACAAACATACATGTATGTATATGTATTTGTGGAATATTTTGAAGTTTGAAAATTGGCCGATTACGAGGAAAGAAAGGGCCGTGATCGAAGATGCTTTCAGCGAATTACCAATCTGTCGAGCATCTCGCGGTTTTCAGGAATAATTACGCGAGAACGAGCATAAGGTAGAGAAGCGTGTAATTAGCGTAGAATCGTCGAGGGTTGTTCGTTATCCGATCGAGACATTGCGAAGCTTCTTTTCGATTCGAGCAACGAAGCGAACCAATTCTTTTGAAACAGTAATATCAGATCGCGACTAAACTCGTTGGCTGTCTCCTCGACCGACAATACAGCCCGTTACAACTTCTGTGCATATTTATCGATGCGTGCATTCGATTCAACACCGAAGCGACGCGGTTTTTCTAGGGCAACGTAGAAATTTCAAGCAATGAAAACGGTCGCGAGTTCCGGAAACAGATGTAGTATTCGCGCTACCATGGCCGCCGGTTATTCGTGGCAATTACTTCTCGTTCGGTTCAATTAAGCCGCGTTGGAAGGACCGTAATATCGCGGGCTAGGATTTAGGATCGCGCCGAAATGCCCCATTAGGAAGCAGAAACTAACTTAGTTACACCGTCGACGATCCAGGATCTCGGCTCTGCCTTTATATCCCCTTCGCTCTTCGACTTGGCAACCTATATTTCGTAATAATTGATTTTCGACGACAAATTTTCAACGTATTCGCTTGCACCCTTTTCGATTCAACCGAATATTTCGATCGTTACATTCGCTAGCTAATTTAACATTCGCTACCTTTGACGAGTTTCTTGAACACGGGTATACGATCCATTATTCGTATCACTGTCGCGTTATCCATTATCCATCGAGAGAGCTGGCTCGTTTTGCAATGCTAATGACAAGCGAGTAGCATTTAGTCGGCATTTGGAAGTATGCCAAGGCACGTGAACCGCCTCGCCTCTGCCTATCGACGATACCGATAGGATACACGTGTACACCACCTCCAGATATTCAATTCCGGTACACCGACACCGAAACGTCGAGTACCTCTACTAAATACGAACGCGATTCGACTCGATTCGGTTTATGGACACCTCTCTACATCTGAGCTAACCGATCACGAATCGCGATTACTTGGATTATCAAACATATGTATTTACGATATTAATGTAGTTTGCACGATTCGCTCTTATCGCGAAATTTCTTCCGGTATTTCCAGCGAATCGAGACGTTTCATCGATAAAAATATCTACCATGACGAACTACGCGCTAAAACCGTCGATCGATCGGAAACCTGTCCTTTATTCGAAACACACGGGAGCACGATTTTCCCTTGTTATAGAGCGTTGGAATATAAAATGATGAAATTGATTGTTACCGTTTCGGTAGTGGTACCACCGTGGTTGGAACCTCGATACGTTATCGTTTACATCGCATTTTTATTTGCCCAGGAATAATAAACATCGTTCGTCAATTGAATCGCTAACGCAACCGAAACGTGTTTTTTTCTTTCTAATCGAAAAAACCGTCCATTTAAATAGAATATTTCGGTCTCCGTTTGTCGGGTAACGAGAGCGTGAAATAGCTTCGATCGACGACACGTAAGCCTCCGCGCGAGAATCCAAGAGGGTAAAAATCGGAGCGAAAGTACATATAGGTCGATCGGCGACGGCGAGAGAGTAAATGCATGTATATCGTTCGAGAATTATCAACGAGAAGTCAGGGAACATTAAGAAGCAAAGAATATTGTCTCGCGAAACGGTGTCCTAACGACCCATTTTCTCGATTCACTGGCCGTAAGTACGCATTTCTAAATTGAGAAAAGAAGCCTCTTTTACGAGCGGTGCCAACGAGGATAAACAAGGGAGTGGAGCGCGTGCCAAAATTCGGCCGAAAGATGCTCGGAAAAGCGTACGAGCAAACAACTAGCGGAATAGCTAATCCGGCGATAAACGCGTTTGGAGTGGGGCCAAGTAGTTTTACGGCTTGAACGTTATCGCGTGACGCTTTTGAAACGCGGAAAAAGATCAGTTATGAATGCACTGGCTCGGTCAGCTTCGTTAAACAACGCAACGGAGAAAGAGTAAACCACTTCCAAATAATCTATCTGACGGTTAACTGCGTTTGTTTGGTTAACGCGCACGAGACGGTCGGGTTCAAGTACGCGTAATTATTCGTGTTCGCGGATCTTGAACGACCCGTGCGGGTCCTCGTACGGTCGAGATTCTGCGGGAGAAGCCGAAATATCGAGAGACTATTAGAGAAGCACCGATATTGGAATTTAGCCATCCTGCTATTGAATTAATGCCGGTCCATAAGTGTTCCTCGAGGGTATAGTCACGGAGACTGCTGGACATTGGCTACCCTCGAGGATTATGAACGAACCTCTGTCCGCCGCTCGAGCAAATTATTGAACGTTGCCTGAGGCGAATGTCGTCGCTGCGAATTAATTGAAATTATTCGACGACTAAATTATATTCGTTCGCGTCGGACTATTATTTCATCGGGCGAAATTTTTCTAAACGATCTAGCGGTTGGTGACGCGTTAATAAACGATGGAGGTTTATTCTAGTGGGAGCGCGTAGTTGTACGGCAAAGAAAATGGGAAGGAAGAAAAGCTACAAAGGGTCTGTGTGGTCGGAACGCGTGACAAATTTCGAAGCATTTATTATTTCGCAGACCGGCGCGGCGGAGTGCAGCAAACTTTCTAGGGAGAATGACGGTGTAGCCATAAAGGAGGTCGCGTGTAAACGTTTGCTAGTCTTTTCGGAAAATTTCCATGCTCGTCGCACAAACTAGACATAGTACGCGATTACTTGCGAGCGCAAATACGATGCTGAAATATCGCGACCAATGGCAATCAAAATGCCTACGTATACGACGCGTAAAATTCATAGAAAGCGCCTTTCAGTTCATCGATGTCGTGAAACAAAAGCGGTCGGATATCAACGTTCACGCTCGCGTCGATGTATCGAAATTTCATAGCTGGCATGTTAGCGTAATCATAATTCATCGACGTTAGCGAAGCGAAATGTCGATACGCGTATAATTCGAGCGGTGCATAGAACACGCGAAACAAAATCAGTTATGGAGAACGTTATTGGCGCGAGTGATCGGGGATAACTCGACCGTCCAACCAACGATGAAACAATTACGATCAAGCGAACCTCCGCGATTGCGGTCGATCGATTAAATCGATTTCGAACGGTTTCGAAATTTCGTTAAGTAGGAATATTCAAAGAGAGTCGGAGAAAAGGAAGGAGAAAATTTATAAAATCACGCTGCGAGGGAATAAACAGTTATTCCGTTATTTTCCATCGCGTAGTTGTCACGGTTCCTGTAATATACGTAGAATAAAATGCGCGACGATACGACACGAGATAACTGAACGTAAGACGCGTAAGAAGAATTCGCAATCTTGCTCGTCGTTCGTAAGAAAACGCTGAAACTTACCGAGTTTATGTAGTTAATAAGAGACAAGCCTCCGTCCCAAGGATGTTCCAGTTCGCAGGAAATATTAGCGGGTCTTAACGCGTGGGACTGTTCCAGGGTTCTTAATCCCTCGGCAAACACTTGCACGCTGTCGTACATTAAGGCTGGCTCTGCCTGAAAAGAAGAGAGATTTCGTTTTGAGTGTCGGTCATTTACTACCGCCACGGAAACGCGACGAGACGCGACGCGACGCGAAACATTAAAATATTCCCAACGACCGACCAGGGACTGGAATTATGCAACGAGCTAAAATCACTTGCTGGCAAAATGGTGGTTAAAAAATGATCGCGAGCATCGGATGTCGCGAAAGTTTAGATTTTTAAAAAGCTCGTGGAAAGCTGTCTCGCGATTTCGGTGGAAAGAATAAACGAAAAGGAAATAACGATGACAGAATCATGGTAACCACGCTAATGCTCGTGCGAGATTTGTTAGCAGGCAGAGGGCAGAGGGCAGAACAGCAAACGTAAAGAAGTGTAGCGGGAATAATTTGGTCACGTGTTAGCTAGCACGGTGCACGAGATATTCATAAAGGCGTCTGCACGCGTTGCGGTTGCTATGAAAATAATCTAGAGGCCGTCAGGTTCGTTGAAAAGGAAGAGAAAAGCGTGACACCGGCATGGCACCGGCACCGGCACCGGCACCGGTGTCGTCACGCGCAACCAGAGGAATACGCTCTCGCGTTCTTTTCCTCTTGCATCTTTATAACGTTAAAATTACAGTCTCAGAAAAATTCGCGAAACCGTGATGCTTCGTGTTCCCCTTTCGCACGTTCGAGCTTTTCCTTCGTGTCGGACTAATTTCGTCGATAAAACCAGCGTCGCGTGCAAAATCACGCTCGAACGTTCTCGGCTGATCCCCTAATCGTCTTTTCGAAACTTACGGTTTAAAGAGAGAACATTTTCTAACAATGTTTGGTTCGGCATGTAATTGCCATCGCGAACTTTCCGCTAATTAACGTCATCCGGTAAATTACAAAGACGACGCTACCAATTTCTTGCGGAATTATGCCGAAAATGAATTTTAACTACCTAGATCGCGAAACGAACGATACATTTCGTTTACACGTATTCTAGGAATTCGAGTGAACGTTATCTTGTTAAGCGACGTGATGCACAGTTAGAGCGGGCACTCGTTACGTTGCTACGAATGGAGCCTCTCGGAATTGGCAATATAAAAAGTACTCCTTCCGGACGCGTGGTTACGTAACGTGCGGCGATAGAACGGGAGCCTTTGTTACTAAAAAGACGAGCTAAAAAGATGACTCGTCGTTCTGTTCGTTGATCGGTGCGATATCGCTTTGAAAAATAACGACTCGATTAATCTTGCACATTTCCTGCAGATGACGTCCAGCAAATGAAAAGGCAAAATTATCAGGGAGTTTTTCGCTCGATCGAGAAGCCGGATACCCTTGGAACTCGTATCGAGAGCGCGATATTTTGTCAGCCGTTCGGAAGAATATTCATTAGTCGTTTCTCATTAGGAAACGAGTGAACCGCGGATATGAACGTACAAACGAACCGATAGGCTTGCTGGATCGTCCAGTTGGCCTTTGTTCTGCCGATCAGAACCGAACGCAATGACGCGGAATACCAGCAAAACGAATCGACGAGAATTGTTTGACACGGTACACGTTTCCACGTAGCCAACGGGAAATTCGATGGAAAGCCGGCCAGCAAAGCCCAGGCGCGTCGAAAGGCTGTTATCCTCGAAAATAATCAGCGCTAACAGCGGATGCATTACCAGCCTGGTTTCGCCAGGGAAAATAATAATGCATCGACATGTCGGCTAATTTCCTCGATTTCAATAGCTTCCGACAGCGGTGCAACCACGGTGCATATTGCATATTGCAGGAAACAACGAATATATTTTGGAAAAACGATGTTCGCGTTACCGTCGCGTCGCGTCGCGTCGCACCGAATTCCTCTTCTTCTTCTAATTACCGATTTTATTCTAATTCTAATTCTAATTCGATGATAATCGCGATAAAAACAATTGCGAAAGTACAGAAATATTGCTGTATACGATTTCGATGGAAATCGACGCGCGACCGAAAACGATTCGCAAACAGACGAATAATTGGGCTGGAATTTCATTAACGCGATTAGTCGGTTACCGTCTAGGAGAAAATTGGAAAATGCGAGAATGCAGGACGGCGTGTAACGCTATCAGAAATCTCGTCGTTGTATAGGAGGTTGGTATATGTAGTTGTTGCGCTACGGACATGCAACGGTTATCTCGGCTTAATTGGGGCGTGCTTTTAATTAGCCCAAGTCCAAAGTAACGCGATGAAGTTGCGACAGCAAAACTGTTTGCTTTCTGTTCCGACACGGTTCTCGCGGGTCTCAACAATTTCCTTATCTTTTCCTATCGATCAGATACACGTTTAACAATTGCCACGTATCACCGTTTCGGCAGTTGATCGATACAAACGAAAGAATTCACCGTTATCGGGAACAGGCACATCGAACATGCGGTCTATATTCGTGCTCCGTTGAGTGCTACATTTTCATTCTACGTAATAATTCATGGTAGAATTAGCGCGTCATGATTCAATAATTGCAACGAGTACGTCCAACCATTTTAATCGGCTTTCCTTTCATCGCCTTCGATCGAAAACTCGAAAATCAAACTTTTAGTCGATTTTAACATTCCCCTCTCTCTCCCTCTCTCTCGACTATAAATGGCTATTTTAATCGTCGTTTGTTCTTAGAGGATATCTGAAAAATTTGAAAGAGAACTTATTCCACCGTGGTACGTAAGAAATTTTCGACTTTCCGAAAGTCGAAGTAAGGATAATTTCTTCGCGTCCATGGCGATGTTGAAGAAATTCGAACATCTAAATTTCAGATGTTTAAAACGGATCCTAAGACGGGGAAAATTAATTCCGATTAAAAATTCTACGCTCCCCAAGGAAATTCGATAAATCCTCTTCTCGTTTTGGCCGACGTTCGAGAAATTTTATCGGGCGGATCATTGAAAAAGATTCCGAGCCAGGGTTAATTAAGTCTAATTAACGTTTCTACGCTTCTGAAGGAAAGTTGTACCTATTATGCCGACAAAGCCAGACGCAGAGAATAGCTCTGATCGATTAATAGACCCCGCCTATTCTCTCCGCGGGTCTTTCAGACAATTTTCGTTCAACTTTCCTAATATCATCCTAAGATATTCCAAAGTTCTCTAACAATCTTCCTAGGACATACTTATAGGTATCGTAGATTCCATCGTAGATTCCTTCTACTTCGATACATTTTTTTCCGCACGGCAGACGTCTTAATCCTCGATCCATCTTGCCGGGATAATCGTAGCTGGAAATTAATTCGCGTTTCGTTTTGTTCGTTTCTTTTTCAACGCGTTGGTTGACCGGCGCGACGTCGACCGGAAGTACGCTATCAAAGATCAGCTGGTTGATTAGCATTTAAAGCGAAACTCTGGAAACGTCGTCCAGCGCGTCGGTTCGCGACAGAAACTCGCGTGTACGCGTACAGTATAGAGGTAATTAAACAACGGACAAATTCTTTTGCAGCTGCCGTGAAACAGGAAGAAAAATACGCGCTGTTTCGAAAATAAAGCATCAACTTTTCCCGCTCTCGTTCGACGATACAAATTGTATAACCCTTTGAATATTGTTTCGTTTCGAGGAAAATCCGCGAAATTTCATCGCGGTGATAACCTTTTTTTCATCGTGTTCGCGAAAAGCGAAAAAGAACGATTATTAAACGAGATTACCGGTAATAAAGGAAATTTATTCCACGTGCATGTAGTAATATCGATTCGTTCTTTCGCATCGAATCGTCCCCTTTCAAGCTCCATAGAATACTTCGCATCTGCATAATTCACTTTTCGTATACATAGGTACGTACATTTCATCGAAAAATTTACACGCGGTAGATAAATTCGGCAAGTTGCATACGAAATTTATAGCCAGCCGTTATTCGATACAAAACGATCGAGTTACTTCGTTTCGAAGCACAACATTTATTTTGACAAATGTTTGCTAAACCACGGGAAATCTTTGAAATTGGAAGATTCGCAGAAGGGCTGCAGGCGGTGCTAAGACGAGCGCACAATTCTATCGTAATATTTACCGCGTGAAGTTTCAAATCTAATAAGCGGCTTTCGCGACACGATTTCTCAAGTTCGCGTACAGTCGAAGAGGAGGTTGCCCAGCCCTAAATCTCCGTCGTCCCACGAACCTTCCAGAGACGACTGTCGGCTGCCGGATAAAATAATAAAACGCTTTGGCCACGAGATAGCCTGATTTATGGCGGCGAAACTAAAGGTTATCCTTGTTCGCGCTACGAATTCGGTGATTCATTGGCTAACCTGGAATGCTGGAAAAAATAAGACAAACAAGAATGCACGTAGCAACGGGAACATTTCAGGATTCCAGATTTCAGGAACACGTCGCTTTAATCTTTATAGGCTCGAGGGAAATTCAGCTGTCGAGATTCTGTAGCTGATTTTATTTACGATACTATTGTGCGACGGCCTACCGTATTCGAAATTGATAAACAAGCGAACGTAGTTTCACCGCAAAAGCCAGGAGTGTGGTTTCGGATTAAAGAACGCGGTAAGATTTATGATTCACGGCGATGTTGCGAAAGAGTTTTTTAATTACGTCCGTAGTGTTTTAGAGTTTTAGAGTTTTAGAGTTTTAGAGTGCCGAGCGAAATTCTAGCTCGAAGGCTGACGCGTTTCGCTCCGACAGAGTTCGGTTATTCTTAAACGGTGAACGCGTAGCGCGGAACGATGTTTATTTAGGCGATAAAGTACAAATACTATAAATTTTGATTCGAACATACAGCAATAATAATGTCCCGGTCGAAGTTTACTTTCAATAACGCACATGTATCGTTTGATGCGTAATCGCAGCACGTTACATTTCGAACGAGCAAGATTCGAGAATCGGTCATCGTAAGCAACTTTGACCGATAACTCGTTAAAGTTTAAATTTAAACGTCCTTGTTCGAAGCAGAAACGCGAAATAGATTTTCCTCTCGATTTCTCGCGAAAAGCGAAAGAGTTGCCGAAGAAAACGCGCTCCATTTACAGGCAAGAAGCTTCGAAACAATACGTTCAACCATCCACGACAAGAACGAGGCGCGACAATTAGGCACTTCTCGCCGAATAATAACGTTTCGCTGTACGAGAACGATTGCGTGTCGTTCGTTGAAACTTTTGATCGCGAACAGTTTCGAATTGATCTCGGGCTGAAACAAGCACATGGACGAACCTTGAAATGCGATTTCTTCTTCATTCGATGTTCTTTGTGCGAGGATAATCTCGCTGAAAAGCGAAAGGAAACCATACGAGTTTAATCACTCGACGACCGACCGTTGCGCTCATTTCGCTAATTGGGTGAAACTAATAATAGCACCAGTTTCTGTTCCTTTGTCTCTTTGGTTAGCACGCAACGTTTTTTACCTTTAAATTATGCAATTTTCCACAACCCTTTAATATTTGCACGGTCGTCGATGGTTTCTCCAACACGAGTGTTGTGTGTTTACGCGACGCCGCGCAACAACGTTAAAATACACATTTTTAACGATACTTACGAAAGTTTTGTCGCGTTTCAGAAAGTGACAATACTCGTCGGATTTGAACATATCGAAGCTCGGAGATTCGAAATTTAGGAGTTTGAAAACGTTCGAAAACGTACAAGGTAGAAAATTTCGTAGGGCTGTTGCATTTTGTTGGATGAAAGAAGAAACTAATCGTTGAACGAAAGAAGATTACGTTGCAGCCGAACGCGCGAGGAACAAGAACGCTCGATGATATTTGTGCAAGACGTTCGGAACAACTGTTGCCGAGGTAACAACAATTGTCATCCGGCCCCTTTCGTCATCCGGATGTCCTGTTCACCTTCCAGCGTCGCTTCTCTATCCTCTCGTAAAGAGTTGTCGGGTTGAAATGAGCTGCGACAGCTTTTGTTTCGAGACTACCGAAGGATGGCGCGTTACAACCACCGAAATCCACCGCTTCCATCGCTCTCTTTCCAACGACTCGATTCTTTTTCTCCCTTCTCTCGAGTTTCTCTCGAGTTTCTCTCGAGTTTCTCTCGAGTTTCTCCTTTTTATACGCTGTTAAACGAGCGAGTTAGTCGGCTCAAAGTTCCGCAAAAAGCACGGTCACAATCAACGCGTCGGCCCATCGACGGAGGGGATGCGAAGCGTGAGCCGAAAGAGGGTGAGAAACGTTCGGGGAGATGGAGACGAGGAATCCTCGAGTTAGCCAAAGGGCGTAAGGCCTGTTAGACGGATCCTGAAAAATATACGCGGAACAAACGAGCATCGGTTGGAAAGATATACGCGCGCGTCTACGTGTCTGCTATCTTTGGATGCTGGAGCTTGTTACAGCATGAACGGAAGCTGCATACCGAATTCTTTCTTTCGTGTTTTTCGTTAGACCAGTCTCTGTTAACGAGAGTTCCTGGTTAATTCGAGCTATCGAACGCTCGCGTAATATCGTCTGCCTTCGAGCCTTCGATTGAAAATCGTAACCGATTTAGTACGAATTAGTATACGTTCCATTTTTTTGTCGAACTCTAGTCGAGTTTTTCGATCGTCGATCGACGACCAGCGACCACGGATTGAAACGAATCGAGAATACTTTGAACGAATAAACTTCCCCACTTCGAGGAAGAAATACGGTTTCTTTCGCGACAACTATTCCCGCAACACTGTCCCGTGACATTCGCGTGTGCTATAGAAACGGTTAGAAATGTTTCGCGAGTTTGGGTAAAATCTATTTTCCGTTGAGAATCGTGCAATAATTCATGTTGAAATATGCCAACAACACCATAATAGGTGCACCACAACGTTGCCTGAAGCGTTGATTCGCGTTGATTCGCGACGCCGATAGATCGATGCTTAACGTTACACGCCTGTATCTGTCGCACGAAAACGTTGGCGAACAAACAGTAACGAACAATAGGCTTAACCGATGGATGAAACTAACTAGACTTTAAAAAGACTAGACTAATTGACCACGTTCTTTTCCCAGAAAAGAAGCCTTACGAGGAAACCCTGGAAATATGGTGCATACATCCTAAATAAGTTCGATGAAGACGTTGTTGGTCGCGGAAGTATCGTTACGTCGAGATATACAAGGTGTTCAAAATGGATGGTACAGGTGACATTTCAGCCTTCGAAGCCTTATTTCATCGTATTCGTGGCCTAAGAATAATTCATGTTTCTTTAAATAATTTAAAGATCTAATAATAATTTAACGATCCGATATAATGCATGCATCGATTTCTGCGTGATTGTCGTTATTTTTCTAAACCTGTTTTCACGAGAAACAATGTTACGATGGAACGGAGGAAGCGGATACGTATTTCCATGAGAATTTGATTATTCTGACGAACCGTGCAGGATAGAATAATAAGAGAAGCAGCTGGCCAAGCGTATCTCCCGTAAACTCTGACACCCGTTTACATTTTCATCGTGGGAACATCGCGTTATTAAACGAAAGAATTTCTCGTTGCACGCTCAGACGTTTATTTAACGTTTTTCGATTTTATCAACACGATTATCTTTCTATCTTGGTAGAAACGAGCCAATGTCGAAAATGATCGCATCTCAGTTTTATGCATCGTTCTTAAATTTTTAACATCCAAAATGCTCCAAGAAAAGCTAGCCACTGTCGCGACTCGACACGAAAGAACGACGTTCGTGCTGGTCCCAGCCAGGATTTCGTGAAATTATCTAATCGAGGAACGAATGCGAGCAACGAAACTCGTCATCGTCCATCTAACGAGCGCGTTTGTCGCCGTTTAAACTGGTTGGCGCGACGTCATTTCGGAAGCTCCCAAATTATTTGACAGCCGCACGAAACGTTTCGTTTCGTTTCGTTTCGTTTCGTTTCGTTTCGTTTCGTTTCGTTTCGTTTCGTTTCGTATCGACGCGACGCGACGCGACGGAACGAGTTCTAACAGGCTGTTTTCCACCGAGTTCTACAAGCCTCGCTATTCGTTGCATTGTTTTACATCCACCGTTCTACGTTGACACGTGTTTCGCAGTTTCCGACATCGTTTCGCGCCTCCGTTTTACGATCAATAAAATATCGTCTCACCGGATACAGCGATTATTTTTCGACATTTCTATACGAACTCGCGTTTTCAATCTAAGGACAATGACTCTTCTTTCTCGTTTTCAAACTGCCAGTTGTTCGCGATTAATTATCGCATATTAATGAAAACGAGAAATTTCGAAAGTTTCGACGACTAGAAATTGATTTCTGTTCCCTCGTGACGTAAAAGCGTCGCGTTCGCGAAAAAGTTTCCGAGGCAATATTGCGAATTCTCAGCGTAAGCTTATTAAAAATAAAAACTCGAAACGTTGCAACATTTTATCGTTGAAAAGCGATCTCCGTCTCGGAATCTTAAAAGCGCGCCGTTCGCGAAAAAATTGTCGTACCGCATATTGCACTTTCTCGGCATAATTCGATTAAAGCTAAAATCTATAAAATTCCCGATCCCTCTTGGCGAGCACTGCTCGTATGATTCTCTTAAAGTTTGAAAACATCGAGATTCCAAGTTTGATCCGCAGACTCGGAAGGTTAGCGGGCGAAAAATGTGAACCTCCTGGAAGGTACACAATAGCGAACGTGTTTTTCACTGGCAGATTGCCGAATAAAACGTAAATCGGATATGTTTAGATAAGCGAAATACCGAACGAGAGTTCCATAGCAAATCGCGCAAACATTGAAATATCGAGCGGCGTCGATGTTTGATCGCCGCAGGGCAGCTGGCGGCGCACATGGAAAAATCTTACCTGTATAACTTTCGATTTGTTGAGGATCGTATTCCCGGATGGCTGATATCGTTCCATGTCCCTCAAGATTCCACGTACAGCCACGTCCTCGGCGTCGACCAGACGAAAGGCAGTGATATTGACGAAATTGTACTTGAAGTCCTCGAGGTCGAAGGTCTCGATATCCTGGAAAACGAACAGACGGATCGAGTTTTCGAGCTGTCCGCTCGCCTCTGGCTGTTCCTTCTACCGCCGCGCCACGCCGTCTCTGTCACCGGCATCGGCACCGAGTGTACTTACGAAAGTCGTGAAGAGATAATGGTACTTGTAGTCGTTCATTTGCAGCTGCAGGATCTGAAAGAGAGTACGTATAGAAGGGATTTATTTCCCCTAATATAAACTTATTTCCCCTAATATTAACTCGATTCCGCTCGAATCTGTTGAATTTTTAATCGCGAAAGCTAACAGTGTTATTTTCATCGCCGCGGTATACAACTCTGCTCCGAAACACTTAGGTCACTTTATTCCTTATCGCGTTCACGATCGTTTGGTCTGATCAGAACTTGAAAATGCAAATGTTGATAAAAAAAGAGAAAGAAAAAAGCTAGCAAACTCGTGTACCAAAAGTTTTCGTACGGATAACAATCTGAGAAATAATAGGGGAAATATTGTTCGGTCGTTGAATCGCTGGTTGAATAGTCCGTCAAAGAGAAACGTAATAGAAAAATAAAATGTAAATATAGCGGAATATTCCGAGTTGCAAATAACGTTGCACGTTTCGTGCAAACAAATGCAGAGAAGAATGGATATGGCCGGGGGGTGTTTACACCAGAAAGGATTATCGAAGCCACGGTCGCAGGAAATCGATACGGGAATACGCGAATACGCGGTTACCATTCGTAGAAAATGATGCATGTGCTCTGGTTTGGTATCCACGACGAGATTCCGTATTTCCTTGCTTTTCATCTCGGATAGAACCTGCCTGTAGGAATCCGGGTCGGCCTGCCTGAGGTTAACCTCCATCTCCCGAGACTTTGGCGACCTGACGAGTTCTCGTAGCTTCACCAATCCTGAAACGAGCACGACGGAGACGCGATTAAAGTCTCGTGTGTTAGCGTCGATTAAAATGGAAGCCAATCATCTCGAAAGCATTCGTTCGCTCGTTCAACCGCCAAGCACTGAATTTTATTCCGCGCTCAAACGATTGCCAATTGGCTAAACTTCTATTACGGTTCACCGTTTAATATCAATCCACGCCTTATCGTATCCTATACGAACATCTACAGGTGGAAAATAATTTCATTCGGATATAACGTTGAAATTATTCTTCTCTGTCCTCGCTAAATTTCCCGATGAAAATCGTTTCGCCGATCGAAGATGGCCGGGGGCTAACGAACGCCGAAATACAATAATTTCTTGGCGAATCTTCTTAGACGTTATTAGGCCGATCGTTTAATGGAACGGAAACCCGTGAATCGCGTCGCCCGATGAAATCAATACTTTCCACCGCCTAAGTAATCAAGGTATCATCTCGACTTGCGGGTCTTCCGAGGTTCCAGTTCGTTCCCTTTCAACTTTCCACTGCGGAACTCGGTTCGAGCTTCGGTTTGAGATCCCCTGCTTTCCCGAGGTCCTACGATTCTCGGCCTGGATCGACACCGATTCACCGCAACGATCGGATAGATGCTGTTCGCGGTAAATCGCGAACTCGCGGTAAGTCCTGCCGAATCGTGACTCGATCAGTTTTTCCCCTTGCGAACTAATCCGCGGACGGACAATTTAATCCTCGAGTAAGGAACGAAATTTAATCGACGCTCCCGGCTCGGCTAAGCTGCCGAGTTGTTTGCCAAATCAGTAGACATTAAGCTCGACTGTTCGACAAGCTATCGCCGCGTTACTTTACTCGATCGATAGTTATCCTGAAATCCTGAAAGTTGAAAGTTGAAAGTGTAGAAATTGTTCGGCGATCCTTTAACGATCGACGGATGGAAAAAATGCCGCTAAACGAACCATCGATCGTGCGATATTCAACAGGCTGTGCAACTGTTTCGAACGCGATGCTATCGAATGAAAAATTTCAGGGACACGACTGGAAAATAACAAGAAAATAAATCATCGAGTGGAAGTATAGAGGGATGCGTCCGTTTTCAACCGAAAGTGAAGCAACTTATAAATCTTGGCACGGTGTGTCGAGTTGAACGTCCGGAAAAAATAGCTGCTTCAATTACTTGGTAGATTCGGTCGAACAGAAGAAGAACGCGAGAGAAAAAAAAGATTCCGTTTCGCGAACGAGATGATTTCTCCGGGGAGAGGAGAACTCGGTCACAAAACAAATTATTATATCGATTATTTATTATAGCTACGCTAATGACAACCGTTTACGAACGCGCTTCGAATACCGATAACCGCGGTAGAAGGGGGATGAAATATTGCGGAGGATAAGCAAGGAAGTCGTTCGTTCTTAGCGCCTGCATCCGCCGATCGCTGACATTCGAGCCAATTCAATTGCTCGCGTCTTTTCGCTTATTCATATTTTATCGAAATAAAAATAGATCGATCACCGGCGGCCTCTCGTTCGTTCCGGTGCTTCGTGTTCGTCGGATAATGCCGGTAGATTGATATCCGCGTATTTGAAAGAGCGTCGATGAAATCTGTTTAACGTTTTAATTTCGTCTCGCAGAGACATCGATTAATCGGTTGCCTCGGAAAGCCAAGAAATTTCTCGTAACCCGAATAAATAAGCCTGTCATAAATTCGGCACAGTTCCGTCGAAGACGTAATTCGTGGATTCCGCAAATTTCCATCGATAGTAGTTGATATCGTCGCGAACGCGAACGTTTTGAATTTCCTTTAACCATCGGTGCATCCAACTTTCGTAAGTCGAGCCTTCGACGCTCCAAGAGAAAATACCGGTGGAAGAGCATCGAAATGTTCGCGTCAGACGCAGATTCTTGCACTCGGCGTAATATTGACAAGCGGCTGAGGTCCCCGAAATATCTCGCGGAAAGTAGCAGTCTATCGGGACGCGAGATGCTTCGCCGTCAGCTAGTTCCCCGAAAATATGTATCCAGTCTGCCACGTACGCGTAGCGTGGCAAGCAAATCGTCTTTTCTTTACGACTCGCGCGTGAAAGCTGAAAGACGCGCCACCGAGGCCGACGAAGAAAAGAAAAAGGGAAAAAAGGACCGTGAGCGGACGGAATAGAAAAGTAAGAAGAGACAGAGAAGCGGAGTGACCGGTTGCAAGATAAAGAAGAGATAGAGAAGAGAAAAGTAGAAACTGCCAAGAGATTTCACGGAATTACCGGCCGAGAAAAGAATCCTCGGTGTTTAACGACGCTTTCGTGACGGACATCGAAAGATTAAAGAGTACCATCGCCGAGATAGCCGTCAACCTAAACGAAGAATCACGAGGTGCCTCGTTACTCGAGAAGAAACGCGATTTAAAGGAGACGCGAGCCCTCCTTGGTAACGACCGAGAACGATCGCGACAACGCGAGGAAAATCTCCCGTGGATAAATCGTACGTATCGAGCGATCGTTTTGCCACCGTGTTTACGGAAGCTCGTGTCGACGATCTCAGCGAAGCTGTACAATGCGTTTAATAATAGTTTAATAATGAAGCATTTTTCACCGATTCGTGCCGTTACAACGGACAATTCGAGGAACAATCGGAATTCAAGTTCAACGAGAGCATTTTGTTGCGTTTGTTGCGGACAGAAAACTTTATTCGTCATAGATCGTGAAACGTCAATTACAATAGAACGATATTTTAAGGATGAAAGTTATAAATGCATTGTCGACGGGTTGGCTAGGCGTGGTTGGTTGGTTGGTTGGTAGGTCGGAGAATAAAGAAGGATTCGAGGGGAAGATCTACACCGGCCACGGAAGGAACGAGTCCTGCGAGCTTCACAATGCCTCGATGATAGTCGCAGTTGAAGGTTCATTGGCGATTCTTGAGGCGTAAGGAAACGGAATTCGACTGGCAGGATTACGGGAAAAGGAACGAAACGCTTCCACTCCGAAACCTTCATTTTTACTTTTCCTCCAAGGCTTTCTGCCTTACTGTTTCGTCCTCGACGGTACAATGGTCTCTTTTAAAGGACGACCCTTCAGCCGCGAAAAAGAACGTAAAAAACTGTTATGTTTCCGCCTCGCTTGCCCAAATTTTTATACCCGACGCGACGTTTCGACTCTTTTCATCTATCCTTCTTCGATATCGACTCGTTACTTTGAAAGAGACGCGAACCGTTAATTAGTTTGCATTTCAGTATATTTAAAAAACATTGATAATCCCCGGTATTACGGTTTTACGTTTGTCGCGACGCTCCCACAAATCAACCAAGTCGGAAATCAACGTTGTCCGCCTTATTTATGTTTTTAACTTGCTTATTCCAAATTCTCGAATATTTTTCAACTTTTCATGTTCGATCGATAAATCCTGTCGTTGGTAGCCGGAATTTATGGAATTTACAAGGGCTTACGCCGTTTTCGAAACGTACGACTAGTACGTAGAATCCGACAAAACGAAGCCTTCTTGCCGTAGACAAATTCGAGGGAGGCAACGTCGAATCGTAAGTTTCGAAGACGTTATTAGATCGCGGAACCGCTGGAATCGGAGAAATTCGAATAACTTTGTTAGTTGCGACAAGTTCAAGTCCTTACGGTTCATCGTAAGTCCATTGCCTCTAGCAAATAAACTCGTTCGGTTGAAATCGTTGAAATTTTTTAACGAACCTTTCATCGACAAATGGCAAAAACTTTCGAGTCTCGAACGATCGTAAGAGTGAAATTAATACGCTTTAAAGAGAGAAAGGCAAAGTGAAATTTTGCGGGAGATCGATCTGCCTAGTAGATTGTCGGTTCCGGCCGTTGGAAAGTTCGCAGCTCGAAGGAACACGTCGGTAGCTGGAGTAACGAGGCTTAACGCTGACAGCGTCAACTAACGAAGGGTGGAGTCGCGTTAAAGCGTTATTAGGATCGTTGAAAATTCGTCCGATGAACAGGAGCCGAGAAGATTCTCCGCGAACTTTCGAACGTACGACACGCGACGGTACCTTATTTGTTTTCTCCTTACACCATTACAGACCAAGCAATCGCAAGAATACGGTATATCGATCATTGTTAGCTTTGAACGTGCTCCGAAGCAATTCGAATGTTCGGATTCGTATCTGTCGGAATTTTTGGCGCTGCGTGTAAGAATGCACGAGAAGAACAGGAGATCGTATCGATACATAGTCAGGCAGGAACAACGGCGAACCGTACACTGGGTACAATGGGTCGGGAATATCTTCTAGTAATTGTCGTGTTTTCGATCGTTACTGCCGGATAAGATCGGAAAGGGACAACCGTTTGAAACGTTAATTAGAATATTCGCGATGAAAGGATGTAAAATAAAGCTCGTGCGGTGTCTGATAGCGCGCACCTGCACCTTACACGATTCCTTTCGGTCCCTTCCATTATTCATCGCCGAAGAAGATCAGGACCAAAGAATGGTGGAACACGGAACGAGCAGCGAGTGGCGGAAGGAACCTTCGAGCAGTTTAAACCGCCATTTCGCGAATTAATTAGACGAAATTTGCTCCCCGGAGGACGTTTTGTTCGTCGAACCGCGTTGCGCACGGTTAGACGAATACGAAGACGTTTCTCGTTACGAACGAATTTCATTATCTCACTTTTCGCGTCCACAAGCCGACCAACCACCGTTATTAATCGGTCTTTTATTTCATCCGTTAAACGAATTAACGCGTTAATGCGCCAAGTTGCGTATACGTATCCAACGTTGTCGTCGCTTCTCGGACGATAAATGACTATTTTTCTGTTTATCAACCGCTTAGTTTAGGTTACCCTTGGTTTAGGTATTGGTATTGGAGTACGATAACAAGTCGAACGATTATCGTTCGTCCTAGTTTGAAATTAATATTCCGCTGGTTTTTCTATTAGCAAAATTTCGACAAGAAGAAAACGTGCACGATAAACATTTCCTGTTTCGTGGTTCGCGACCACTCGACGATTCGTGTACAACGACCAGATTATGAATATGCATCCCTCTTAATGTCCGTGACAAAAAGACTGTTCGACGCTACGAGGCTCTGCAAGAACACTTGGCATCGCGTTCTCGTTCCAGTTCCGAATTTCGCGTCCAACTTTTCCCTCGAATTATTTCGTTTTCGAAAATTTCACGAATACCGAGAAGAAAAAGAGTTGATTTTTCTATAGCTATTTCTTATCGCTCACCGTAGTCGTCTTCGTAGATGATGGCGACTTTGGTCCAATTGAGGAACTCCATGATGTCCTGATAAGCGGCATTGAGTAAAGTTTGTGCGGGATAAAGATTGATGCTGAACTCCTTCGCCTCTGTGTCCAGGTCCAGCCTGGCTTCCAGATGTGGAATGTCCAGTGCGTCGCAAATGCTGTGAATGTGTTGGCCCAGAATCGGGTCGGACGGACCGAACACCGCTTGAACTCCGTATTTGACTTGCTGACACGCTGCAACACGCGTAAATTCATTTTCGTTGATCGATTTGTTCCTCGGATTTCTCGGATTTCTTGGATTTCTCGGTTGGCCCTACTACTATCGACCTAGTCGCGATAAACCGTTACACGAAGAAATCTGCGAGACCGAAAACGACCCATTAAGATCGTGCACGCGTCCATGACTGGAGAAGGACGTTAATGCGGCGTTAACGAGTCACTAAAGCTGAATACGCGAGCGCAGTTGTCGTTTCACCCTATAAACTTCCTTTATGGCTGTTCGAAATTGTTTCACGGACAGGCGAAATGTCGATTATTACCGATAATCGTGTTATCTCTTTCCCTTTCCCCTCTCCTCTCGACGCTGTTGCGTTCGTGCTCGAAACTTTGATGCGATATCAATTCCCTCGATAGCGATTCCCTGATCGTATCTTTGCCCGGAGGCAAAGAGCGAAAATGCGATGAACGGACGTACAACTAGAATTGTCGCTTTTCGAGCGTTTCAATACGGACGGCGAGAGTTTCTGTCATGCAAATCGAGGAACACCCGCTCAGTTTGTCGATAGCTACGGCAAGAAAAATCGCGCGATAGTTAGGGAAAATGTAACGCTTTATAAGAGTATAGTTATACATATTTTAGACGCGAACGACTCGTGTTGGCGCCGAGATCGTGTTCCGGGTATTGTCTTAATCGCTTTAGCCGACGCGTGTCTCGGCGTTTCGAAACGGCAGAGCGTAACGTGTTGTTCCGAATGGAAGATTCGAATCCCAGAGTTCACGTTCCGTGTAACGGATTAAGTTGGCGAGTGCGAGGCGGCGTAAGGACCGATTGTCCGAGGTTTCAAAGGTTATTCGAGTAGGAAATCAGGGCGTAACGAGTGTTACGAGTGGAACAAGATATCCGATACGGCTACGCTACCTTTACGTTACCCGAAGGATCATAGAACGAACCAGGTTAATAATTAGCGAGTAACTCGACCGGCTTCTGTTCAACGTCGATACAATATTAACGAAACGTCTGTATGTATATTAAATTCGGCAGATGCAACGCTTGGTTATAGAACACGCGCCGATCAATCGAATCAAAGTATCGAAGCTAAACAAGATTCCAAATTGCTAAAATTCACGATGGATATTTTGAAATCGTTGGAAGAGACGATACTCGATACCGTTCGAATCGTTAAGAAAAACGATCAGCCGTAGAAAAGTAAAAATCGGCGCAACGGGTACGATCGCGGGAAGAACGTGGATCGATAATAAAGTCATTAGCCTGTCCGGTAATATGTAGTAGAATTCGTAACTCGTTAACCTCGTTCTGTTTGGTCGGCATTTTCTCTCGGGTAGTGATAATCGAAGGAACGTCTAGTCGCGAAGCTTCATAAATTCTGGCAGCATTGTCATAATTTATAGGACGCGACGCGTAACTGGTCCCGCGTAACGGGTTGGCCTGCAGGACGGAACATTTGGTGGGGCGATGTGTCATCAGCAACTCGGAGGAAACGATGATAGATACCGGGTTCGCTTTATCTTCCGTGCTGGAAGTCGGTCGGACGTGGTCGTAAGTAGATAAGTCCTTTATGCTTGGAACTCGTCGAGTAGCCCAAAATTCTCGGAATTCTCGGGATTCTCGGGATTCTCGAGAACCTCGAGAATAGGGGAAATCGGTCGAATTCGCTGCAGATTATTTTCTCCGATTTCTGTTCTTCGAATTATATTTGTACGATGATAGGTAAGGGCCGAGATCATCCGGTTTAATACCATCGAGATCGATGGTACACGAACGAGTTCAAAATAATTATCGAAACGCGTAACCGTGATATCGATTAAATCGAACATTTGATAACGAGTTACTCGTATTTTGCGACCACTAAAATATTATACAATATAATATTATAATATTCGTTAATTGGAAACTTTAGCATCCGCTCTCGAATATCGAAACACCAGAGCGAAATAATTAATAATAAGATCGATGGATATCCTGATTGAAAATAGACCGTATAATCGTATTGGATGATCGCGGAAAAGAGGAGTACTTTCCGTTCGTTTTCAATCTCGCTACTAACTATGCATCCGTTGTTTATCGATGCGTGCATCAATATTTTATCGAATGATTCTCCTATTCTGTATCACGGAATCGAATAGTATAGAATATTGATAATGTCTCATAGCTTTCCGACCGCTCCTACGCTAACGATTGATTCGCTTGTCGATACGATTGTACGTCGTCGACTCCTTCGAAATTACGTTCACAGAATTTATATCGCAACTTTACCGAGGATTTGCAATTTATCAGAAATTTATACGCGACTGAAAATTTCCTTGAAATATCAAAAGCTTCGTTTACGATTTAATAGTTTGATGATAAAATAAAGCGAAAAGAATACATAGGTAGTACGAATCGCGTGGTCCACGGTCGTTCGCATTTCCACTTCGCCCCGTATTTCGTTTATTCTTTAATATCCGTCCTATTAGCGTTATCCTTTGTGCCGGTGATCTCGGCTGAAGCGGTAGGAAAATGGAAATGACAGAAACGCGCGGAGAAGCTGGAGATTCGGTTAAAAGTATGGATCAAGTCGAGTAACGGTAACGGCAAACAACAAATAGCCGTCGTTAATATTGATAAAAACGCGTTAACGAACGGATATAGTTGACGGTGATGGAACACTCGTATAATAAAGATCGCGTAAACGAAGGGAAAACGATTTTCTCGTAAAAGGGATATTATACATATTTGACCTCGTGTGGCCACATCAAAGGTATACATATCCGCATGAAAGCGTCGCGCTTAGACGAGAGCCGACTCGGAACCTGTTCGAAAAAACTGTATTTATTTACTCCGTAAGAAATATCTCTGGTTTCTGTTAGGACTCCGAGATTCAGGAACAGATTTGCTATTAAAAGAGAAAGCTGCACTGTTCTATCCAGCAGGTAGGAACTTGGCGGAATACCCTTAATTACCGAGTATTCCCCGTTAAATACCCTCGCGAATAGCTATGCTCACCTTTTCAACGGATTACGTTCAATCGTCTTTCTCGTTTTTATAAAAGCCGCGGAAACTTCACCGTAGAAAGAGAGCTTTTCCCTTCGACGCAAACACCTTTCAGACGTTTTTCTTTTTTTCTCTTTTTACAACTCGTTCCGTTCACGCGAAAATAGTGGGTACAAGTTTGCGTTTCGCGGAACGCGCGCGAAGAAATATTTGACCGAAAGAAAAATGAATTTCATTCGACGAACGCGATAAACTCTGTTATACATCGAGGATAAAAGGAAAGGTAAAGAGGGTGGTTGGACGGTTACAAGGTATATTTTCGTAACTTGTAATTTGCGACAGCCATCCTCGGTAATTCCGAATCGGATTTAACGAAACTTTCGTAATTAAATCTCGAGTGTTTTCTTTTGTTCGAAACTCTCCGCTCTGCCGTGCCGTGCCGTGGCGCGTCGATGTATCGTTCGGTTATTCGATTAACATGCAACCTTGCCCGATAATCCGTTCGACTACTCTCTTCGATCGAACTTTCCTCGTTTCAACCGCACGGACTTGTCCACTTTGGCTATTCTTCGATTCCTTCCCGGCTAATTAACCGTTAAAAGACTAAGGATTCGGGGATAAACTTCCGGTGGATTTGCGGCGAAAAGTTTGTCCTTGCAATTACACGATTCGCGTGTACGTTCGCATCCACGAATACCACGACTATGGCAAGTCGGAGTGACTCTCGCTGGATTAAGGCTCGGGGATCAAGGGAAGAGGGAAGAGGGAAGAGAAAAGGCCGGGCAATTAAGTGGCGCAGGCATCGATCTCGTTGCTCACCAAGGATTGGCCTATCATCGTTTCGATAAAATGGCGCGACAGCAAAAATCCAATTTCTCGGTACCGAGGCAGGGCCAATAAATTCGTGATACGGTACCACGTGGGACTTGCGGTTTGTCAACCGAAACTCTGACACACGCCTGTTCCGATTTGAACGGTTCGTCCGTCAATTCCCCCAAGACACTTGTAAAAATATTCGACACCTTTCCGAGGCCTTTCCGAATTTCGTTTCAGCCGCATCTTTTTCACCTCGGATCATCCGGATCGATCGCGTGACCGAGAACAGAGCGCTAGGTGAAACACAGGGGACAGGCGAAAATAAAGACTTTTGCATCGGGTTCGCGTGATTCTATACAACGAGATTTGCATTACGGCAAGTAAATTTCGACCGTTAACGCCAAAGTTCGGGACAGATCTGGAATTTACGATAATACGATTGTCGGTACAGGCTGCCTTATAATACGATCGAATCGCGATTTGGTAATTGCTTACATAAAGGAAACCGTTACCGATGCTACGTTTGGACACGATTAATTCGAGTTATTTTAACGTGACGGTTAGCGAATTATTTCTACGTAACGATACGTTTCGACGCATAAATTTGCTCGAAAATCGATTTTCCTCGGAATCGCGACCAGAGATGGGCATAAACAGGGATTTTGGTCAGGATAGATCTACGAGATATTAAATATCGAAAAAGCATCGCGACAGTAATACGTAGCCGGATTTCCGTGCGAATAAGAGGAAATCTGATTTCTGTCGAAAAATTCCGTTAACGAATATATTATACCTGTAAGCATCTTTCGTATTTGTAATATTTTTCGAAGAAACAGTTGTCAAAGTTACCTATAGTTTGGAGGTTTTCAAAGTGGCTGAACTGGTCTCGTAAAAGATATGGCAGATTCGCCGAGAGACGAAGAGATTAAACGAACGATTACTCCGATTGAACTGGTTCGATTAGCGATAGCGAAGAGGAACGATTACAACATCAAAGGACATACCTGCAGCTGCACTTGCAACCTCGTTAAGAGAATTGAAAGGAGAATCAACAAGAGCCGGACATCGGACACCTCCGCAAAAGTGTCTTTGTTATCCGCTTCCGGTATTTTCTAGCGCTTCGCGTGTTTCCAATCGAGTGCGTTTCCAGTACTATCGATTTCAATCGATAGCACCATAGTAAAATAGTGGTACGTTCGCGCAACGCTATTCGTTAAGAGGATCAGCTTTATTTCCTGTACCGTGAAACCGTGTTGCCGATATCCGGTGCGACAACTTTTTCTCGAATGCCCGTGAGTTCGTAAACAGATTCGAGCTTTGCTTCTTTCTCTCCGTTCGGTCGGCGTGAACGCGTCGGAAAGTTTCCGTCAATCTGGCCAATTTATTCGTTCGAAAAGAACTTGCTCTTCAGACAACGTTTACCGGCAAAAATATTTTCTTCGGTTGACGTTTTTTCGATTCGATGCTCCGACTTTTTCCCGATACTCGGTGGATTCCCTCTTCCGGAGCTGCTTTACACTGTGTATACATATTTCAAAGTTGACTCTTTTTTCGCGATTCAAAAATTCTTTCGCGTACTACGTTCGAGTCGTGAACGAGTAAACAAGTAAACGATAACGATTCGATGAACGGCGAAAGGAAAGAAGCGTTTTCGTTGCAACAGAAATCCAAGGTAGGCCGCAACGGACTTTCATTTATGTATAAACATAGACTCCGGGATGTACTCGCGGTTGGAAAATTTCAAGAAATTTCTTACGTTACGCTATCGTGAAAGGATTCCATTGGTCGAACAGCTCGTTGGAAAATCATCTGTTCTCGTGTCCGGAATTTCGTGTTGGGAGAAAAATATTTTCTTCGGAAGGAACAGGGATGAAAAGGTTACGTTTCGTGCGATGCACGTAACCAGACAGTGCGAAAGAAAAGAAAGCACCGTATCGGAGTAGACGGCCGTAAGTCTATGTTTTCGGTGAAAGAAAGATATTTTCAGTCGAGAAAATGAAAAGACTTTCTTTCTTCTCCTTTCTTCTTTAGTAATAGATCTTAATATCTACTAATATATCGATCTAACAGGCATATCGTACCGGGAATGCGGTAATTTATCTTGCTTGGTGCCGATAAAGGAATCGAGTTGGAGAAGGAAAAAAGATCCGGCACCGTTGTCTGTATGAAAAGTGCCGAAACGGCGAGTAACGCTCGTGCAACGAATTACGGGGAACAATCGAGGAATTATCTTGGGAAAAAGTAGGAAACAGAGTACCGGTGACGCTAGCACGATTCCAAGCGCGATAGAACAGCAGATGTTGCCTCGAGCGAAGCTTAAATCGCGAAAAGAGCAGCGGTAGCACGAATCTCGTTGACCCAGCTCTGAAATACGATCACCGGATACGGTCGGCTTAATCTCTGCCTCTAAACGTTTGAAACCCGCTATAGGCTCCATTATTCGCAGATTTTGTCGCGATGTGGCCGCTAACTTCCGACCATGGAACGTCCCTTCCCGGCTGATCAAATGCTAACGACGAAACGTGGCCATTTCATAAGCTAAAGGGGAGACTAAATTTCCCTTTTTCGAGATTCCCTTTTTCTTCAGCTCTCTGTTCTCGACGATTTAACGATTCGCCGAGTTGCTGCTGACCGTTCGAGTACGGCCGTGAACAGCGTCAGCGAGCTTAATCGCGGGATTAACCCGGAAAGAATCGGCGAATATAGACGTTCACGGTCGGGAGAGGTCCGTGCGAGAGATCGAAGATCTCGAACCGTGGCTGCGAGGAGAAGCTTTATTCGCGCAAGGCGAATCGAGAACAGAGAGCTCAAGAGGTGCTCTCGAACACGTGACACGACGCGCGACGTGACGTTTCACAAAGTTCCGCTTTCTTTCGCGGTAAGCCACGTATTTCGCTTTTTCGTACGATGCACCCTTCAGATCTCGATGGCCTTGTCGGTCCAACTACCAAATCTTTCTCCATCGTCCAATTTTCTCAACCTCTACATCGTACAATTACATGATGCGAACGGAGTCGTTGTAGCGTTACTTTTACAGCGAACTTTGCCGATCGGAGAAGCAACATCGATGGGTCTCCGTATCGGTTTTCAGCGAGAAAAACGCGAAAGGATAACGATGTTATAGCGATGCCGATCGTACGAAATTATTTCGTTATTTTCGGTAAATATAATTACATATATGTATTCCGATGTTAATAAGTACTTGGAGGAAATTATCGAATGCGTTGTTATTTCGCCTGACGCGATAATAACGCGTTTGTACGGTAAAAAATATCGAGTCTACGTGTCTTTTTAAACTAATCGGTTGTTTTTAAATTCGAGCGCAAAACAATCCTCTTCTCTCGAATCGTGCAACTGTATCGACGCGAAGTTCGATAATCGGTTCTCGTTTATCCGGCACGTATCCCTATAACGGTAAAAACGTAAAAACGTAAAAACGTAAAAACGTAAAAACGTAAATACGCCCTACGGTTAACGGCTAGATAACGCTTTATGCGAAACAAACGGTGCTGCGAGCTTCATCTCGGTCACCAGTGCGCGCATTTGCATGCATACAATCTCTATAGCGGCGCGCTACAGTCACCGACCGAACACGACCAACAACCGGCTGCATTTGCTCCCCCTACACAAGTTTACAAGCATTTTTGTTAAACCGTATCTCGAGACTCGCCTTTGTCGCCGACTCTTCGTGTCACGCCTCGTACGCTAAGGAATCGATAAGAAACTCGTAACCGAAAGGGTTAGACCTAACTGAAATCAACGGCCGAGCAAATACTTGGATACACGATAACTCGATAACGAGGTATCGCGAATTAAACGAGGTAACGGTCGACGATGCATATTTGACAGCTGATAACGGGACGGATAATGGAGGTGGTACTTTAATAACGACGCCGCCGCTAACCCTATTATATTCCTGGCTGCGCGAAAATAAATTTTCCACCAGGCAGCTAGATGTTGCGAAACAATTTCCACGTCAACTTCGTTATCTTTTTCTATCCCCCTTGTCTGAATTTTGACGGTCTTACGTAGCGATAGTTACGTACCGTAATGGAGATACGAAAGATATTCAATTTTTTTTATCGATTCGGCGATTTTGCCAATTAAAAGTAGAATTTTCACCGGCATAATAACCGTAATAAGAATGCCGAGTTGAATTTGCAAGGACGATTAGATACCTACCCTTTTTCGAAGCGTGAAACGAGTCATCTTTCGGCACGTACTGTATATCGTATTCCAGCGTGGTTCTCGGCAGGATCCTGTCTTTGTTGATCTTGTACACGGCATACTTGAAGGCCACCTCTGTACTGCTATCCTTCTGGTCATGAGTGAATATAGCACCTGCAATCAATCCAAAGTGGTTCGTTAAATACCGTTTCGCGACGATGACGGAATTCCCGAGGAGAATGCACCCTATTTATGTCGGTATACACTCGTAGAAGCTGCTGAACCTGCTATTCTTTATGGACGAAGGACAAGTGCTCTTCGTATACATACATACATATGTATAGGTGTATCGTATCAGTGAGGCGAAACCGCAACAGTCTTAGAACCTTTTTACCGATCTTCGTTTCGGACATGTTCCCGGAGACGACACGGATCTCAGGATTTCATATATTTATCGTATCGTTCTAATGTACGCGAATTGAGTGTATTTCGTAAGAACGCTGTTTCGTAATACGTTCGACATCGACCATTTGCATGACGAGAGATCGTTCGCGAGTCGAGAGCCAGAGCAAACTCGTTTACTAATTGCTGATCGATGCTCCGAAAGCGAGCGAGGCCGCAGGTAGGACCATGTCAAGTACTCGACGCGCGTCTCTTTAAATGTATATCTACACGTATATATTTTACCATTTCTCTATCGTTCTACGAATATTACGAATATTACGAATATTACCAATGTTACGTTACACTTTTTCGAAAATACTCAACGTCATTGTACCTCGAAATTAGAAGAAACAATCGTAAGCTCTCGACTAAAGGAACATTACTCTTACGGGCCGATGTTATCGCCAACTTTACTACTGCCTCTATTAAAGCGGTTGATTCGTCTGTTTCGAAAATTTGGTCGAGTAGGGAACAAAAGAGCGTCGCGCCCCGAACGAACTTGTCTCCCAACACGAAAACAACATTTTCCAGAATACAATCGTAAAGAGGGAAATTTCATTGTCCGCGGGATTCGAAGCGTTCGCAGAAGAGAAACGCGTCGGGAACGAATCGTAGAACCTCGAGCGCCATCGTTGTTGAAAGTTTTTCTATATAATAGAGCATAAATGAAAGAAAATTCGATATACCATCGATATAACATATCGAAAATCAATTATTTGTACAGGATACGCGCCACTACGAGCTTATAAGCGCGAAAAAACGAATAAAAAATCATTTATTTCACGGCGACGCGTATCGTTGTCAAACTTTTTGCGTATAACGGAACGGTAAATGCAGTCGTTTTATCGAAAATTCTATTGTTTCTCGTCCAATGTTATATGTATACCAATGTAATCGGTACACGAGTCGTTTTCGAAGCATTTCTGTTGCGTCTGCGAATTCACGAATCCAGATAGTACGAATCCAACAGAACGTAGAGTTATCAATTTCCTGGAAAGGTGAGGATGTTAGTTGTTGGAAAGGTGTCGGTATCTAAAAAGTGATCGGAGCCGGGGTCCAAGATCCGAGGTTCATAGCAGTGACGAACGAGATCGCGGTAATCGGAACGACGTCGCTTTCATCAACTACGAAGCTTATTCATCGCGTCGACTGGTAATTTCGGGCAAACTGCATGCTAGGATTACTGTCGATCTCGAAACACCTTCTGGCACTGGGTCAGAATTCCTTTAACCGCGCGCACGGACGCCTACAGCGAGTACACGAACCGAAGATGATTTCGAAACAAACTCGAATGGCTATCCCGAGGGTCTTGCTTTCGGAACGATCCTTATTTCGAGAGGTTTTTCATTTCGTACAAAGTTGACCGACACGAATACGAGGACGAGCTGGAAATATTATCTTAGAAACTATCCATGCACGTTTGCCCTTACACGAATACCTTCCAGCTACGCACGAGTATTTCGATGCGCGAAAGAGCGACGTGCTTAAATATTCCAACTTTGATCTTGCCATCTCTTCGGTAACCTTCAGCGTTAAAACACGACGATCGAGATACACGCTTTCGCCCTCGACACCGTTTCGCTCTAACTGCGCGAACAGCTACGAACAGCTACCAACAGCTACGAACAGCAAGGAGGAAAATAACCGAGAACATTCGCAGACTCTAACGACGGCAATCCCGGCTCGAGGAACGCGAAACGAGAATCTTACGAATAAACTGGCCAACTTTAAAAGATTCGTTAATTCGTCTACGAGTATCTACACCTGCGATTCGAGTAAAACGCGCGTATGCGATATTTCTGTATCGGTCGAGTCTTCTATTCCTACATCCCCGTAACTCTAGATTCTCGCGTCTCTAGTTTACTGTATCCGTCAAACTATTATCGAACTACCATTCGAGGTGGTTGTTTCGTAAGACGGCTAATCCGTTCATCGATTTTTTTCTATAACCATTCGTCCTTAGAATGTTCCGACGATGTACGGTTGTTTGTTCGATCCGTTGAAGCAGCGATAAGTAATCGGCACTCCCGGCAGGAACGCACAAGGTTTCTTTCACCGATTTCTTCCTCCGGAGCGCTACGCCGCGCCGGAGAGATGCATCCCCTTAACGACGTCGTTTTATCATTCGTCGTTTAAACGACGAGCAAAAGTAGTCCGGTGGTAAAGAACGGATTGTTTCCTTCGTCGACTCGTTCAGCGAGAATTGTCGCTACCGAGCGGATGAAACGTCTTCTTTCTCGCCCGAGAATCAGACCTTGTAAATTTCTCGTCCATGTCATTTCTCGAAATGTTAGCTAATGGAATCAGATTAATTGATCGAATTTCTTCGAAGAAATTTCGTTGGATCGCAGCAAGAGGTGACCGAGTGTTTCTCGTATCGCACGAGTCAACGGCGTTATCCCACACATCCATTTTCAACGTAATCTTAGCAAATCCTAAGGGTTTAGTATAAGGTGGCCGGGCTTTCTGCGAGTTAATCTCCGTTTCCGCGAGATTACACTTACGTTTCAGCTGGCTATAGAACCGCCTAAGATAAATCTGAAATATTTGAAATATCGTAAGAAACTTGGAGAATTCGATAACATCGTCTTTTGCTCGGCAACCTTCGAATCTCCGTTTTCCAGATCATTTTATTCCTTTAGAATAAAGAGATTTTCTCTTTTAACGCGCATAACTAGCAATCCTGTTAGAAATTTTCTGAATGCGAAATTCACAAGCTTTCGTCTTCGAGTATGTAATTCGGGTCGATGCTCGTTTCACTGGCTAGGTAATTACATTCGTCGCGACGACGATACTTTGTGTTCGAGTTCGATTCAACGGAAGAGAAAACTTCTCGGCCAGGTAATAGTATGAAAAAGCTCCCGTTCGAACCGCAGCAAACTACTCTGCAATTCCGTTTGAAAACGGACACGCATTTTTCCTCGTTACATTATTTACGATGAAATTATGTCGAATGCGACAAGAAATTGGTAATAAATAACACGAATAAGCACGAATCGACTTCCTTGAATTTTGAAAACGTCGAACGATCGACGTTCGAATCGACGAGAAAAAAAAACGGCAGGCAATAGGTTGGAGGTGTAGCAAAGAAAAACGGGCGGAGAATGTTAAAATTCAAATAGCGTCGCGTCGAATAAAGCGTATCACCGGCCAGAAACGAAGAAAACCCAGACAGTTCGCGATCGGTAGCTCGAAACGAAAGTTGGACTGGTCCCGAGATATCGAGGAATTTTTTTGACCGACGGAAGATCGATCGGGTAAACTTTTATCTAGGGTTTCTGTTGCCGAGAGAAAAGCAAGAGGAATTACACGCCAAATTCTCTGCTTACCGTAATGGAAACTACTCGAGTAGACTCCAGACTCTCGGTCCGCCCGATTACTTCCGTCGATTCGTCGCAACTAAACTTTGTTATTTCGCATCGAAAGATCGCCAACTTAATCTCCTGGTTAATATAATCTTTTTCCTAACGAATAATCTCGAGTTTCCTGCAATTTCTTCCAGTATCTTTCAAATACGCACACATACATACAAGTATATCGATACTTTCATCTATTTTCTCGTACGTAAGCAATTACTAAAGATGCGTTAACGAATCCGAGAATTATTAGAGAGAACGGTGAAAAGGTAATGCAATGAAATATAACGCTCGATTACTAATTACTCAGCCATTAGGATAGACGAAAGTCGATCGTACGCTTAACGATGTTACCGGCCGTCGAATTTCACGCGCAAACGGCCCCGTTTCTGGTCATGACAGAGTCGCTGCCACGTTTCGTTCCCGGTGAAACGATGAGGCGCATTAACGAATCCAATTCCCGGCCGTTACATACCACGAACCGTTCGAGCCCTCGAGATGACTAGCTGGCAAAAAGCTGCCGGTCTTTCGCGGTTCTACCGATCTGCTATCTTTTTCTCGGCCGCACAGTGCACGCGGTTCGATTACTTTCCATTAGAATCGGCCAGATTCGGGGACAGAGTCGACGGAAGGGTTAGTTCACCGCGAAAAACTTTGAATAACGAGCACGCTGTATCCGTAAGCGAAATCTTAAAGCGTCAGCCACATTAATCGACAAAGCAGAAACATTTAACGCGAAAAGGACATCGTTGTTGTCGAGACATCGATCGATCGGCATCGACGCACGATTGTTTTCGAAATTTCGTGCGACAGAGCGGACGTTCGTTTAGTAAACGATGCGGCTCGTTAACGAGCGTAATTTCTGCAGAATGAAGCGGCGACGGAAACACTCTCGTTTTCGAGCGTGTCGAATTTTCGTCCGAGCGAAGCCCAACAGGACCGCTAACGAGTCGCATTAGTTTAATAACTCGCTAGCTGCCGACAGAGACGCTACTCGGCCGCGCTCGCCGATAAACTCGGACGCGTCTGTGTCCGTGGCCGTGTCCGCAGCAGCGCAGCGAACTATTAATCACTGGGTAGCTTCCCATTAATTTCGCTGGTCCGCGATTCGTTCTTCTGGCGACGCTGCAACTCGAAGAAACTTGCATTCTCGAATTTAACGTGGCTCATACAGTAGACAATACACCGGCTAATGCCTTTAGATTTGGCTTATCGACAGGGATTCGAGCGACGTGATTTTGCCCAACGGACTTAGTCAACTAGTTTAATGCTTTTCGTGCTTGTCACGATACGGCTAATGACATATGTATCTACGGTTGCGATGCGCGTTTAGGTAACGTTTGCGCATACGACGTTGGAGCGAGTAGAATCTTTTAAGCGTACGATTACGTTACTCGAGTCGCATCCAAATGAATCGCGTGAAATCGAATCGCAACGGAGTCGAATTGGATCGCTGCAAATTAAATAGCGGGCACGCGAATCGCCTCGATCGCGTCGCGTCCACTCGAATACGAATCGACAAAAAGTATCTTAATATCGGTCGAAAGAGATCGAAGCAGCGTTCACCGTCGACGAACCTATTCCGTATTGGAAGTAGGTACGCGTAAATCCGATTCGAAGAAACGAAAAGTACGATGCCGAACGAGATTAATAGTTAAGTACATAAAAGTGTACTTGCTATAACGGCACGTTGGTTGCAACCTTCCAATGCAACCAACTGTAACAACAATAATTATCGGTGTAAAAGAAATAACATTTATACCGAGCAACGTGTCGCGATAGTATTATACATTAGTAGAATAAATACATAGAATACGGAATAGTAGATTAGTACCGTACACGTTGCAAAAGGCATTGTGCTGGTAGATTACGAGCACGGGTGGTCAGACAGGTAACGGATAAGTAAATTCAACTGTAATGGTTTGCCACGTTCAGTCCGATAGAGTGAAATTACCGATGATCAGGCAAGATTTAGCGGTAGTTGGAAAGTTTAGTAGTCGGAGCAGTAATAGGGTCGGTAGACCAGGGTAGGATACTAGAACTCTGGCTAAGTAAATTGGGAATGTGACCGATCGCGAGTAGAACGATTGCTCCTGACCGAAGCGTAGCAAGTAGAACAGGACAGTGCGCGATCAGACAACGAGTACTTAATCGAGTAGGGAGCGGAAGTAGTCGAATCAGAAGTACATACTTACAGTAGAAATGGTTAGACACGATAGAATTGTCACGCACAATGAAATATTCGGACAATAAACACGATAACCTACGTAGTCTGGTAAGGGTTACATCAACGATTAGAGTTGTTCGGGCGTTCTTCGAACCGTTTGATTCGTCGGTGGTTGTCTACGTCGCTCGACGAGACGGCAACTTTCCAAGGAGTATTCTCGCACTCGGCATAATGTCGCCACGCCACCGAATGGAAAAGTTCCGCAAAAAGTTTTGCTTCGCTTCTCGAGAAATTCAGCCTCTCATCTTCGTTCGTTCTTTTATCTTATCCCCTTTTCGCTCGCTCCTCCATCCGTTTCTCTCTGCTTTCTCTTAGTCTCTCCCCTTGTTGGCCAGCGGTATCAACGTTTCCGCGACTGACTTTCTCACGGACTCTTTCTTTTTTTCATCCCTCGATTCCTCGAGGGAACAGAGACGAGCACGAAGGCTTCGGGGTGAAAGTCTTTCGTTGGAAAGAATGATTTTCGAAATACCTACCGTCGGAGACCGACTGTCTCGTACTCTTCTACCGCCCTTTTCTTCTCTTTTCTTCCTCTTTCTGTCTCCTCCTTCTATTTTTCTCGCGATTTCTCTTTGTTCGCCACACTCCTGGGTCCTTCTTATCTTCTTCTTTGGGTCGTTTCACCCGATGGAATTCCAGTTTCGCCCTCGAAGGAGCTTCGCAACGAGAGCTTTGTCTCGCTGCCGCGACGTCGGACAAAGAAAGAAGACCGCGAGAAATTTAAGCTCGCGATACTGACAAGCAGGTTCAGGCAAGATTTTGACAGAAGACGCCTCGTGACTTGCGCGCCGAAACGTGCTGTATCGTAGGAAATGCATATACTGTATATTGTCTCTTCGAGCGATAATCGAGATTCGCCGATAAGACGAGACGAGAATCGTTCATTATCGCTGTGTGTCTCGAAAATGAAGCGTCGTTATCGAAAGTACCGTGTTACACGGAATCCGAAAACTGGCAAAATATCCAAGTTTCGTGTCGGCCGAAAGTTAGCGACAAAAAGGCCGCGGTTTCGACGATGCATCGACCGCGCGAGATCCTCGTAATAATTCACGAAAGCTTCGCCGCTGTTGGAGAAAGTTGGCGGAAACAAGGGTAGCAAAGTGTGTGTGTCGTCAGCGCTATACGGCGCTTTGTGGGCTGGCGCGGTGTCCGACTGGCAAAACGATGCAAAGTTACCGGTGTGTCACGGTTCGCTGGAAAACTGGTCCATTCGTCGTGCTCGTGCCGTTGCCCACGATGCTTCGGATCGAATCCTCGCAATTATTCTAGGTTAAAGTTCGTACCATCGATTCAGTATTTTTCTTCGTCGACATTGGATCGTCACGAGAGTTTGAAAAAGTTCGCGCGACTTTTTTTCCTTCTTTTCGACGTCTCTTAATCGTTTAGAAATCGAGAAAAATGTTTTTCGTTCTGGGAATTCCACAGAATAGCGTACTGTACTTTTATAACTGTATGGACTTTCAGCCACAGTAGCCGCACCGGCGCGGCGCGGCGCGACTGTAATATACATATATCGTACGGGTCGTGATTATATCCTCCAAGCGTTGCACATTCGACTCATTGTTGGGACAACGTACCTTAAATTCTTCGTAAACTGCCGGCAGTTTTTGACAACAATTTCATCAAGTTCAGTTTTCATACCCTTTATCATCATCGCCGCCGTTAGACAAGTGGTCATGGATATATTCGTGTGTAGGGGACGAATTTTCTCCTAAGGAGCTAAGAAGACGAAAGAATGGAATAATATTATCGCGTCACGGTGGTTCGATACATTCGAGACGTTTGTTCTCGGTCGTCGAAGCGGTCTCGTTAATTTAGAGTCCGGATCTTGTTGCATTATTCAAGAGTAAACTCGTCCTGGTAATTCGCAGCTGCGTCGTGCATAACATCTCGGTATATAGACCGATAATCAAAGCTGTAATCCCGAGCTCCTTCGTTTACTCGGCCACCTGACCTGTGTTACAATCATTTTAGTGTCATTCTCCTCGTAATCCACGCTACTTTGAACATTTTCGCTTCGTACTTTTGATGCTAATGGAACATCTTTATCGAGAACAGAAACGGATAGTTTATTAGTTCGCAGCCGCGTGTTCGTTTAGACTTGGACGAACTGGGAGAAAATCTACCGTCTACCTATCGACGCAAGATCGATTTGTTCGTAGCGAAAGGTCGGATAAAAGAGGATACGTCCAATTGTTTGTCACGATTCGTTTGTTGCATTCTCCAAGTCGATCACGGATACGCCGACTCAATTTCCATGGTGTCTTAGCTCTGGACGCAAGCGCGTTCCATGGAAATATTCGCGTGCTTAGAGGAGCAACGACGAATAACAGACCGGAACTTACGAAAGGCTGATTCCGTATTCATGGAAAGCATCATGAGCGTTCGTTCCAAGACGACGCAGCTTGCGGCTCTTCCGGAACAGAGCGTACAACCTCGAGACGGCAACGTATCGAAAAGCTAGCTAGAAAATACATTTCCCCGGTTATTGGATTTCTATTGGATTATCCAGCGAATACCGACACCGTTTCTGTCTTAATGTTGTCGCGGAAATATCCCGGGAATCAATTCCTCCGTCTAGTTCGAAACGACGCGACGGTATAAAGTCGAAATCTTACAGAGATTTACGTCCCACGAAGCGACTTAATCTTCTAGTTAGAAAACTTTCAACGTATTGCAACGTAGACCAAGTTACGATATAGCTGCGATTATTTGAATATTTTACTGGAAATTATTTAACTCGTTTCGAAATAACGATAAACGGATCGCGTTGCGTAAGTGAACGAGCGTATTCGAGTGGTCAGGGTAGTTGTTGAAAGCGTAATTCAGCCCTGGACGAGAGTCACGCGGAGGTCGATGGTCTCGATTCGCATTGGCAAGGCTCCAATCTTCTCCGCTGTACGGAATGTATCTTCGGAAAAATATTTACCATTAGCTGTCGATCTATCGGACACGCTTCGTAAAAAGTCACTGATCGGTATTCGCGGCCTTCTTTTATCCTCGAGTCCGCAATACGGACGAATTAATCGTGCGTGGTACCTCGGATACTTTGCATACTCGGACATCTTTCTCGTTTCTTCGATCCATTTTCGAGATATTCGGAGATTGTCGGTGAATTGAACTTAATTCTCTTTGTCTTATTAATTGCAACCGTGTAATGGAAAATAAAAAATTCGCTCTTGCAAAAAAGATCACTATAATTGAATTAATCGAGATTTTACGATTCTGCATAATAGCTATTTTACAGCTGTAAGGTAATTTATAGAGTTTATCGGCCGTCTACTCGTCGTATTTATCGCGACGTATCGTAATCAGCCTAGCGTAGGGATGTTCGACGAACAAAATGGTCAATAGAATTTTCATTAACGACCGGATACGTGCCGTAGAGTCGGTTGAATTAATCGACGAATAGCTTCAACGTTGCCACGATTCTGTGGGTACATTCCTCCGATACCGCTATCGATTCTTCGAACCGCAACAGTTAAATAGAAATCCAATTAGAACCCCTTCAATAAATAACCAACTTCCATTGTAACCGCATTTTACGATCGCCTGCTTCCACCGTACTTTTAGCCTTTCTTTTCGCATACCATTTGCGACCTATCAAATTGTCCGTTATCGAATTTCGTCAACGCGCTATCGCTGATTAGCGATAACGCGATCGGAGACAGCATTTTCGAGCCGGTTCGCTCGATAGGTCGAAATAGGTGGTCGAAATCAAAGTAGAGAGAATGTCGTCCATTTGAGAAGAAAGGTTATCGACTGCTCGCGGACCAATAACGGAAGATGTTTAATGTCGGGACAGAACAATAGCTAGAATTCCGACGAGTTCAGGGGTAGTTGGCTGAAGCCCTCGAGAATAATCGCATTATGGTTCTCGTGTATAGCTCTCGTTACGTTCTAGTCGACGCGACGCGACGCGACGCGCCTTCTCGTCTCTCGTCGTCACGCTGGACGAAAGGGGTCGAAATGGAGTTTCCTTTTTGAGAAACGGTTTCCGTGTTGTCCGACTCGGTGACCTGGGATGCGGTGCTTTCCAACGAATGACAACGGAAGCTGCGACCACGATACGCGAGAAACAGGATGTAACCAGCAGAAACAGAAACAAAAGGAAGTTAAACAGGATCAAGTATAAACGCAGCGTTGCCGTAACCGTGTTCCGTAGAAGAATGCGGCTTTGCTTCGGACCATCGCATCGTGTCGGCCAAGAGGTTTCGAGCGTTTTCTTACGCAACTGCACTTTTACCTTTTTTCTTGGCTCGCGCTCGCTAGCCGGACAAGCCCGTTCGATCAGCATTTCTCTCGCTTGCTGCCTATAGCCAGCAACGATATCCGCACAAATTGAACATTTATTTTATTTCGAAATAACTGTAATTCGAACCTAACCTAAGCTAACCGTACCGCGTATGCTTCGTGTGCGAGAATTATTGATACTTCGAGAGTATGTAAAGTTCCAAGACTGTCGCATGAAATTCGAAACGATTCGAAGCGCTTCGTCAACTATGAATACATAACCTTTACGCGAGTGCCTCGATAATGCCTTTATTAATCGCGGAATAAACGAGCTATCGTTATTCGTCGTGTCGCATTCGAGATAAGTCGATTCAACCTGGATGCACCCTGCATACAGGACCTACTATTATCGTTGCCGTTAAACGTGCTGATAAGCGACTCGTATTCGATGCTCCCTTGCTTACAAGTCGGTTAATGTCCTAACAAATTGACAATGGCAGTTCCCACTAATTACTAGAACACTCTCAGAAGTAACATGTAACATGCTAAAATTATATTTCCCTTCTTTCGATGTTTTCGTATTTTCGTAAGGTATCTCTGGAAGGTATTAAAAGGCGGTTGTCGAGTGGAAAAAGCGGAACGTCCGACGAAAACGATATTCTATTAGCGAAACGCGGATATCTCTGTTCCAATTCATCCTTGTCCGATAACGTAGATTTTACGCGTGGTTAGCCGAAAAGAGAGAACAAATACTCGCGGTAAAAATTGCAGAAACGGAGGTGTAATTGCCCTGAAAATATGGGAACGAAGATAACGTTCTGTGCGTATTTCTAGAATTTTTGCATCGATCATTAAAATCCGACGTATTCGCTGGATAAACAATTATACCGTGCACATACAAACGAACGCTAAAGAAACACCATGGTAGACGGTATATGTAGAAACTTTACGAGAGGATTTGCGAACAACGTTCCACGCGAATATTTTAAACGATTCGGACTAATTAAACGTGCCATAATCGTCGTTCCGCTTTACTATTAATGGTAAAAAGTACTTTCTGTGAGCATTTTCGCGAAATCTCCAAATTTCTGAACGAATAAAATACTCCCTTATAACGAATATAATATTACTCGAGAAAATCGTAAAGTTAAAACATTCGAAAAGATTCTTCGATTTTTCCAAGTTTCCTCCATAAAAAGCCAACGATCCGCTATGCAGACATTAACGAGCACTTCTCGCGGCTACATTCGTTGTTCCCTCCCTCGAGACGATTTAGGTTCCTCCTGTGGCAATTACAGTACGAATGTATCATCGAGCTTTGTAAACTTGGCACGTTGGTGTTGCGGCGAGGTTCGTCAAAGGGTTTGCGCCGCGAATCCATGGCAAATAAGGTGAGGCTCCGAAGGATGAGGGCAAGGTGAGCTAGGTTGAATAACGCATCGAGCCAAAGTGAATTAGGAGCCCGTTGATAACACGGGCAAACGTATTTAGCCGTCTGGCACGGAACAACACTACGGAGACTATATCTGGAAGGTTATTGTCACGAGTGGGCAAAAAAAAACGTTAAATGCGTTTCGCGGGAAAAAAAACTGGAGAGCGACGATAAGCTCGAAACATACGGGATAATAACTCGTGTCGCGTAACCGTTTTTCTAGAGAACGAGTTAACAGTAATTCCGGTTTTGCCAGCGAAGTATTCAATCGGTATATACATATACGTATACGAAAGCACAGGGATAAGAGAGAAAACACGAACCGATAGGTAGAAAAATGTCCAAGTCTACTTGTATAATAATTTCTAGAGTTTAGCGAGTCTCGAGAGTGAGAGACGTAGAGGAAAATATTATATAATAGGAGCATTGGAAAAAGCTGAGAGAAAATTTGTTAAATGCCAGTTTCGCTGATCTCGAGTCGAATTGAATTATGTACATGGAATTGGATCGCGCTCAACAGAAATTCGATAGAACCGAATAGAATCGAATCGTATCGAAAGGAACAGCGTCGAATCGAATTAGGTCAAATTAAGAGGAAAGAAAGGTCTATGTTCCAATTCCGTCAAATTTATTTGAATAATTGGTCATTCAATATGGGGGAATATGGGGGAATATGGGGACAATAAGTTGCGCGTTACCGAAAACATTAGTATCGGGCGCATGTTTCGCAAGTTGCGCGTTCTTCGCGTGCATGAGCGTGCACGAGCGTGGAAGGGGTCGAGGATCGATGTTAGCCTAGTAAAGTCATTTCCCTCGACGATCCGGGTTTTCATCTTTGGCGAGTACGAGACTTCTCCGAGAAGCAATCGAGTTAGAACGCGGTAGCTCTGTTAATTTCACCGAGTTCACCGTGTTCATTGAAGCGCCGACGTTGCTCGCTTGAAATTCCGGTCGCGCGTTACTCGGAAACCGAAGCTTCCGGTTGCTGTAAAGATCGTTTTGTACACGATATGTACTTCTCGAGTAAAAGCGTAGTACCCAGCTGTTGCTTAGACGCGACAGCAGGATAAGAGCTGGCTTTTGCTCGTTATTCGACAAGATTTGCGAGCCACCTTGCGATTTATCTTTGACAGAATTCTATGCTCGAGTTTATACTTGGCATTCATTCGTTTCCTACCTTTCCCTCTACTCTCTTTTCGAGATCACTCGACGATCGAAAGGCGGAATATTTTTCACAGCATTCGCGAAAAACTCGAAACTCTTATCGATTTCCCTCTTATTCGCGTACCTTTTACGAGCATTTCGGTGCAACATAGCCATCGATGGCAATAAACGAAGCCATAAGCTGTTAGCTGTCCGACATCTTCGGTAGGATTTGCTAAGCGACAATAATCCATCATCTCTCCATCGAGGACTCGGAGCTGACAGGAGGTCCATGATTGCTTCTCGATTTCCCGGTTTGAGTTTCGGAATCTAATACTCGTGGCGCGCCATATACGATAACAAACGAGTTTCCCGACTCCTCGAATATTAAAATAGATCGTTATTCCTTGTTACCATTCGTAATAAGTGGTCACGTTATTTCGAAAGCGAGTCACGCATTTTCTTCGAAAGAACGCTCCGAGCCGCGTCTAGATCCATCTGAAGGATTCGCGTTGCGGTTCGGTCCAATTCGTGTCCAATTCGCGTCCAAGATGAACGCGACTCCGAACAATTTGAAAATTCTTCCGCAGGGCGAACAGAGACGCGAGTCGGTAACCCACTTACATACAAAATCGACCTTCCACTCGGTTTACTCCGTCGTCTTCGAGTCTCCTTTCTTCCACGATCTTCTTCGACCGCTGTGTTCCCTGCTATTTTCTCGAAACGATCAGCGTTCACGGAGAAAGGAACGCGGTCGAACGAGCAGCCGCCATTTTCGAGTTTTTAACAGAAACGTTGTTTGGTCGGATCTCCTTTCGATAATAGCGCTCGAAATATTCGACGATAAATTCGTTTTGGTCGTTTTGGATCAACGGACGGTAGATTCTCGTTAGGTAGCTTGTCAGAAACGAGGTGGTAGGAGCGGACAAATTGTTAGAATCGGACCACGCGACAGCGCGAGGTTATTCGACGAGTAGTGGCAATTTGATAGCTGGCGCTATAGCGCGTTGGAGAACGGGACGCGTCGCGTCGGGAATACAAGTGGAAATTATTGGTGATTTCCTCTATGGTTCGGTTCCAAAGTTCATCCGGACTCGGATGATTACACCGTACGCGGCTTAGCCAGAAAATTTGATTGGACGGATTGGTCGTGGATAATTTACAAGGATCGAACACTCGAGGTAGCTTGCAAATATTTGTACGGGACGCCGGCGCGGCGTCGCGGCATCACGAAATGTTTGCGAATCCATCGGGCCAACTTCGCCTTCGCCTTTCAACTTGGTCTACAAGAAATCTTTCAAAGGAGTCAACGACCGGTATTGACCGTTCGAGATTTATCCGGCTCGTCAGTCATTTAACGTTATTTATGAACGAATCGGAGAACGGGTGCAAACACCTTTTGTGCGTGGTCACGATAGAAATGATAATACCTGTGGTGCAATCGACGGACGAGATCGGAGAAACGGAAGTAATTTTCTTCAGAAATATCTTAAACTTCTCGAGTCGGAGAAAGTTTCCGTTTAAACCGTTTAAACCGTTTAAATCGCGCGTAATGACGGAAATAAATCGATCGTTTCAAGTTTCGAGGATCATCGAAATTCAACGATTTTCGATGGGTATATGTCGGCCACGACCTACCCGTCGTAATCTTCTGACTCGTTTCTACCCTTCTCCGATACTCGCGTTCGCTTTTTCTCGTTGGCTCATTCAATTATCTCATCGAACAAACCGAGAGAAAACAATTCAACGTTTCCATACGGTTGCTCCTACTCTTTCTTAGCAATTCCAGCCGGTTTCTTGCCCCCTTTAATATTATGCCGAGCATTCCGACGCGGAAAGAAACCCTCCAAGTTGCCGGTGTTGCGGCAATTGTTTCGTTTCGCAAATATTGTACATGAACTCGCGGATACCGCTCAACGTCGATTGCTTTTTGCGTCTGTGTTTTCCATGGGGTGGGAACACGTTATTCCGTGCTCCAGTAATTTCGAAGTCGATTAATCTTTCGTGGCTCAGCGAATTTTAAAAGCTGACACGTTTATGGCCGATTGATATAGTACCGTATCTTTTCAGACCTTACGTATTATTTTTGAGAAATTGATCGTTTTACTCGTTCGCGTCGTCGACGCGTAGTCGACTAACACGAAGTTAGCAGTAGCGAGTAACGCGATACTTATCGATGCGACTACGATCTAAGAGCATTTTAATAATACGTTTACGAAATGGCAACTATCGGATCGCGATAGCGGTACACATGATTTTCAATGGGAAATCGTGTTAGCGCCGAAAGAAAAATATAGCCTGTGTCCGGTCGAGACATCGTCCAACGAATCTTCGAAAGATTCGTCAACGGAAATTGTTGTTTTCCACGATTTCATCTCGTCGCGTGTTACATGTCCAGAGAAAATAAGAAGTTGATAGAGAAGAACGGCGTGGAAAGTTGATAGCCGAAGGACGAGCGCAGGAGAGGACGGCCAATAAAAGACGAGGACTGAAGATCGTTGAACGAGTGTTCGTGCAAGTGGCAGCTAACCGCAGCTTTTCTTTGTCACCGAACTTGAACCATTTGTTCACCCACTTTGTTCGTCGCTCGTCGTTCCTCGCTCGTTGCCCAGAGGGATGAAAACAGCAAAAAAAAAGACGCTTAAAAGGGAGACGTCGGATCTTCCGAGTGATTTCCTCCTGTCGAGCGACAAACGCGGACCTTTCGAGTGTTCTCACCTCGATTCGATTGTAAACCGAAGAGCTCGTAGACGCGAAAAAATCAGTCTCGCCCATGCATCCAGTTACTTTTCATCCTTTTTATTCGACCGTCTTCGAGAAGGAAGCTTCGAGAGGTAAAACGTGTCCGCGATTTCACGGTTCGAAGTATAAAGATGCGTAAGCGTAAGCGCGAAGAAAGGAAAACGTTGTATGGTATCGATGATAAGGGAGGAGCATGGTAGGCTCCTCCAGCGAAAATAGCCATGTAGGGGGATAACTGGCGCGTAAACGTTTATTCGGACAATTTTGCTCGATTGTCGGCTATGAAAAGATTTCTCTCGAGGGTGATAACGAGTCGAGGAAAAGTCGAATCGAGTCGCGTCAATTTAGGCCAGTGAAAACGCTTGCAATTACATCCAAGTTATTCAAAATTTGTACGATTCGCTCGATTCCGAATTTTCAAGTAGAAAGAAAATAACAGAATTCGGTCTGAAACGGACCACCCTGTATATCTTTGGTCGTATTTAATTAGAGCGAGGCAAGCTCGAAGGACCGTTCGCCTGCAGAAATCTTGTACAATTGAAAAGACAAATAAAGTCAAAGGAACCGAGTTTAAACGTAATATTTCCATAAACTCTCCTGACGGTGATCTGTTCTTTCGCTTTGTTCATCCCTCCGGCTAGGGGGACGAGGGACAGCGAGAGACGCTCAATTTCATTTCTCGCTGGCTGTTGCGTTATCCGGGATAAAGAGGGACGTTTTCCCGGTAGAACAGTCGGATTTAGCTCGGAAAAGATCGCGCGTTTTTCATAATAAGCATAAACCAGCCATAGAGAATGCTATAAAGAACGACTCGACGTATAGTTAGCCGAGTCTGTATTTTTTTCGGCAAATCCGCGCTCCGTTCTTCTTTCTTTCTCGAAGAAGGCACCCGAGTGGCTGTTCGTTATTCGTTCGCAACGAACTTTGTCGTTGCAGGGCAAGAGAGAGAGAGAGAGAGAGAGTGAGAAGAAGAGGGAGGAAAGTACGAAAGGGTCTTACGTACACCATGAGTTACGTTTCTCACAGAACTTCCGAGAGCCGAGTAATATCATTTGAAGGTAGTTGAAAGTTATCAAGGCTATCTAACCACTCCGAAAAATACGCACATCTCGGGCTCATCGCTGGTAACGTATTCGCGTCGTCGCGTTGAATCACCCCTGTCAAACTTTCTCTGAAACTGAAATTTCATTTTCCGTAGTTGTCAACGATTTCGTGGCGAAACTTTCTAGATAAATTTTAATCGACAGCAAGATTTTTGTGTTTCGCGTTTGCTCGAATCGGAAACGATCGCCTTTAGGATAATTCCATCGGAGAGAAATGAAATAATTTCGTTGAAAGTCGTTTGATCGCCGGCAAAGCGAAAGATCTAAAGTTCGTTATCGAATGACGCCAGGCGGTCCATTAAGAGAGGTTCGCGTTGAGCCAAGAAGTTGGACGTTGTTGCGGCAAGTGCCGAGCCCATCAAAGGTTGCGCGAATCGCGTGACCAAGTTGCCAAGGCAAATAAACTTGCGAGAGTTTACACGCTCTCGTCACCGGAAACGAGCGTATCGCACAGACGATCTTTCGTTCGAATCTCGAACGAAATAAAATCCTGAACTGAAGGGAACTCGCCAACTCGTGCATTCGTCGAGAGATACGAGTTGCGGTGTAAATCGCGGAATCGCGGAATCGCGGAATCGCGTCGTATCGGATTCTTCCGAGGTTCGACCAACTTCGGGACATCATTTTTAAGGGGGCAAACGTTCGATTCGATCGGAGAATATTATCGATAAAAGAGAAATTTCGATACGCGGAAAGCATCATTCAGTCACGTATCGGTAAAAGACGATATTTGTCTCGAGACGTAATACCGTGTAGCTGTTGCGTCGCCTACATTGCTAAATCTCATTCCTACCGCGCGTTTCCATTGAAATTGGATTTCTCGCGCTGGATGCCCCCAGAGGCGACGCGGTGGAACTTTGGTACACAGAACTTTCAGACACGGCAAAGCGAAGATGGACGGAAAGCGGAAACAAGCGCGTTTAGCTATCGCCAAGAAATTCGAAATTCCCTTATCGACGCGATTAACTATCCGACATCGACGCGTTTCGTTTAACGAGCCGATTCGAGTTGCCGAAAGTTCTTTTGAAAATTCTACCAATCGCTCGATAATATACAGTGTTCTTCGAATATAATTTATCGTCTACTCACCGATCTTGACGACCGAGGGTAGCGCCGCGACGTCGAAAGACAGTTGAAACAGCCGAAGCACAAAGACAGTGGCTAGCAAGTAGCCCAAATTCATAGCTCATCTCGAAAGCCCACCTTTGCGGCCTCTTGTTGGCCCTTTACCACCGAACACCACCGCGCGAATCACGTCGGCATGCCACGACACTCTGCATTTACCTGGGAACAAGTTAACAAAGTTCACGCGAGTTTCCAAGTTCGCGTCCGTTTCAGCATTGAAATGCTCGAAACGATAAACAACGCGGTGACGTTATCTCGGTTAATTCCTCTGCAGATAGTGCGAATACTTTCACCTGCTTCGATACAGAATTGTGCCAACTACGTTTCTCTAATCGTCTTTTAATAGCTGCAGTTATTCCTGCGATCTACAGCTTTTTTTCATTATTATATTATTTCGCTTCGTTTTAAACCGATTGCTTTTAAACAATGGAAAATGAATGGAAAATGAATGGGAAATGAATATGCTAAATAAATTGTTTCGATATTCGATGCGATTCGGGACGATGCGATTTCACGCGCTACAATTCCAAGCGATTCGCTCGACGCGATGCAACGCGATGCAACGCGATGCAATTCGATTGGACATATTTCGTTTCGACGCGAAATTTAACCAACAACTTTTGCGGATAGAAACGATCAATTAGCTGGAAAGTTGAGACTTTTAGTCTCGTTCGACTTTAATAGTATCGTGATCCGATAGGTAGCGACGGTAGTAGTAAATGGACACCGCCATAGTCTTGTACCAATTATTCGGGCGTGTTTTAACGAAATAATGACCCGCGGTTATTCTCTCCGGTATAACGATATAAAGAGAATCGTGTTTATAATTAGACTTGTACGTTATCGAACAGTCCATTATTTAACTGTGGTCATTGAACAAGCTTAATTGGTAGTCCCGCGAACATAAATATACTGGTTACAACGAAAATTCGTGCAACCAAGTTTTGGTCAGGTGTTGTGAACGCGTTGCTTCGTACTTCGTTTCAAGTCGAAATTACCGTAAATTAATAAGAGGCGACGTATGAACGGGTGGACCGAATTAGCGGTCACTGAATTATTCGCGTCGACAAATCTACTAGATATGTTCTGGTTGGACAGTAGAGAAATAATCGAACCGTTATATATCAGTATTAAATTTCGGGACAGAAAAATTTTAATGGCTCCCGTTGTCACGGGAGAGATTTACGGCATATCATTTATTCCACTAGCTATTCCGTTATAAAAAAGAAAAAAAAAGAAAAAACAAATTCCTATTCTCTACCATGTGTATAATAGACGATGGGCAACTACAATCGCGACTACAAGTAATATCAAATTATTCGTAGGGAATTTATCGATTCGAGTATTTGAAAGTTTCACATTTTTGCTCCATATTATTTTTCCAATTTTCTTCGTTATTGTTACATAATTCTGGTAAACGAACGAAAGCAGTGTTTTAGAGAAAAATATATAATTTTAGTTTTGTTATTAATAAATCAACGTTTCGACGCTTGGACGGTACTTTAAGGTAGTCGGTTTTTTTTTGTTTGTTTGTAGAAAAGGAGAAAAAGAAGAAGAAGCGCTTGTTATTTTCTCGCGGAACAAACGGAAGAAAAGTTGAAAACGACCAAAGGATACGTATCAAATCTGATTCAATATGTATCTGATTGGCTGTGGAACGGAAAGTTGGTACAATTTGGTGAGCTTCGTCGTGAAATTTACATTTTCCACACGGCCCCTGGAGCGCTCTTCAAAGCGCAAATTTATTGTGGCAAACATTGCACTGCACGAGGGTCCCAGCATGTAAAACTGAAATTTATTCGTCCATTTTCGAGAATCATTTTCAACGAACCTGCGGCCGATGGAAAAGGGACAAACGAAGCAGACGAGCGAGCACAATATTCGATGATGAAATGCTCGACGCTGAATCGGTGTTGCGATGGTAATCAAGATACTTTTTCGTCTCTTTGGAAATGCAATTGTAACAGATATTTTAGTTTCGTTCAGTTAGGCGAAAGGAAGAGAAACGTAAACGCGATATGCCTAACGCTTATTAGGCTTTGAACGCTTTGAACGCTTTGAACGCTTTGAACGCGGTCGGTCAATTTTTCTCCGAGTACGATTTGATTTTAGATCAGCATTTGTTTGTTCTTCTGCTGGTCACTCAACTATACGAGAAAGTGGATAAAAGGAACGGACAGTCGTTTGCCACGGTTTCGACAAATGGATCGACCCTTTGGTTACTCTGGGATTCGTAGATAGCGAAATCCAGAAATTTGTTCGGGGGATCCTGTTCAATTTATTTCGCGCTTCTTTCTCCACGGATATCGTGCGAACTAGCTTACAGAGAAGTACGAGGACTCGTCGCTTTTATTATCTCTATTATCGTCGTTACGTATTTCTATTGAAATTTTCGCGATAATGTTCGAACGAGTTTCGCGTTAAGAACTTTCGCGTTCTTTCTTTCAGCTTATCTTACGTCCGATACTCTAACGGGTATAAATTGCAAACTCGATAGAGTCGGTTGTTTCGATAAATTCGAAAATAAAGTCGTGAAATGACTATCATTGTCTCGGCTGTTGGGCTCGTTCGATCCATGGTTCGAGTGGCGACACACGTTTTATTCCATCTTAATTCAATGTAACGATCGTCCGGTGGGTCAGAGGGAAGAATCGGTGGCAGTTTCTTGCTCGTTGATCGAAAGAAACAACGTAACAAACGACTGTCCGCCTCGGCCCGATTCGCGGTAACACGACCTCGTATATTTCGGGTAATTTCAACTGGTAGACTGGCTGGCGACTTTTTGGATACTCGCGTACTTTCCTTACTTCGAACAAGCTACGTTGAAAACTTTCCTACCGATCTTACTATATTCGTAATAGCAAAAACGATGCGACAGAAAAATGCTTCTTCTCTCGAATAATGGTTCGGTAAATTATTCCTCTTATTGTTAGACAAAATAATTTACAAACAACTAGTTAAATGTATTAGGTATATTCGACAAATGAAACAGGACGAAGGTTAAGGAATAGTGCTCTTTTCTTCTATACCACGATAATTCGTCTTTTTAGTGGCAAGACATACAGAGACAGGCAACCGACACGAGACCGACACCAGACCGACACGAAAGATAAAACAAGTTTACAAAGAACGTCCATTCCACTTCACTGTTTGAATATCTTCCTGAATCTATCCATTTCTATTGTAGTACGTTCCTTTTTCTTCCTTTTCGACACTTTTGTCAGCCACTTGTTCTTTTATGATTTATGATTGCTTGTAGCGTGTCGGTGAGATCGCTTCGAAACTTCCGATAAAGAAATTGAGAAATCGTTGAGAATTCGTCGGGCGAAAATATCTGTTTGCGTGTATCGGATTAAAGATAAGTTCGTAGCGCAGCTTTCAACGTTTGCTATAATAAATGATCATCCAATAAAATGTCCATACTTAACATCGTACGTATAGCGGCGATCTAATATCGTTATTCGCCGCATACGCTCTAGTCTCTCCCTAGACTCTTCTCTCTTCAGGTTGACTGGTACCAGACGCAAAAAAAAGAGTCCCCGTTCGTTTAAATCGCGACAAGCGACTCTAAGAGCAAGAATCGTCGAAATAACCGGTTACGACATAATTACTTACAGTTAGTTTGACACGATATATCGTTTCGATCGAGCTCGAAACGAGTCGAGGATAGAAAGGATGCGCGTCAAAGGGCCAGGAATTTTGCAACATTTCGCAGAACCATCGACACGAACTGGTTTTCGCTTATGCGGGCGATTCCGCAAAAGGCTCGACGGTAGATGGTTACGTCAGCTCTTACAATAGCTTCATCGATTGCGAGCATTGTGCTTTTTTTATCGGTCGACCAATCTGTTCGGTAACCATTGAAAGATTCGCGAAATTAGTCGCGTCGCACCGTACGAAATAAGCGAACGAAACACGTTTCAACCTTATGCTATCTTATTGCTATTATTGCTCCCTCCTATATCGAATAGCGTTTTTATCGATCAAACATTTATTAAATAAAAGTAGCGATCGCGATATTTCGCTAGCGGTACGGTTCGTCGCTTCGACTAAAACATAGTCTGATAAATTTCGCTCGAACGATATGGCTGGCAACGCTTCGTCCGCGCGAAAATTTAATAAAATACTAGTACGACCTTTTCTTTTCTTTCTCCAGTCCCGACGCAAATTTGACGTCGCAGCGCCGATCACTCGGAACAGGAACACCGGCCGTGGATCGAATTAAATTCTTCCGGTAATTGTAAGGGCTGTCAGCGTTGCTGAAACGCTTCCCTTTAATTTCTCGTTTGTCCGTGGAAAATAGTTCATAACCGTTTCTACGGCGGCGAATTAAACGAACGACAACCGGTGCACCGGTCAAAGTCAAAGCAAATTGCGACAAAAAGGTACAGTTGACAACTGCGACTATTTATTCGGTAGAAAAATATCGATTCTTACACTGCATGCGTGTAAAAGTTTATCGAACCGTGATATCACTGTATGTTTGCAATGTGAAAAAACGAGAAAACTTGGGGCCGACTTTAACGACTGATTTCTAAATAAGACTTGGAAAAACGAGAAATTTTCGTTTGCTGAAAACAGCAGCAACGTAGGCTCCGTAAGGGTAGATAAGGACAGGGGAAGCAAGAGCCTCGGACCGTTTCAATGGCTCACGGATAAATCGTGTTATCGCGTGTTACAACTGAAAAAGGCTATCAAACTTTCGTAGAGAAAGGGGAAATATTGACGGTTAAAAAGAATTCGCATTTAGTAACTAGTTATAAAAAAGAAAACATCGAGTTCTGAATGCTGCGTAGTTGGAGCAAAAATTCTTCTAATATATGTACAAGTATACAAGTTAAATTTAGTTTTATACGTATACGACATCAATTAAGCCTCTGTCGGCGTATTGTACATGCATACATACAGTAAAGTCTCTTACTATACTATGTATGTTATCTTATTCTCCTAAAGTCTTGCAATAATTAATTCGCTATTGATTTTTCTTCGATTAAAGCCAGCTTAGTAAATGTTACTCGTAAACGTTGGCGCGTGTATGTACATAAAACCATGCTTACCACCGCTAACCTAGACCTAGGGAAACCTAGACCTAGAAGAAACAAAGTTTCTCTCGCCGAGAAACCTTGACCTAAAGAAATCTAGATGTACGGACAACTAGAGGTAAGAAAAATGAAACATAGGGAAGATTTCTATTCTATTTTCTGTAGATATGTACTGCGGAGAAACGATATCGAATGTAAAGAAAATCGCATTGTAATAACTTACGTTATCAGATATCGAGAACGGTATGTATCTAATTTATTACAATGTTACACCTCGATGCATTTGCAACGTTGCAAACTGATCGTAAAATTGTTTTTGACTGTCGAAGCCGAAATATGTCCGTCGCCATAATTCACCGTTTCCCGTGGTTCTGCGCTCGACCGTGGTTGTAAGCGGTCGGACGATATTAAAACTCGCGCCATTGTTCTGCCGCGTATTCACGCGCTTTATATACGATTACAAGATTTTCATTTAACCAGGATTCCGAACGAGTCCGAGTAAACCACGTTCGACCGGTGCAACAAATCATGCGGAATGCAAAAATCGGACGAATATGCACGATATGAAAAAATACCGTGACGTGACACTGGTATCGCGCCACGTGATCCTCTTCCGTTGGTTATTTACTCGGGAACAAATCAAGCTGGATGTATGTTTCGAATGAAACATAGCCACGTGACATCGAGCTACGTGCGTATCTGCTTCGTTTCCGTTTATTTCATTCGACTCGTGATACGTTGAAAAAAAAATGGTAATGTTGGAAAAGCTCCGGTAACTCGGTCTCAAACATGACCCAAACTTACGCGATTATTTAACGATATTTCGAGACAAATAAAACGTAGCAAATTCTTCGTAAAAGGCTTTTAGGCAATAGAAAATAATATTTCAAGCGCAGTTCAGAAAACTAAAATAATATACCGCATACACTCGTTCGTTTATTTTTTAAACGATTTTTTTATAGTTTGCAATTCGATTGATTAAGCGTATCAACGTCGTAACCTTTTGTACAGTAATTTGACAAATCGTTACGTACTTCTGCATGTCGAGAGAACGGTAAATTATATTCGAGTATATACTCACCAAGCGTACTTTCCCGTGGACGTCAAGTGTCGCCAAGTTGATTTACGATCTGACGAACAGGTCGACGGAAATCGCTGGATTTGTCGATAGACAGATGACGACTCGTGTAAGATTTCGAAAAAGGTGGACGCAGAAGGGCATGCGTGATCGCTTTGATTCTCGCGGCACGCGTAAACATAACCTCTATGGCGGCCGAATTTTCATCGCGACGACGCAAACACAAACACCTTATCGAGACAGCGGCCGGCGCGCGACTGTCGCCGGCGCCGGTCCTTCGGTCGTCGACTCGCGAAACCATCCGAAATCGACCGAGCTGCGACTCGAGCCAGCCACGTGCTACCGTCGATCTTGCGCATGACCGATCCCACGTGCTTCGCGATCTTACAACCTTTATAATTTATAATATCTTTACTATGTATTTCTTTTCATTTTTATTATTATCCGTTTACGCTATACGCTTATGTAGACCAGAAACGAAGTCAATTTGACAAATTTGATTTTTTAATATATCAGTCTATGGTATTCGCTCGATATTACGGCCACTCGAAACTTTCTTTCTTTTTTCACATAATCGATATATGTATTTGAATTTGTAGTAACGATCGTCGGTGCTCAATAATGCTGGTAAACGTAGTAAAATGTTATTAAGGACAAAATTTTCCGCATAAAATTATTTTATTTACCTTCGGGTATTCGTTTCAGTAATTTCGAAGATGTATACGTGTAACAACAGTTTTCGCGAGAAAGTTAAATATCATGCGCAATAAAAATATGAAGCGTGAAATACCTCTCGTTGATTTTTAGTTAGATATTGCTGAACATTTGAAAATTCTCGTAAGAAATTCAGTGAAAGGACGAGAAAACCAGCTAGAACTATAATGACTTTATGATAATTAATAATGATTTATAGAGTTTAGTAAGGAAAGGAATAAATATTAACGATTCCTTTCTTCGCCCTCCTCTTCACGGCATCTTGAATGCGCGAAAAATTCCAAGAAATAATAACTTTTTATCCCTGTACCGAGGAATATTAAATTTTCAGTGAAAAGCTGTTAAAGATGCACGAATATTATATTAGCCCGACCTAATGTTTACCTTAACGACTGCATATCGTTCCTGTACTTCCTATATTCAGGAAGTTCTTTGTATTTTTTTACGTCGCAAAGTTAAATTGACTTCTCGCCCATGCGCCGTAATTCTATTCCTTAAGTATGTAATAGAATTCAGCTGCGCGTTCTTAAGTAGTGCAGCTTTCCACCGGATGAAAATTTCACGATAATTTTCTATCGTTCACTGTAGGGATTTATAAAGGGGGGCCGACACTTTCGCGAGTTTACGACAGTTCTAAAATAGAAACGCATCGGTGAAGATTAAAATTCCCAAAGAAATTTCGAAATTTTATATTCGCACTTATAACTTATCGCTGTTTCGTCGTAAATTTAACGCAGTTTATAAAATGCAGCTACCTCGCGTTCGAAATTCAAGTACGCGAAAGAATTTCTTTATTTATTAGGCATTACCGACTGCTTTTATTCGAGCTTTTTTTACGATAGTAGAGAGATTGAAAAACAGATCTTTTAAAAGCGAAGCTTTTAGAATGCCCGCACATGAAGAGGCAGCTCGAGGCAAGGACGCCGTATAAAAGTCTACTACTTATTGCTTGTTTTACTATTCATCCTCTTGAACGAAAAATAAGGAACTACGCGTTGTACACTGAAAAGAGTTCTCAACAACTTTGCCTGTGACGTATGCTATATAACGACTTGCCCGCGACGTATGCTATATAATACGCGATAAATTTCGATCGGCTGCAAACTGTATGTCCATGGAAAGTCATCCTAAAATAGCAATCACGTTTCACAAATATTCGTATTTTAATATTTTCATTTGTTATATATTTGTTACTATCTTCGACGGACCGTTAGAGAAAGGACAAATTGAACGGGGTTGCGAGCGAGAATTAGGGGCGAGATATTCAGAATCTCGGCAAGTTGTTCGTTGGGAAGGTACGTTTCTAAGTTTGGCCAAGAGTATCTCGGCGACGCTGCGCAAACAGTAAGAGCATCGTCGAATGCAACAGGTCGTACGACGTTTGTATTTCTGTGAATCAGGAGGTGGGTTTAGTTAGGACACGAACCCGCCGATAAACCGCGAGGACGATGCTTTCGAATGGTTCGTCAGCCGCCGTCCGACGCGATTCCAGCTGCTGGAGCTAGTTGCCGGCATATCCGAGGGATGGCAACGCTATCGACACCTACTGTTACTAACATTTTCTGCTGCAACTTTCCTTCAGAATTTCTTCTTTTTTTTTTTTTTATTTCTTTTCTTCTACGAGCATATAAACGCGTTCTTGAATTTCACATCGTAAAAGATAATAGTCTCGACTATTCCTTAGGACAATTTACACCACCGTTGCATCTTACGTTTCGAGTGTACACGTTTCCGCTTCCGCGCAGCCGTGAACTTTTATTCTTTGTTATCCGACAGAAAAAATAGCGGTTCGCTGTTGTCGTAGTGTACGACAAAAATTTAAGACATGCTTTTTGAAACTTTAACAGAAAACAGTTCGCTTCCGTTAACCAAAATAGGCGGTTCTTAACGTTACTTATCGTACTGTTGCTCACTTTCAACTTTAAACCACACGAGTTTTGTGTACACGTTTCTAGCTTGCTTACGGATCTTTCTTAAATTTTGATCGGCTCGCGGATCACTTAAACGATTTGTTGTCCGATTTACTTCGATTTTGTACGAACTGAAAGCTTCTTTCTCGAGTAAAACTTTTCAAATAATGTCTAGTGGTCAGAGAATTTGAACTGGTCTGGACGGCTGAACGGAGATCAGAGAAAAATGGAAATGGCAAGAGGAAGACGAAAATGAATCCCGTGAAACGAAGTTCGGTTTATGAGCGGTGTTGGCACGGAACACGACGAACACTGTACCGAATGGCGAAAGCAAACTGCAGACTTGTTTAAAGCGACGACTTCCGTTCTCGACCGGATTCCAAAGAATATCCGCAGGAAATTTCTCGCATTTTCCGGTTCGACAGCGCAACGGCCAGAAAAATGTCCGCGTAGAAAATTCGGCTGGCGTGCAGCGACAATCAATTCGAAACAAACATCGGTTCTTGTCGCGGCTTTCTATCGAAACATCATCGTTTCGCTTTGCGTGATTTCCGTCTTGTCCGAACGAAAATTTGCCACCAATCAAAATTGTGATAGATAGCGTTTCGGGATATGTACTTGTACATATAATGAAGTACAAATTGCAACGTTTCTTCCAGTGAATCATCTTCCAGTGAAGCTTGCTCACTGTCCTAACTTTTTGGCCGTTCTCTAACAATAAGACCTAACTATAAGTAATAATCGAACGGCAAAGTAATTTTTTAACAGCATAACTCCGTTATTAGCTAATTCCAAAACACTCGTTGGTCGTTTCCATCGTGTATAACGAGTTAATCTAACGCGTCTTAATGGTAGGCGTTGTCGTTAGAACGCGTGACCGTACGACAGCGCGTCACTGGTTTTAGTAAAAGTACTTGGCAAGGTGGCAGTATAACGACAGTGTACTCTATAAATAATGAATGTTTATTGAAAATTAGTGGAACGAGAATGGAAAATTTTCGGAAAGATAATGGAAATGGAACGTAAACTGGACTATTTAATGAAAGAATATTTAATGAAAGAATATTTGACGTTCGAATCGGGCGATTGAAAAGAAAGTAGCAAGCGAACGTAACGAGAACGAATGAGAAATTGATGGTTGGCATATTCGAGGATCGATCAGAAAAGAAGAAACGAAAGGCGAAAAATCGTAAATGAAAAGTAAATGAATAGTAAACGAATTGAAAGGGCAAAAAGTGACAGGTATATTATCTCCTTTCACTCGACTGACACGCAATTAATCTGACGATTCCCTTTAAAGCGTCGTTTGCATGCAATTTCAAGGAGCTTCGGTAAGAAAGTATGGCAAGAAAATGCTTTCGTACGTTATAGAAAGAAGAAAGGAATTTATCCGAATGCTGTTCAAGTCGTTCATTCGGGTAACAGAATCTTCTTTGGAGAGCTTTCGAAAATGATTTTTGTAAGCTTTTCCCTATTGTAGCCTGTTACGCGTGTTTTCTTGCTGTTAAATGGAATTTCCCCAAGTGGAAAACCATTTGCTCTCGGCGCTGAATTCTTTTACGAGAACAAAATCTTTCCCTTTCGCGGTGATTTTTCAGATAAAACCTCGTAAACGCAATATGTATATTAGAAATAGGCGACGGTATGCAAAAGGAAATTGGTTTTAAAAATAATGCGACGAAAGAAAACGATTCCGGTCCTCGACAAGTAAATTAGAAGAAATCGTTAACGAAACTCTTTAGGATGTTTCTTAGGTTATTAAGTATCCTTGCAAATTGTATGATGTAGAAGGAACTGGTTGAGATCCAATATCGCAGGACCATTTATCTCTGTCTGGTACTTCGTTTCCGCCAGATTAAGGCTTCTTTGTATCGCTACAATAGCCCGACGACAGTTTACAGCAGCGAGATCATTATTTACATAAAATAATGAGACAAAAAGTAACGTTCCTCTTCTTGCGCAACGGGTGGGGTTGAATTTCAGCAACGAAGATGTATTTCGATGAAACGCGTTGTACTTTGGATGGATCGCATGTTTCCTTAGATCCCTGTACTCCCAGATATCGAAATGTCGGTCTAAACACTTCCGTTTCGTTCAAAAGAATATAGATGATCGTGAAATGTTGGAAGATACTATAATTTTCTAATAATCCACGAATCGGATGGAGCATTCGGTACAATGAAATTATACAACGGCGAACTGTTAGCGTTATCAGAATTAGGCGATAAAGTCGTAAAGGCGTAATCAACGATGCATGCCAAGTCACGAATGGCCAGTGAATCTCTGTTTCTGGTTCGTGATCGCGCGATGTATCGCCTCCACGTCAGAAGCGTCCGTTTTCCAATCGAGACACGTGAAATCGCACGCGCCGTTTGAATTTCTTTCTCTCTAGAAATTTTCTTCGTACGTAGCTAAGCGACTTTTACGATCTTTCCAACACGCGTCACGTACCTGATTTCTCTCTTCTGGCTCCTCATCCCCTTTTTGTCTACGTGGTTGCAACGATAATCCTTTACGCGACGACATTCCGCGCAATCTACCGTAACGACCTTCGATGTCGAATCTGTCGTCAAAGATGAATATAATGCGGGTGTACCGTAGCCGTGACCCGAGTCGATAGTATCCCGCGATAACGAGAGAAAAGCGGTTAACGAGCACGCGTCGAATCGTCGCCGATACGATTATGCTGCTTTTATTTATTATGACGGTTTCTCACGGCGCAATTTTATGGAAGCAACCAAGAAACGACAAGTAGCTCGACAGAATCCAACTAGAGACACTGTCGATTCAAAAAGTACTCTCCTGTCCCCGTCGGGGAAGAAGAATGATATTTAAAGACGTTTCTCGGAGCTGCATCCATTCGATTCGACAGCGATTTATCACTGCTCGTAGGAAGGGACTCAGAAATTCGCAGCACATTCATCGCGTGCACCTTGTCAGCTCGAAATCACGATCCCCTTTCAAACTATCCGGTGAAACCTCTTTCCATCAAATTCGCGCATCCATCAACGTCTCTCCTTTCCTATCGTAAAATGAAAGATTCCTTCTAACAACTTATTTTTCACCCGGACAAATCTAAACACCTACCCATTTTCGAGAAAATGGACAAAATGGACAAAATGCGAAATAAAAATCTTCCTACAAGAATAAAATCTGCCTTTTCAAAGTATACGCAGCCGACTTTAAGTACGATATATACTATGTTGGTGCGCAATGCCGCGTTAATTACCGATACGATGAAATAATAATAGTATTCGCTAACAAAAGTTGTATGATCGAATTTGGATGGTTCGCAAACCGAATAACGGTGCCGGACGATCGGAAAAATATTGTATAATACGAAGAGTCGTATAATCGTATCTGCAGTTGGCAATTGCAGCTTTGAATAAAATTGTCGATAGTATTATTTTCGAGAAGTTGGCGACACGTGCGGGATGTAGAGGTTGCATCGGTGGGCCAACTGTGTTAGAGTCGAGTGCATCCGAGCCCCAGGAACGCGTTACGCCATTACGAGAATCACCGAAGCGGCGCGTCGCGACGCGTTACCCCTGTTTTTCTCTGTGTTACCGTCAAATTGCCCCGTTTATTGGGATTCATTGTTGCCCTCGGCGCCGCCGCATTCGCACAAGCTGCGGGATGCGCGGGGATGCTCGAAAAAAACGGGACGAAGCGTGTCGACTGGATGTGCCGAATTAATTCCCGTCGCGCCATTGTCATCTCTGATCCGATCAACGTTTTTCGAAAGACATCGTAGTTAGTTCGGTTGAATCTTTGAAAATAGTCGAGCAATTACGAGGCATGCAATGGCCGGTTTAGAGAAATTTTTCTCTTATACGTATCGCTTCAATACTTTTTTCTTCGCCTGTTCCATTTGTTTCGATGGCTAATATTCATTACGTTTACGGTTTATGTTATTCGACAGTTTTTCCTGCACAATTACGATAAACGGTTGAGTAGCCGTAGAATGTACGGGGAGATGGTAACGGAGAAAAAACGATCCCGTTGCGTTTTCAACGTTCGTTCCATTAAACGATCCCGGCTCTCCAAGGGATGTTTATGCCGTTCGTTGAATCAGGTATTGTTCACTTATTGTTAGACAGCGTGTTCGTAGGTGCAGCATTCGTTTAACGAGCGGCAGGAGTAACGGGGTTGCGGGCAGGGGGGTAGAAATTCCAGGGAATCACGATCTCGTCGAGCTCCATAAAATTTTGCTGGAAGCAGGGGTAATCGGATTCGCGTCAGGCAATGCTTTCACGCGATTCATTAAAGAGCCATTTATATTTCTCGATGGCGAAAAGTGGACGAAGTACGTTTAATGGCACGCGACCGACCGATTCAACGCGATCTCCTGCCAAATAATTACTCGAGCCATCAACTTTAGAGCAACGTTTTGCTAAACGAATGGAAAATACGAAAATAAATCGCGAAACGGAGAAGAAGAGAAATGGTTTTATCGCGCTTCCGTTAGGCTCGAGGAACGTGTCGAGTGTACGAATATTCGAACGGTGCAACTGTCCCGGCACTAGAATATTTCGATTTTCCTCGCGTGAATGTCGTCATTGGGCTTCGAATTGTCCTTAACACGAGTGAAATGGGCCGATTTTTCCAGATAAACGATAAACGAATCGACACGTTCGATTCCGCGATGTCGAGTTTCCCTTTTCCTCTCGAACCCGCTACCCTCGATCGATTAAAATACGAAAGTTGCTTATCGCCGAAAATCGCGGACGCGCATACTTTTTCATCGCGTTGTCGCACGCGTTATTACGAAACATTGCTTTCAGCGCGTGACTATGTACGCTCCCGACTTTGCATTATCTTCTTTTATTTCGCGCAACCTTTTCATGTTTTCGCCGCATTCTTCTTTAATCATACGTATCGCGCGTACGTTCTGATTTGGCACGAACAGTATTATCGTTTGCTTATGATTCTGCTGTAAGTAAGGATATCGTTTTCTTCGTGTTTATAAATCGAACAGATATATAAAGCGGTTACAAGAGTAATTCGACATCGTGTTTCGACTCGTACTATCCTTAGGTTACTTTGCTTTACAAGTTCAAAGGATTTTATTTTCCAACGTGAACAATGATCGGCAAAGGTCTCGTCTGCTTCGGCATGTTGCTTTTCGTTTCTATACAGGTACGAAACAACTGAATAATCGATTTATCGAAATTATCGAGTTAATACCCTGCGTGTTTGACGAAACAAGAAAGACAAGTCTGACTTTGACGAACGAGAACGAAGCATCAAAGCATTAAATTGAAAGGAACGAGCCGTAACGTTCGTACATTCAACCGGAAATATACATATGTATTTGTTTACGTTACACGAGAGCTATTTAAAGTTTCGCGTGTGCAGATGGAGAAATTTTGAAATTTAAACGAAACCGGCTAATTTTTAATTTATGTATCTCTGCTATGCAGCATATGTTTTTCTCGCGGTGGTAATAAACGCGATCGTTCGTTTCTATTCTATTTTATTGGACGCGAGAACGGAAAGAGAACAAGCTATTGTTCTTCTTGTTAAAATTTCATTTTCTTTTCCAGATGAATCGAGTTAACGCCCAACCTATTTTCAACACCGATTTCCTGAAACTTTTCAATCTACAAGGATTGAACTCGCAATTTAGGAATTTATACGGACCAGTATCCACCGGTAATCGAGTTCTTTAAGATCACACTGTCAAACTGATTTATAAACGTTTCGATGATTAGACTAAAAAAATTCGTGTAAAATAGTTAAAAAGTTTCTATTTTTTAAATCGAGGAATCGACTCTACTCGTCGTTGTTTCGATGTTTCGAAGTAAGCGGAATAGAGAGCGAAGTCTCTGTTCCGTAACGGATTCGTGTTATAATTCAATTTCCTTAGTTTCGAACTAAGGAAATGTAAATTTATCGAACTGTTTCTGTCCGTAGGAATGACCGATTTAGCAGGAATGGCCCAGTCGATGAGTCTTCCAGGTGTTGGTGGAAGCGAGAAACAAGAACCCTTAAGTGGCTCCTCCCTCTTCAAGTTGCTTTCACCTTGAATCATTTGAATAACGAAGCAAGAAGACATTCAAAGTAGAATCGTTAATTATGTGTAACATTCCGGTAGTGTTACATCGCAAGCTGGAATTAGCTGTGAGATGGACTTGCAATTAGAATATTTTCAACGTGCATAGTGTAACTTATAATACGAAGATCTCGAAATAAACAACTATTTATAACGATGGTTTTTATGAAATTTCTTTCGAATTAAGTAATCCATACTACGGATAAAGGAACTATGACCAATTTTCGAAGTTGTCCAACCTCGAAACTCAATTCACCAATCTGTTCAATTCACCAATAAATATTAAGCACGATATAAGGCATAAGGAACGATCGTTTCGAAAGAACGTTCGTCGTTTTTAGGAGTAGGTAAGAAAACCGATCTTTCGTACGAAACAAATAGATTTGGAAGAGGTTCACACACGAAACGAGCGAACCACTAAACGTTCGTTGTATCGTGTGTGCACGGCAAAAATCCATAGCGAACAAACTGGACACAGTCCATTTGCCTAGTGAAAGCGACTCTGTAATAATTAAGTTTCAAGCTTAATCGTCGAGTTTAGGTTAGGCCTGTTTGCTATGATTATGATTCAACCGAAAGCAAAGGTTGCGCCAGCCATTCGATCATTTCGATCATGCGCTGACTAACTAGATCAAATGGATAAATACGATTTCATTAAACCGCTGCCATTGTTGTTTACAATTAGGAAATTTATCAGCGTCATAGAGTGTGCGGAACAACGAACAACTTCATTAATATTGCGGTAATGTTCGATGTACAGGATTTGAACAGCTAATAATAATAGGTATCTCTCGTCGAATACAGTTTTCGGTGGTAGCCATTTTCTAACATTAAATACCATATCTACGGAGCCATTTCGAAATTTCTTCGATTATGCAGCAAAATGATGTACGGAAAATTGATGCAAAAAAAGGATTCAGTTATCGATGAAATTGAACTTTTATCGAGTACAAACTTGAAAATATGTACACGGTAAAATTCGGAAGTTTCCATTCTCGTTTAACGGAATACATATTTCTAACGTAATCGTAACAACGGTCGTGTTAATAAATGTTATGATAAAGTGATCCGATATACGCGTCCATTTTCTCGGAGGTACTCGAAGCGTGATAAATCATGGTAAGAGAAGTACGTCGATGTCCATGGAAATAAGATATAGAAAGAAATCGTTAGAAACCGTTAGCATAATCGATGTTAGGCCCTGAAACTTTTGCAGCTTACTACACGCGACGCAACGGTTCGAAGAGGTAGAAAAATATCGCGGCCATTGTATGCAACGTGGTGGTTTGCTCGCGGACAGCTCGCTGCCATCAATGCCAGTTCGTTGGTTCTGGTTGGTCGTCGGTTGTCCTTGCAAAACTTGTTCCCTTCCTAGTGTCGTGTCGCCAACGCAATGTCAACAAATGCATGGTTTGTCTCGCCGTTACCAGAGCGAGACCGTCTTTAGAAAGGATACGTCGAGCGTCTGCGGACGGGGGTCGCGCCGCACTCATTTTTTTCTTCCCACTCCGGAGAAACAACGAATGGACAAGGATAAGCAGTTAACGCTGCAACGAGTAGAGGGGCGACTCGAACAACGGCAAGGAAGCACTGGTTCCCGTGGGACCGGAAACGAGCACGGAGGGACCCGTTGCCGCTGATACGACAATATTGCTTAAAGCCCTCCCGGTAACTGGGACCGCAGCTTCAGCTGGAATTAAATTAATTTCTGCCGTAGCCGATGCTACCGTCTTCCTCCAAGTGGTCGTCACGGTACTCGTGTTGGACGACGAACCATCGTTCTTAGTTGATCCCGTTGTCTCTGTAAATACATCGTTGTTGGTATCGATTTACGAAAAGGACGTCTATGTTTCTTAGCGTCTTTCGTTCGAGATTTTTCATCTCTGTTTGCGAGAAAACGAGCGTACTTTGTAATTCGCTACGAACACTACCGTTAACGATCTTCTTACCTGTGATTCGAGCAGTTTCTTCGGTTATCGTGTCGGTAGCATTTTCAGTTGCACCGGAAGCGACATCGACGGAACTAGCAGTCGTCGAAAGAGAAATTGTGCCCGATGAAGAAGTCGAAGTCGCAAGGGCGATAGGTAACGGCGGAGCGGTCGGACCAGCGATAACTATGGGCCCTGTCGAGGGACCTATTACAGCGTTCGCTGACACTATTCCTATTGTTTCTCTAATTGCCGTCGTGTTCGCCGATGCTTCCGTGGTCGACGATTCTTCTGCGTTTTCGATTGCAACAGATGCCTTCGCTGACGTGGCGACGACACCTTTCTTTGTTTCCGTTCTGGCTTCAGCTGACTCTGCGTTATCGGCTACGCCGATAGCGACAGAATTATCGGAAGGAGCCACCAGCGTTACCGGACCAGACGAGGCTCCTCTAACGAGCACCGAATCCTCGGTTGCACTCGGTGCGCTCGGTGCTCGTGTTTCTACGATCGAGAAAGAACAATCGAATAAACAAATATCACGCCGCTCGTTCATTCTCGGTGAGTTTCTTACGGTGGGTGTCACGGGTAGACACGCGTACCTCCGAACAACCTCGAACTTATGCTTCCGTTAAAGCCGCGCAATCGGCAAAGGGAACGCGATTCTAATAAATTCTACGTTCTATGCGTTTCGTTAAAATTGCGCCTACCAATAGAATCTGACAGCGCCGATTTCGAAAGGAACTCGTAAAGATTCAAATTGCGTTCGACATATTTTTTGCTGCACGGAATCGAATAGTTATTGCAACCTGCTAATAATACGCGTCGCTCTAGAGTAGAGAATCTCGTTCGCGTAAGGTTTAGCTGAAAGATTACCTCCGATAGGTGAAACGCCGCTGCTCGAAGTTCCTGGAGATACGATGGTCACCGGCCCGGAGGACGATCCTTTCACGATCGTGGTTCTTGTCACGGGTCCAGCGACAATCGTTTTGGTCTCTTTCACGGGTTCTGGAGGCAGCAAGGTCACCGCAGGTGCGACACCGTAAACTGGAGCAACGAAAAACGGTGGCGCATATTGTCCAACGCCTACTATTTCATGATAAGGAGAGACGTTGGCGCGAACCGACGTCAGAAGAATCGATGTTGCCAACCGTAACTGAAAACGGATAAGGCGTGATTTATTGAGACGAGTGTCCGAAGTTTCGACTCGTTACCCGTGAACTGCGTAGGCTGCCGACACAATAGTCGGAATGTTTCCTACGTAATCTCGATCGCAAATATCGTTTATTAAGCCGATCTAAGTACATAATATTGCGCTAATCGAATGCTTGTTTGATCTCTATCTTCGTTGTTCAGGGAGGGAAGAAACGGAACGAACTCGTTTCGTTTCACCGACAAACCCCTCTACCTGCCTTCGACGATGTTTACACCGCACTTGTTTTTATCCTGTATATTCATGAAATTCTCTGTTATGTATAATGGACGAGCCAAACGTACGCAACGAACGAATTCGACTCGGCGGTTCAGCTGTAAAAATGTCAAGGACCGAAAGTTCGAAATTACCGAAGTCTGCACGCGTTATTATCGAAACCTCGAGGTACTACGACTGCAATACTTAATAGGTACATCAGGATGTCGATTATCAGCGGTTTCTTGCAACGGATAGCAGAGTGTCAACCGTGTAATTGGAGCAAACCAGGTTGATCATAATTTAACCGCGAGCGTCCATTGTCGCGAGTCGCGTGATCGCATCAGGTGATTCGAAAACAATATCTGTCACGTATTCGAGTAGACCACTGGCCGCGGATAGAGTCGCACGCATCGTGAATTTGCATAACTCGGTTTCCGGTAAACGTGCTGCGCATGAACACCGAGTCATCGCTATCACGGTTACCGTGCTTCCCTACGTGGCCAGCATTCGGTCGACTCTTCTTCGAACAAGTTCTAATCTCTCTAAGGATACCCTGTCTCTTTGCTTCAAAGCGTTTGCTCACCGATTCTGACAAATTCTCCGCGTATCGGACAATTATTTTCAATCTCTCTATCTATTCTTCTATCCTTCTATCCGTAAATTCTCAGCCTTACGAATCCCCTAATTCTCTGTACTCGTAGCGTTCGATTAAAATTATCGAAAACAACTTCTGTGCTATTCAAACGTTTCCTGAGCCATACTTTCACGAACTGTGTATAAAAAAGGCACTCGTATAACGCACAATACGAAAAGTTATTTGTTAGCGTTCGAAATTAAGAGAGGGAAGAACGAGGTAGTTCGCGCGTGCAGCGGTTTACGAGATCACGATTCCTGAGCCAACGTTGAAATTCGAATCGATACCGTTTTAACCGTTCGTAATTATAAATTTGTCATTTAGGAGCAGGCGGAAAGTTGAACGTAGCAAGCGTCAGAACGTTATGAACAGATCATCCTGAGTTTCCGGCGCAGCGTATTTAAATGGAATCTACGGATTACCCGTCTTAATCAAAGTTACAGAACGTGGCCATACGTTTCAATTATCCGACTGCCAGCGGAATAACCATGGTATTCTATGTAACGGACGAACATTGGCCCGAGATAGTGGACCGTTCATATTTCACGGACGATGCTAAAGCGCATCGTGAACTAACGTATTAAAGTTTTCTCATCAGAAACGAGCGAGCGTGTACGGATTTCTCTTTACCGGACGATCTCTTTTCCGATCGAATCAGCTCGATCGGCTACGATAAAGTTTCTGCGCTTACCAGCAACTTCGTGGCTTCTTTTCTATCGTCCATTCGCTTGGAATTCCTCGCTGACCAGTTGGAATCGTTAACTGTTTCATTTCGAACCGACTTGAACCGTTATATAGTCCATTACGATGATGAGTTAGGAAAAAAGCTCACCGCGCCCTGTTTTCTTCGCGAACGCTCGCAGGAATTCCATACGCTGCGCTATTCGCTGGAATAAAGGCTGACAATGAGTTAAATATAGCGGCACGGTATGTCGTGCCGTGATTATGGTCTGCTGCGAATTATAAGCGACAACGAAGTATGTATTGTAGCTGCAAAGAAGCCGCGGAAGTGTTAAAAAACAATGAAGATCGGAAAGCAATGAAAAATTACACAGGTTGGTCCGATGCCGCTTACGCCCCCGATGCTCCCGACGCTCACGACGCTCACGACGCTCACGACGCGACGTCCCCACGCGCGGCCCCCACAGATAACGTTGAAACGCGCGAAAAATTACCGAACGAAAAAATCGTAAATTGGAGGCGCGTGGACACGGGCAATTGCTTCTCTGTGTTGTAACATTTCGAGTGAACTTTCAAAGCAGAATTTCCTGCCTTCCTGTATCGCGATCAAACATATTTTAGTCCGGATCGATCGCGGGTATTCAAGGCCGACTCACGCAGCAATCGAAAGTCCGTTTCGCAATACTCACCGCGGATTGCATCTTATAGTCTGTACCCTAAATCCTAAGAGCGGGCACTATGGTAACGTTTAACTCATAACGGTCGAAGGAAAGATTTTTCTGCGCGAATCGTAAAATATGCTAATAGACACCCGATGGCCCCGTTTCAGGAGCGTTACGTACTTCTGCAACGTTCGCAGCGCGTTGCGTGTGCAACCGTGCGACCAGTTCCATCGAGATTTCTGATGCAACATTGCCTCTGTGCGAGTTCATCGTTTTAGATCGCTGTCTTGATTTACGGATTTCAAGTCCCGGCCACGCCCGCTCCAGCGACAAGCTTACGAGCGAGATAGCCTACCAACCCGACCGTTGCCCGACACGCGTCCTTACGGGGTTGATGACGTACAAGCGGTTCTACTCGATATAGCTAACAAAATAACAGTATAAAAGACAAAGTCGAAGCTAGGATTTTCATCAGTCGCTTGCACTTTCGAGTTCGAAGAAGCTCAAGCTACCCAACACAACCGACAAAATGAAATCCCTGGTAAGGATATGATACTCGATACTCTCGGATGCGGATCCAATTGTCCATATTCGCTTCTCTTACTGTTCTTAAGAACAATTATATTCTATCTTGTACAATTTCCTTTGTATTTTCTTCGTAAAGTTATTAAATCGTATCAGTCGATAATTCTATTTCCGACAGATTTGCTAAACAATTTTTACGATATCTACTGTTCGCGTTTTCTAGCCGCTTTGATTTAACATCGCTTTTGACGGTTTGATTTTTCGGGGAAAAATTTCTCTCGATTCGATAATAATTGCAATGTTCGATCGCAGTTGATCCTGTTCGCCATCGTCGCCGTGGTCGCGGCCTTCCCCGAACCCGAACAAGAACGAGAACGCCGTGGAATCCTTGCGGCCCCAGCTCTGGCGTCCCCATGGATCGGTTCGAAAATCGCTGCGGCTCCCATTGCTATCGCCACTGGGCCTAAACTCCTTGCGGCGCGTAAGTACCTTATGGAATCCCCTATTTCGTCAAAATCTTATTCTACACTTACGAATTTCGAATGGTTTCTACACTTACGAATTTCGAAAAATAATATCTTTCGAGATATCATTGAATTCGAATTTCATACAGCATCTTTTATTAAATTAATATATAAATTTTCTGTTCGAATACAGCCGCCGTTGTAGCCGCACCCGCCCTTGCTCCCGCGTGGGGACTGAAAGGATGGTAAATAACCATTTAAATCCCGGCATTACTGGACCTGAAGTATTACAATGAATATCGACGATGGGAGTTCATCTCATTGTGCAAAATTCGAATCCGACGATTGGTCGCCACCCCTTCACGTTTTCGGCCGCAATTACGAAGGATACCCTTAATTGGCATCGGAGAAAATTATATTCCTCCCCCATCCCTTGTGTAATTTCAATTATTAATATCAGATAATAAACTTATTTTAAAAACCTACAAAACAATCGTTGTACTTCGGTCGACACCCTACCTCTATACATTGCGTAAGTTCAACATTCTGTGCGTCTAACATCGAATAAAATGCTTGAAATAAATTGCACACATTTTGTAAGCCTAGATTAATATTAATTTGCCTCCGTTCCTTCGAAAGCGAGTACATTGTTGAACAAGTAAACATTTATGTTTTTCATCGAATTTCAATGATTCGATCGTGCGCGTATACTCTATGTGTACGTGACGCAGTCAAAAGATCAATTAACGTGAATTATTTTCCCTCTCCAATTTATTCGTTAACTATCGCACACGCGATATTTAGGTGTGATTAATGCGTCCAATGTGTATACACTTCAATTTTGCGATTAATAAGCTAATTAGAAACGTGTCAACGTGACAGATCGTACTTTCGCGTAGCGATGCCGATGATACGTTTGTTCGGGAATTAACCGATATGGCACACGGTACTCGGAATTTCATTAGTATTTACTAATTATACTGCTTGCAATATATGTATATACTTTTTTATTCTTTTTCACCTCGATAACAAATTTATTTCGATCGATTGTTAATTTATATTATCACGTTTAAAATGTCTGATTTCTTCGCGAATGATTTGTTTATTGTAAGAAATATTGTAGAACGATGCGTAGAAAAGATTCATTGTCACGCGCGTGTCAATATCGTTGAGGGGTATAAACCGATTGCCACAGCGAAATCTTACGTGGCTGACGAAATACGGTATGATGGGACCATCGGTTGTCGCGAATAAAATATTCGCTTTAAGAAATAGCAAATATATTAGTTTTGCACGATGGAAGATATAAGAAAGGAAACGCTCGGTGACGTAGATGACAGCCATTTCAATCTTAATATTCATCGTCGCTCTAGATAGGTTAATGAAAGCGATCTCTCCGATCTAGAGGATCAGTAGAACGATCGATCATTGGTCGAAACGTCTAACTTTTAATTCCAGTGCACCGATCCTTGATGTTACGTTTGTGATCAAGTTTCGTCGATATTCGATAATTTAGGATTTTTACACGACCGCGAAAGGTTCGTTGGTGGAGCAATCGTCCAATCCAATTTATAAACGACTCCATTTTCAAACCTGTTATTCATTGCATTCTTTAATCTTTCAGGTTCAGACCCAGTAAACCATTGAACCGGTAGCAAAATCATTATTTTATGTATCCTTTCATTGGCCGCGGCCATGGCCGATAGAACAGCAGCAATGCATTTAACAATCTAAAGTAGTTGAAAACAGGAACGACTGGTCCTCGTAGAACTCGATATGTTTTATCACCGTTTAAATGGCTATTTATCTGTTAGGACGAGGACGATCGGTTTTGCAAACAATCGAAAATAATCGAGTACAGGTTAGAGCTTTCTTTATTACGATAGAATAAGAATAGTAAGAATGGTGCAACTAATTACAGCGGGAGAATCTTTTCGACATTCTAACGACATAGTATGCTCGAATCGAAGAGAAGGTGTACATTAAGAAACATATTTCGTGGTCGAATCTCGAAGATTTTCTCTTCTAAACAATGATCAGGTTCGATGAGAGTCTCGAAGACGTCGGTCGACGAGAAGCCGCTTGCAGATCGACGAGGGAGTTCGTTCGTGTCGCTTCGAGTTATCGGGGTCGAATCCAGAGACGTTGCGATCTACCAGAGTCCTAGATGGCCAAGTCCGGGTGCCACGATTGCTCCCGCGGGACCCGACACTACCGTCGTTCCTGGAAAAACAAACAGTTTCCTATCATACCTTGGAATTTCGCCCCTTTCCCACTTTCGAGTGTTCACATTTTTCGACTTTCTAGGATTTTCTTTGAATTAGGCACGCCAACCCAGCTCGTATCGCTAAATAGGCATCCTAAATCGTTAAATTACCATAATTCGTGCTATAGGATAGCACAAGTATTCGATGTTGACTCGAGCGACAATATAGACAGATAATATAAACACGTTACCGGCAGCCGGTCCCACGACTGCAGCAGAACCGGCAGCTGGTCCAACGACAGCGGCAGAGCCTGCAGCGGGCCCAATCACGGCTGCAGATCCAGCGACGGGCCCGACAACGGCAGCCGAAGGAGCCACTGGTCCTGCGACCGCTACGCCAGGCAGCAAACCGCCCAGGACTACGGCTCCGTGCGATCCCCAGCCAAGAGAACGACGTTCGCGTTCCGGGCTGCCGGAGACAATGGCCAAAGCGGCTACGAGGACGACCTGAAACATCATCCAATATATGTTATTCTATGTTCCGTAAAACGATCTTGAATTTCCGAAAAAACTAGCCCTTCTATGCGTTAAAATGGGTAATCACGAACAGAGGATATACTTGTATCCCCGTGGGTAGGCAATTAAAGCAGTTTTGTCTGAATAGGATCGGTCCGTTGCGGTGGGTAGATTGAACGGTATCGATTCAGAATTTAGGTATACATATACTACAATTCTTATGAAGAAGTTCTGCTGGACCATCGCCAATATTTAAGCTCGGCACGAGTCTAGATATTGTATCGGGTGCGCCACTGATATATGAAGTATGAACGATACGTATAGGCCATGAAACGTGATTTCTTTCGGAGAAAAGGCGACTGCCTCCCTTGACAAGTATACGCGTATACATAGTCGAAGCAAATACCGTGTAAAGTATTAACTATCTATTATTGGATAGAAAGAGTCTCGTACAATAGGAGTAATTGTAACCAATGTATCGATAAAGAGTATCTTACCAAGTACTTCATGTTGTTTGTGGCTTTAGTCTTCGGCTGTTCGGTGACTGATGATCAACCCTCCTGACACAGTGACTTATATACTCGACGGAGAATATCGAAGAAGTTGACGATACAACCTTCAACCCTGCATGAAAGTAGAAATAAGAAACGAGTTAGGGTGCGGTCAACGATGGACGGGATCAGAGTAGGCGAGTTCCGGGTCCAACGTCATAGACGAGAACCGTTATCGCGCGGAGACGCGTTCCAACCTCGAATCGCGTACGGTTTCTTGTCGTAATAACGCTTGTTCCGAGAGAATTGAATTTTCCCGACAGTCAGCAATGCAGACTATCTGCTCGCTAGTTTTCACGATCATTTCGTTTCGTGTTTGTTCTCGGCACAAAACTTCCTATATTCGCTCTCTGGATAAATATTAACAGTTTGCAACGGTGTAATAGTACGGCCCGGCCGAACCACTAAATTCGCTGTTAATTATTTGTAATTGCTTAGAAACAACTGCTATGTATCTAGCGGAACGGTCGGTAATTAACATTTTGACTACCGTGCTGCTTTCCCGTTTGTTCGAATATACTTGACTCGGAAAATATTACGAAAGTTATTATTTGTATCTATGAGTTCTGCTTATACGGAGTGCCCTTATTAATTCTAGCTACGAGGCAAACGAAAATACGTGTCTTTCTTATCAACGAAGGCGCTTCGATTGTGGAAGCTTTGAAACATTGAATACCGCATCTTTTGTTGGGGGCAAAAGTTTGCTTCGCCGAACGAGCATCGTCTTTGCTTTAATATTCGAGTAACAGGAGAGGAGGAGGCAAAACGAACTTTTTGATTTATGACTTTACCAACTTCGACACGAGTTTCCATTGGAAACTTTAATTTTTCCATCAAGCTCGAACGTACAATTATTTGATTAAATGTCGTTCGCGAAATGCATCTCTCGTTAGGTAATCTTGTACAAAAGTAGAAAATAAATTTTAATATTATATTTGACCTCCTAAAATTTATATTTTAACCTCCTCCTCCGCCTGAAACAAAAAAGGAAGCTAACATGTATCGATTAAAAAAAGCGTAGGAAAGCGAGGGAAAGAATTTTTGGTAGCAGAGGGTCGAAACCGCGTTCGCAATTAATTCGGTTTCTAGCAAAAGATCAACAGCGTAAAAGAATAAACGAGCATCGATCGTGGAGCGTACGCGAAGCGAAATAAAACGAGAGAGATCCATCGTTTCGCATTCGCGTTGGTCTTTTATTTCACCGCACCGCACCGCGCCGCGCGTCTAACCGAACATTTTTCCCTGTGTCCCACTGATTTCTACGATGACCGTGGCAATTCGTCCTTTGAATCTGCCCACCTGGAACAGCGTAATTGCGCGCGGCAGATTTGTCAAGTTGGAAACGGCCAGAGCTTCGCGTTACGTCGTCTGCTCGAATTTACGGCTAAGTCTCGGACCAAACTCGCTGTCATGAAACGCTATACTTCTCGAAAACTTACCGTGAACAGTTTCACCGACGACAGAATAATCGGAGAAACTTGAAACTAGAGTATCTCGACCTGAATTCTCCTATTCTTCGGCGTAAACTTTGAACATTGAATATGAAAACGTTTCTTTGAAACGGTGTTTTACGAACTTCAAACAAACGAGCATCTTGCCGTACAATGTTCGTCCAAACAATTTTTATATGTTTACCCTTTGTGCACCTGTCATCTCTGTCATCCGAGCGTGACAGTTGAAATTTCAAAATCCGATCAAGTCCGAGATGAAATCCCAATGCGTTTGGAGCTTAGTAATCCCAAGTTCCACTCTTCCGTGTATCGGCGTACCGTTTGTTTGTTTTTTTCTTTTTTTGAAAGTCTGAAAGTCTGCAAGCGCCGAATCCGTAGGTACGCGACGATAAAGGCAGTATCGATATGAGGAAATAACGAAAGGCTCGCTTTTTCGATTCGTTGCCACGAATATACCATAGGATAGGAATGTTATTCTCGAAGCAATTAATTTGCTACGGTTCCGCGTAGACTCGAATGTAAATGAAACGATTCGATTAAATATTATTTTGTTCTTCGAGCGAAAAACGGCACAGACGAATAAACGAACGTGATGGAATACGATTAAAAGCATAAAAAACATCTGGTAGCTAAACGCAATATCGATTACGATGTCGCATACGAATGTACAGGTTGCTCCGTACAACCGCAAGCTCAACTATTCGCGTTTAATTCTCCCGTCGCGTGCACGCTTACACGAGTTCCATCGAGTGAAACGTTTACCAAGATCCGTCTGTTGATTCGACCACGACCAACGCTAATTGTTTCGACCACCTAAATTATTATGATCAGTGCCGTTACGCGACGAACCCTCGTTGAACTGTGAAAATTGCCTCGAGGGGATTAGATTTGCCAGTTTTACTAATAGCATTAATAGTTCGCACCAGGCGTAACCGATAGTGGTTTTTGGAAATTTCGGAATCGAGACGAATGTTTGTTATCCACCGAGAAACGCAGCACGATGAGCCAGCATTCTTAAAGAGAGAAATTTCGCTTGCGATACACAACGCGTGAAATGTGGTACGAAAGAGTAAGATATGCGATATCTCTTTTCCTAGCTTTTTCAAGCTGCAGCCATAGCTTCAAAAAGTATATTTCTGCTGCGTAAGTTCAGTTGGTAAATATTATTCTTTCATATCGGTAAAAATCACCGAAATATTCGAAGAGAACGAACTTTCTCTTAGGTTCGCTGAACAATTGATCCGCATCGACTTCGTTTCGAATTTACTTGGAACCGCATTAGAACGCATAAAAGGAAAACATTTTTTATCCTGGATCTCGAGATTATCGATCGTAAAAATGTAACTTTAAAGATGACTGCGTATATGTACATATATTCCGCATCCGTGCACATTTTTTCAATCGTATCGGTGGGTCTTCGAAACAAATACAAAAGATCGAAATGTTTCAGTTCGGACGAAGAATCGTGGGCTTGCATCCCTGAATAATTTTCGCTCGACCTAGTCTCTCGTTGGTGGAAATATTAATCGTGATTCGCGTCTAATAATTCCTGTCGCAACCCCGTTATCCCGCGTTTCGTTCGAAAGAATCGACAACGAACGTTGCTCGAGATACAGAAGCTTATGGAATCGATGAAACGGAAGCGAGACGGCGATAGAAAGTTCCCGATAATCGATAACCTTTGATACAAAGAACAGAAGGTACATTGAAAGGGTGGATGGCGCGAATCGAACGAATATTCTTCAAAAGGAACCAGTCTCGAACCACTTCACAAAGAAGCGAACTTTTCAATATCTGTCGATCGCGCGCGTCGCGTCGCTTCGACTCTCGATGGCGATTTTCCTAGAGAACCCTGGGGAACTGTCGATGATCGGCTGCTCCCTGAACGAGAATTCCAACGGAATCGTGGAAGGGTCACGTAAACCGGCCGGTTGCGAATTGCACCCGAAATTGCTGAAATTTTACTTCCGCCTCGCCGATGGAAATTGCGAGCTAATGGAATAATAAAATGAGCCGGCAGGTCAGCGCCGCGAAGGGTGGCGCGAACGATGGAAAATGCGAAATCGGTGATCATCGAAATTGTTGCGTGGCACGCGAGCTTGATTATCGAGCACGCCTATTCGGTGAACAATTTAGGATCGATAGAATCGTGTCGGACGGAAAAAAACACTGTCGAGGATACCGAATCAAATGTTGCTTGTATCGTTTCTTCTTTCGGGCCAACTCGCGTATACATATGTACGTACTTAAAATACCGTTTTTACCCTTTTTCAAATATCGCAATTTCCATCAACTACACACAGTTAATTGACCGTCGTGCAGAACTTTATGTATGTAAATTTCATCGATATTCGTTATCGAATGACATTTAAACTCAACCACGCGCGGTATGATCGTTTCAAATATAGAATCGAATTTATCGAACAAAGATAAACAAATTGAATTAGAATCTGAATCGAATGATCGTTATCCTACCATACAATTTAACAGACACATTGTTACGTCGATAGCAATAATAACATCGTAATGCCTTTTAATGCATGGTAGGTGGTCGTATTATTAGAGTCACCTACATCGAAATTCGAATTTAAAATAGATTCGAGTTTGAATTCTAGCGACAGCGTGGCCCTGAAAACCATCGTTTTCATTAATATTGCCTTTTGAAATCGTAACTCGTTGCACACCTTTGAACGGTAATGTTTTCGAAGAAGTTTACATAAAATTTGTATCGAGACGAGTACGCGGTAAAGTATATGTAGAGGAAGAAACAACGCTCCACTCGTTACATTCTTCCTTTCGTTTCCCGCATTTAAAATATGCATTCCGTTTGACGTTTTTTCCTATATGCTCCTCACCCCTGAAATTCTCAGACTTCCTCTGCAAACGGTGTCTATAAACGCTCGCTCCAACAATAGCCTGAAACATTTTCTCGATTTTATCAGCGTGATAATGTCACGCGGCTGATACGGCTCGTTGTTGATACCGATTATCGTGCTCGACATCTCGAAGGCTCATAAATCGGTCGCGTGCTCGCGAAGGACCGTTACAGATCCTTGAAGAGAAAATCCGTTCCACTCTCGTAACCGCGTTCGTGGTAGCAGTTCTAGTTAGCGAAATAAAAAAAGGGACGATCTAGGTAGTTGCAAGACTACTTGTCAAACGCCGTACTTGACAGTGAACCGATCGTGACTGCATAATCGAATGGAACTCGCGCGGTATGCATTGTTCCAGCCGTTTCGCCGTGGCGTCGATTTTTCGCGTAGGCATCGACGAAACCGATGCACACAGGTGCGCGTTTCTTTTCTCGTTCCTGTGTTCCATTTGTTCCACGGAAAAGGTGTACCATGAAATATTCATGAACGGGATGCTAGCTAAAGACGAGAGTTGTCTAAGCATGTTCCACAATTGCAAAATTGTCCGTACGTGTCTTTTCGTGTGGGAACGTCGTTAACCCACCACGGTTTCCACCCTGATTCCTAATGTATTGAATGTACGCTTTTGCTAGATGTTCGATGGGTCTTTCGAGCTTTTGCGGTTACGAACTTTAAGTCCTACCCTACTCCTATGTTAACTGCTTTCTTCGGCGCACTCTTTCGAGCTATCGTAAATTTCGAACTTTAACAAATCTTATCGTTAACGTCTGTCTTTAATAAAATCGGGCAAATGATTTCGAAGGATATTTTAAATAAAAGTAGAATTTCGTTTATTCGTTTATATAAGCGTACATGTTTCGGTATAGAAGTAGACAGTAATAGAATACAACTACGGTAAAAGTATAATGTTGCCTTGTAGTCTTGAATCAGCTAGCTCGAGGTATATCTTCGATTCGTAGGCTCGTTCAAATGCGCTACTACCAGGCAACGCCGCCGGTAACGACTGCCGAAGAAGAAGCACCGATCACTGCTGTTTTGGTAACAGGACCCGCGACGACCGTCGATGCTGCTGGACCCGCGACAACCGTGGCTGCTGGAGCGGCTAACACTGCCGGTGCTACTAATCCGTTACCTGTTAAATTCGTTCGATCATCGTACAGTTAATACTTGAACGGTAGCTCGTTTTAATAGGCGTTGGAATTCTGGGAGTTTGGAATCTTCGAGTTCTCGACACTTGAAACTTTGGGCCGTGTTGAAATTCGAAAGAGCCTGATAATCTTTAAAGAGAAACTTACCGACGATTACGCTGCCAAGACCAGGTTCAGAGACGACGGTGGGACCAGCAACGGATCCAACAACGGCCGACGGAGCAGCAACCGCTCCGGTAACCAGTGCGGGTCCAGCTACCGGTCCAGACACTTTGACGGCCCCGGTTGCAGCGCCAGCGACCACCGCTGGTCCAACATGGGGACCAACGACACCCACTCCACCCACGAGCGGGCTCAGAATAGCGCTGGGGGCCGCCGAGCACACCGACGCGATCGCTACGAAAACTACCTGCACGAGATAACGCGGTTTAAGCGTTCGTTACTAGAAAAATCTGACTTAGTTATATCGATAAGAGGTACTTGAATTGTATCTTTTTATAGATAAAAGTATAATTGAAAGACTCACCAAGAATTTCATGGTTGCTGCGCCGTTCTTCGGTATTACCTTTTATCGGGCTAATTGCGAGACTGCCAATTAACCCTGTGATGTCAGCTTTTATACACCGTTCTGACCCTGAATATCCCGCTTTCTCGTTATTTTTTGCACGAGAAAATGTCACCCGTCGGTCACACCACCTATTTCCATACGGAAGAATTTCTCCGCCGCGACTCGACGCGTGTCTGCGTCAGCTATTAAACGCTGCGACGAAAAGAAGCAACGTAGTTGGCTAGCTCGGACGTTTCGTGTCTGCGCGTGGATTAATTAGCTTTAGCATTTCTTTATGCTAAATAAAGTGTCGTTTTCGAGCGATAATATAGTTTAGAAAGTTTGTTGAGCCGAAATCAGAATTATTGCCGAGTGTTATCGTGAAAACATCGAAAATTATTGTCCTCTAACGTGTCTTTCTTAATCGAACGTTGTATATGTAGATAAGTTGCATCGTTCCACCTTTATTCGTATCGCTACCGTCCACTGGATAATTAGGTAGGAACCAGGACAACACGAGGTACGTACGATGTAATATACCTTATGTGATCGATGACAAAAACAAGCACAAAAGTTTCAAAGTTACAAACTTCCAAATTTCGGAATATCTCAATTGTCGAATATGCTAATTTCCAAATTTCTATTGACCTCGAATTTCTATTCGAGGTACGGGTCGCGAACTTGTCAAAAATATGATATCAAGAAAGTGTCGTTACTAAAATGGTAGGTAAGTTTGAAAAAACTCCAACAGTTTCGATCGTAGTCGAGACGGTGAGTAAACGTTCGTTGAGGAGAAACATGCAAATGTTTGCTCGAATAGTAGCAAAGATAAAAGCCATCGAAGCGTACTCTGTTATTCATCTACTTGAATTTCATATTCGGCACGTAAGCAGTGCTCCGCGTTTCCGTTTAATGGTGGTCGTTTCAGCACGGTTGGAAACCGGCCGATTTAACGACTGGTCGTACTTGTTGCTGTTCGTCTTGCAACGATGGACCGACCGAGAGTTCCTTTGAAATGGTAATGCAGACGAGCACGCCGCTAATAATTTGCCCCGGAGTCCGAAGTCCCGAGTCCTTCGGGATCCGGACGGAAACTGGTGGCTCCGAAAAGGGTTCCGCGGCGCATCTTTGCCGCTGCATTTCCCACAGGACGAACGCGATTGAAAACGGAGATTAAAGGGGCTATGAACGATGCGCGCGATGCGACGCAGTTGGAGTAGCGCTCGAGAAAGCCGTGAACAAAGCTGCGATGGAAATACTCGGATATCACGGTTCGGTCTGCTTAGTCGACCCTCTGACAGACAGAGAGAATACTCGGCTGATTGGAGCGGCGTTGAAGCAATTTCCTACAATTACCGGCAAAGGTGGACAGGTATCGTCCCACCGTATACATAGAGAACCGAGGGCGATACAATGGATCGTGAAACGGGGAACGACCAACGTCACGGTGTCGACGGCCTTGCGCGCGATAATATCCCAACTAGAACAATAGCCCTACGATCTGTGGCACTTTAATCGTCAAGTAACGTTGACACGGTCCACCAACGGGTTACGTCTCCTCGCTTTGACTCGCTCCCGGTGTAATTGGGAGAACATTCACGGGATAGCTTTAATTTAATCCTTTCGTTACGATAGCTCTGCGCAACGGTTACGACAATCGATTATCGATATCTTATCGATACCCGTCCGAATAACTTCTTCTTCAAAAAATCTCTCTACATACATACATGTATAAATTCCATAGACCTACGAACGTGAAAATTTCGAGACTAGACAATTTTTACAATTGCGAATTTAATAAATAGTCGTACATTTACGAACTAAAAATATAATAATACGCGTGTTATTTTGCAGCGTTGTGCAGTTAGACGTTGCATCGCTATTTATTCACGGGTTATAACGTCGTACAGCTCGTCGTTAAAAATCTTCGATTTAGTTATTCAATCTGTTCGTTATCGAGCAAACGAAGACGATATTGAAAGTTGAGTCGATCACGTATGCGACTAACACCGTCGCGTTGCATCGGTATAATCTCGTGCTCGGAACTTTGAGAAACACCATACTCGTTACGGTATTTAGTCTTCTATTCGAGTTAACTTTGCGACCATATTCAGCTAACTTGTTTACCAGAAATTGAAATTCGCGGCACAACGTTTGCCCGTGAATCTTAATTATTACATTGTCTTAATTATATCCTTTGGGCACTATTCGCGAAGTAATAATAACCAATCTTTGTACAGCGTTATAATAATTGTGAAACTACAAATGAAATAACAGGAATTCATATATATCCGACCCAAACGATGGCGAGATGCTCTTTTGCGTACGTTGTATAGAAAGATTGAAAAGTAAGTTCACTCGTTTCTGTCGCGATATACGTTGAAAACACGACATAAATACATTTAAACGATGCTCAAAGGTTAAAGGAGTGAATTGCGCAATAATTAATATCGTAGCAAGAAAAGAATTTCCTCTCCAAAGTGGCATGCGTTTATTATAACATATAATATCATATACGAAACATTGTTATGTACAGAGAATACATGTAGAAGATAAAACGATGGAGGTACTAGCGGTAAATGAGGGAGATCGTGGCGCGGTCGGTTTAAAAAATGGCAGGCATCGGCGGAGATCAGTCGAGGATGTCGTTGTGGATGGAGGTCCAGCACGGGGTGAATTACCAGTGTCCGTCCGCACGAACGATACCACCGACTCCGGCTGCTCCAGCCGCTATACTACCGGATGGTCCAGCAATGAGCGCCGGGGCGGTGATGGGTCCAGCTAGAGCCGCAGCAGGTGACACTGGACCGGACAATACCGCTCCTAAAAGCATATCGCGTTTAATCAACTTAAAATCGCTCGATTTCGAAATCGAACGAAACGGTTGACGATTGAATTTATCGGGCATCGCGATAATCGATGCGACGCGTTCGAGAATTAGAAACGGTCGTTTCTGTCCGCTGATAAATAGCGACAAAGTTCAATTAGAGTGACTCGAGCTTATCCGTGGTTAGCATCCTGGCGTACCTCTGTATCGACAAAGAACGACTTGACCGACGGAATTTGTAAGACAGCTTACCCCAATGTGGCAGAACGGCGGGCGCAGCGAGGGCAGGCCAGCCTCCGTGTCCAGCGACGCTACCGGAAACGATCGAAGGGCCAGCAACGGCTCCGGTGACCACGGCTCCGCCATCGACGGCTCCGGAAATACGAGCTGGGCCAACTATCGGTCCGGCAAGGGCCGACGGTCCTAGGATGGGTCCGCTAAGGGCAGCAGGTCCCAGGATCGGTCCAGCGAGAGCGGCTCCCGGGGCCAATAGACCGGAGGGCGCCGCTGCCACCACCGAGATGACTGCTGCGAGGAAGACCGCTACCAGGGTGCACATGGTTGAAAGTCGAAGAGGGGTTCGATTTGCCGGTGAACTGTGTCTGTGATGACTGAAGTGCTGGATGTGCTGACATCGAGCTGGCTCGAAGGTGCTTTTATAGGGGCATTGTCTACGCTGTCGGGTCTATTGCTCCCGCCAACCCCAAGGGCGGGGCACAGGACACGCCAAACATTCTCTGCGGACTAGATGCGTGGCTGTGGTTGTATCTTGGCTTATCAGCATTACGGCGACACACGAGTCGCGCTTAACGCCTCGCAGCCCACCCGTGCCTAACAGCTCTCCTGCTCCGATTCAGATCCGCGTTGCATCCGTTTCACCGATCCGTTTTTTAACGTCGACACCCAACCTTGTGTCGCGCTACGCGATTCGAGAGATAAACAATCGTTACGCCAGGTATTTGTCTCCTAATGGAATTCAGAGTTGACTGGGCGGTCGATAAACTGTCCTGACACCAGGGTGAAGTCGAACGAGACAAAGTGCACGTAGCGAGTTCGATAGAGGTAACCTAATCCGATTCGGATGATCAGCTGGAAGATACCTGTCATCGCGATCTTCGCGATCGCCTCTTTCCTTCCCCGTTCGTTCGTCGGACAGAGAGACGACGAATTAGGTGAACGCGTTGACAATATCGTTCGTTATGCGTTTACATTGTACATCCGTTTAGGCGAGGCACGGGTTGCGTAGCCCACGCGTCGTCCATGGCTCACAATTGTCGCCTGGAATGACGGTCTCATTGTGATCGACGAGTGTGTTACGGTGGCAGCAGCCTAGCTATGGATTATCGGCCATGCCACGGATCGTTTGGAATATCATTGTTGGGCGTTGCGTGCACTTTCGAAGGTGCAAAGGTGACCGGCGCGGCGCGTACGCGACGATCGTGTAATTGTCCCTCGGTGTTTGTACCGCGAATGCTTGCTCGCGAAGGCCGATTTTTAACGGCACGCCTCGTTTACGAGATCACCAAACACTGAGAAACTTCGTGCTCCCGCGTTTGCAAAAATTCCATTACTCTTCGATCTTTTATCGCGGAAATATATTAATATGTACGAGGATTCTCGCTCTTCTATTATACTATACCGCGCGCTTCGATTTCCTCGTTCGGTCTTTCCGCCTTTCGTTCATTTTTCAAACAGATTGCTCGTTGCTGCAAAGTTACTTCCGCAAGAGGCGGAAAATACGCGATCGAATTTCAAACAAATTACCGCGGTTAACGATAAACGTTATACGATCATTGAATAACGAATCCACGCGATTCGCGTTTTTCAAACGGCTATGGTAATCCTCTTCTATCCTGTTTCCGGCTTTGTAACGTTCAGCGTTATATCAACGACGACTATGAACACTAGCGATTCGAATCTATCGACGAACCCGTCACGCGTCTGTCAACGATTCGGTATTTTTCTGTTTTTATCCACCAGTTCCGATTGATGCCTGTAGCCCCCTGTAACGATCGGTTCTTCTTGTAAATCAAATATCTGTCAAATATTCCGATAATAAATCACCTTATTGCTTCGGATCTTCGAATTTAGTTCCTTTCGCTCGTATAAACGATCAGGATGTGTAGCAATTTAATTTTTTGTATAATTAACGACGAACGTACCGGGTATTTATTTAGAACGTATCGTTGAATATGTAGCACGAGAGTTCTGCATGAATCCCAACAGAATGGCGTATTAAATTCTATATGATATTGCACGTTGAATAGCATAATGGTAAAATAAAGGAAAAATGGAAATTAAGGTAAAATCTCGACGAGATCGTGAATCTGAAAAGATCACGAGATCAAATAAAGACGAGCAGTTACGTTAAATGGCCGTAGAAATTGATAGAATGGAAAAATTCGATGCGCGATACGACGCGACGGCAAAAGCTTCGTGACATTTTTATTTTCTCGATGGGTGCGGTATCGGTGTGTCCAATTCGCTTCAACATTGCGTTATGCAGTTGACACCTTTTTACGCGAACGATCGAGCTTTTTCCACCCCGCCGTCACGGTCGAGCAGATCGTTGAATCAGCCCCGCCCTTACCCCCGATAAGTTCACCGACCCACGTGTCCGCGTATGCCTGCTATAAAAGCTCACTTAGCATCAGTTTGTACGGCAATGTTCCTCCGTGATACCCGATGGAAAGTCGTAGCTCGGAATCTCGGTGTCCTTTGTCGTCTCTATAGGCACGTGTCATGGCTATCGATCGGTCGGTCAAAGGGAGAAACGATCCAGAAACACGTTCTAACTCGAATCGTTTTTAACCCTATCTCGATATGGATGGATCACGAGCACGGACGATGACCAATCGGTTACGACGTTACTCTAGGTAAGCAAAATTAAAGATTACGTTTGTCGGTATTGTTCGGATATAATCGGGACTGGGCACCTATACTTATAATACTAGAAATATCTAATATCTAAATAGTAATTGTGTAAGTAATCGCTCGTGTACGGTGTCGTGCACTAGATGTTATTTGCTATAATGGTACAGAACGACTGCATAACGCGATAGATTTAAACGATACTTGAAGAAAATAGCGTTATGGGGAGAAAGCGCCTTACCGTTCTTTGATTTATGGTAAGCGAAGTTTTAAATAGAAACGAAGATTCGTCAACTACTTAAGTGGATCTATTGTAACGAAATTCCAACTTTTGAAGAACGCACTTGCAAAATGCAGTCGAGTTCCTTCGATAGCGGTCGATTGCCGTAGCGAACGATTAGAGTTGTGCTAGTCATACCGAGTTGCCAGAGACGTCTAAAATCGGCCGCGTTCTCGAACTAGCCGGCAATCGAGGAATTAGACTAGGACGTGTACAAAGCATCCGCGTTTCTCAGTTTCTGCGGTGCTTCGGGTACAGAGAAGCCGAAGTATGAAGCGTGCTAGGCAGCTCGCGATGTGAATAACGATCGAGCCGAGTACCGAGCAGATTTATCCCCTCTTGTTTCTGGACATCGTCTCCGACCCGGGAACCTGGACTTGCCTGCAATAGAAATATCTAGGTTTCTCCTGAAAAATACCAGCTTATTTTTCGTCTTCCTATCGATCTTAGCGAATCGTGTCAATATTTATGCGTCCACCCACGTTCGTCTCGTATGTACTTGTTCTCGCGAAACTACATTGGATTGTTGATTTTTCTATTTCTCAGGCGATTCCCGGGTCATCGTCGACGTCACGTTACCAGAAGCCCATCGAAGGATCCATCGATCGAGATTCCTTGATCTCCGGCAACTCGTGAGACGTTAACGATCCAACCAGAACCGTATCTACCTCGTTATCGACCGCACCTCTCGTCATTCTTGCCTCCAATGGCGCACGGGTCCGCGAGGAACGCGAAAACGGTCGAACAATCTAACCTTCTTGTTTTACGTCCGGCTTAGATCTTACTTGTGGAATGTCCACGGTAGCGAACGATCTGTCCGCTGGTAATTCGAATCGGAATTGATTTATCTATCGTACTCTAGTGCTCTATCGTCTTGGCTCGAGAAAGGTTGCGCCAACCTAATTGCCAACTTTTTCAACGCTTCTCCTTATTACGATACATTTTTCGCTAATAGAATTATCTAAACAACTTTTCCAACCGATTACGTTTATTTAGAGGATTTATCTTTTACGCGAAGAAAGCCCGAAATTGATGTATAAGGATAGTTCAATTAGATAATTCTTTTAACGAAGAAACTTTAATCGCGAAATATATTAGAAAACCGATAGAAAATGGTAACAAAGATTAATCATTGGCATAAATGATACCGATGATTGCATTTGGGAGTAGCAATAATTAACGCGTAACAATTTCTTCATAATTTGACAGTGTGTTACCAATTACGCTCGTATAATTCTTTTTCTCTGATAAAGTTGTTCGTTACTTTGCTAAAAAGATTAGCTCTGGAAGAAAAATGTGAAAATTCAGAGAAAAGTCAAAAGAGCACACTTGATCGTAGCGTTGTATCTCGTTGTACTTTTAGAAAATAAAACTTTTTGTTGCGCAAACATTGTCATGTCGCATATTTATGTGTTCCTTTTCTCTCGTGGACGGTTTGCTGATCTTTTACAATTCGTGAATCTTCGATGCATTCGCATGATCGATAACGAAACGTAAACGAAGAATCGCATAAAGGTAATATCTCATCGTTCGGTACTCTCGTTTCGATGTTGGTTCTACTACCCTGGTAAGGCACGAAATTCTCAACGATTCTGACAATAAATCTTACGAAGAAACTGCTATTGCCGGTTGCACGTTTAAATCGTTGTAACTCTCACGCTCGCGGGAATGTCGTGACGAGTCGTTTGCTTACCCGTCTCGTTACTGCAACCTTTTTAATCGGATTTCAAATATAGTCCTAACCTAATGATCTTCGATCTTTGCACTTAATTCTTCAATGGTCTTGACTTTATTTTTCAAACTTTCAACTATTCTTTTAGATATGTATCTCTTGTTCGCTACGTACAGTGGACTTTTGTAATATTGCCACTTTAGTACAGACTTCCGAGCATATCGTTAATGGATTAAACGTTATATCGCGACGCGTTGTACAGCCACGAAATCTCCGGGGTACGTATCGTGATGACCTTAAAGAACCACGCGGTAATTGTCGTGTTACAGATCCGGTGATAAACCGTGCGTTCGCGTACAGCGAAAGATAACGCGGACAATCTCGTGATCTCCACCGTGACCTTCTATAAATTATGTCCGCGACGTTGGCTAATACTGGTGTTATTCGAATAGGCATGATTAGAACACCTGTGTTCGATCACCGAAAAATAAAACTCGATTCTTAACCCAAATTTGGTATCGATACTTTGATTCGATTGCCATTGGTCGCGCCCTTTTCGCTGAAATTTCTGCAAAAATTCGTTCGCGGCAAACATCGTACCGTTCATTACGAGAGATTTTATTTTATTTTATTTTAGAAACATTTTATTTATCCAAATAATAAAATTCGTCTAATATTTCAAACGATGAAGATAATTTTTAGGATATTCGAAACAATTCAATTTACTTGGTTCTTAACTGTTCGACCGAAGCAAAGTAATCGATACGACAGTAAATCTACTTGCACGGCTCCGCCTATTTAACGATCGTGATTACTTAAACAAAGGTGCAAGGGTCCAGGATCAATTAGGAATCGATCTGATCATGCCAATTGTCGCGATTATTCAGGATTGATGGACCGTATCGTAGTTCACGCTTCCAACAACCTTACCCTTTTATGCGACCGACCACAAATCGTTGCAAAGACTCTAGTTTCGTATTTGCTATTCAAAAGTGACCTCCTGTTCCTTGTTCGCGTAATTGTCGCCTCGTGTAACCAGCATCGAACGTTTCTACGATCTACCAAAGCTATTTTACGCTCAGATCCTGGATCGATCGTGCGAGACGAAATACGTTTCGAACCGAAACACGCTGTATTCGACTAATGGGATACTCGAGCATAAACAAACTAAATTTGTCTGAAAAATGCGCCGAGAGTATACCGTGAATAAATTTAACGGGTAAACGACAATTTTCGATCGAATTAATTTTGAAAAAAAAAAAAAACTCGTAAGTTCCTAGGTACGGAGCTACGGGGATATTTTCCGTTTGTTCGGCGTTAACGAGGCTACCGCGCTGGTATAACATTTTCAAAGTAGAAAATTTTGTGATCTCGTGGAACGGGCACAGTTTGTTTGAAAGGTATTTTCATGAAAGACTGCATTATACGGTAACACATAATAATGACTTTGTAATCACTTTGTAGCTCGGTGAAAATGGAACGTTTAACGAAGTTAAAGCGAACCAACAAACGTCAGGTCGCGTTCGATGCTTTGCCATAGAACGTGAAGTGTAGGTAATTCGATTAAACGATCAACGCACATGGTACTTGGTGAGTTATCGACATAATGGTCTCTAATTAAATCATGTCCTTGTATTATCGTAAGAGATCATAATTTACATTGTATTATAAATAGAGGCTCATCTAAGATGGCTGCGTTACAAACTACCTACAAAAGGTATTTAAACGGTGAATAAAAAAAAGAAAGAAAAAAATAGTATCGTTGTTATGCGATGAAATGTGTCGTAAACGGGGACCGTCGTGTATCAACTCGAAGGTTCGTAGTCGTATAATGTTACTTTCCCTGATAATTCACACAATAATTGGTCGTGAATGTTGATAGTTGATAGTTTCTTTCTTCCTTTTAACAGTTTTGGTCGATTACCAATGGCCGTGACCAGTGTGAATACCACCATAGCCAGTTCCATGGGCAGTGATCTTCCCAGAGGGACCAGCGATCACTACTGAACCGGCATTTGGACCGGAAACCGCAGCGTTTCCCGAATGGGGACCAGAAAGGACCGCACCGTGGGACGCTGGTCCTGCCAGTACTGCTCCATGGGACGCTGGTCCTGCTATTACCACCCCGTGTCCACCGTGTCCTGCGTATCCACCGTGTCCCGCGTATCCACCGTATCCTGCGTGTCCACCGAATCCTGGATATCCTGCGTAACTGTACGCCGGAGCAACGTAACCTGCTAATTAAAGGTTTATTGCTCATTTTTTTCATCGATCTTTAGAGGAAATGGAAAATTGCTATATTACTCTCCGTTTTCGAAACAATTCAATTTGAAAATTGTTCAACATATTTACAGGAACATTCGTTTATGACAAAAGAAATAGCGTTCTTACAAAGTCGAATATAAACGCGATAGCAGAAATGTTGTTTTCTTTCTTAGAGCAAAATACGAAAATGACGAAACATTGACTTACCAACACCTCCTCCGTAGGGTCCGTCGTAACCTTGAACGTGAGCAGGACCAGCAACGGAAGCCGTTACGACAGCGGAACCGGCAACTGCACCGGAAACCTGCACCGGGCCAGAAACAGATCCAGAAAGTTTCGCTGGACCGATCGACGGCGCAGCCACTAACGTCGATCCCATGTGAGGACCCGCGACACTAGTCGGACCCAAAGCTGGACCAGCAAGGGCCACACCGTGACCGTAGCCTAGATGACCTCCATATCCTAGATGTCCGCCGTGGTAACCGGCCCAAATGGCCTCGCGACGTTGTCGGGGCGTTGCTGCGACGAACGCGCATAAGGCTGCTATCAGCTGAAAACCGCCACGTGTGAGTGTTTAGTCTTCTGTTTTCACATTTATTTCGAATCATACGCAGGAATTTTAAGCGGTCAACGCGTTCATGTTTCGATGTACTAAGGATTACTACTAAGAATCCTTACGGCATATCATACTTTCGGGAAATCTTCGAATGTTTCAAAAAATGCTCAGATACAAAACGCTTAGTTATCTCGTTAATTTTCACTCGAAGGAGGTTATATCGCAGATTTCGAAGTGACGATAAATAGTAGAGCATAGAACGGAAAGTACGAACGTTCGAGAACTGTCACCGAGACACCCTCGTGGAAAAGTATGAAATATATGTGTGGCACTCGAAGCGGTCGGAACGTGTTCGGTCGCGACGCGTAAAAAAATCCATTAGTCGATGTTCGCCAGACCGTGGGATCGAATACTTACAAAGACCTTCATCTTGCCGACCGCCGATTGCTGAATGTGCCTACGGACGACTCTCTCGGACTTTATATACTTCTCCAGGAACACGACCGCGCCCCCGGTGATCCCTTCAAATCATATCCGTTGATGGTGTAGCTTCAGTCATTGCGCAAGAAGGTCACCATCCGACACACCTACCCTCGAGACACCGGCTCCCTTGACTGACCTTCAACACGAATCGTTGGGAAACAGTGGCGATATAACGCGTTTAGATAGAACGCGTGGCGATATTACGAATATTACGAATATTACGAATATTACGAATATTACGAATATTACGAATAGCGAACGCGGTTTGCAGTGTATTTCTCTCTAGACTCTATATTCGAGATGATTCGAATTCGCGAAAAGAAAAAGACTGATTGTGAGAGAACGTTGTCTAATATCGGCTAATAACGTAGAATGGCCGAATAGCGGTTTGTAAATTGTCCGATCGATCGAGGAGAAATCGTTTCAATCGTTCAATTGGTTCGCGTTTGATGGATAAAATCGTATTCGCGTCACGAGTTCGATTTATTCGAAGGAAGTTCGGTAACGAGAGAGCATCTTTCGCCTGGTGGAACTTTTTCGAGTCGCAAAGGATGTCGAGTACCTTTTGTTCGTGGACTCGAGTTCGATCGTTTCGTTGCACATGGAATTGGGAAACGAGTTTCTCTCGTGAAAACGTTCGTTTCAAGCTCGACAGGGTGTTACAATCTCTTTTGGTGATTCGTAACGTCTGCACAAGTTGCTCGACCGATGAAACAGTCGGTTCGTTAAAGAACTCGGTAAGAATGGAATTCTTTTGTGGTAGAAAGACACGGATAAGGTTCATAGGATATAGGAGGGTATGTCAGGATGGTAGAGGAATGGTGGCATGCCGCGCCGCGTCGCGCCGCATCGCGCCGCATCGCGCCGCATCGCGCCGCCTCGCTCCGGAGTAGACGAAACGTACCTTCGGAACAAAGGAATCGATTACGTGAACGCAAAAGCGGCGTAATTAGCGTAATTTGCGATTTCTCTGGCGATAAAGGGGACTTATAACGAGTTACCGGTCGCAGGCGTGATCTTCTACCTACGATATAATTGGCCTGCATGGTTTAAACGCATCAACATTATTCATCGTGATTATCGACTTATTGCGTCAAGTGTCTTGCGTGATTCTTTCAACTCTTGTTTTACCACAGCTTCGTTTCTTGCTGGAGTTCATTGTCTCGTGGCTGACTAATGGCTAAAATATGTGTCGTTTCAAATTCTTCTTTTTAATTCGTGAACGCATTTGTGATCGCTGATATTTTCTTAGAAAATATTTGTACATCTAATTAAACTGCTTAACGATTGTTTGCCGATTGTTCCAGCTATCGAAAAATCGTGGGCGGCGAACCGCGTCATCCTCGCAAACGAGTGAAGCAACCGATCTCTTAGTTGCACCGAGTCTAACATTACCGCTGGGAAAGAGTCACGTTCTCAGGGATTAATACGGTTTTCTTTGCTATGTACCGGCTGCGGACGAAGCTGCGGGCGTGAGCGTGCCGAACGTGACCTTTATTCCTAGTAGTCGCAACGAAAAGACGCGATTCATGCTGCTCCAATTATCTTGCAACGCGACGATCGATCCTCGTATATCTTCCAATCGTGTACTAAAGTGTCAACGCTTATTACCAATCCACGGCCGTTCGTCTAAATGTCGACGATACTTTCGATCATTTTATGTTAGGCGTTGTGCCTGATCTGACGCGTTAGACTGTCACGTGAGCCGTGAATAAAAATTTGTCAAATTTCCTAACAATTGCAACGAGAAACGAATAAGTAGAATCAGAAATGACCTTTGCACAAGATCATCCGACGCTTAACTCGCTTGACTTACGAGGATCGATATACATACATATACGTACGTATTTATCGACATTGTAAAAGCGATTGAATTAATGTGAGAATAGCAGCGAACACCGTGACAAAACGTAACGAGTAGCGGAGGCATTTCGCTCGATTTCTAGCGCGACATTGGTTACAGTGTAATTCGAATTCACGTTTGTATAGGTGATTTTGTCGGTAAAATTCGTAAACGATAACGTTGGCAGGGGAACGGCCGCCCTGGTGAGATTGAACGTGATCAATGCTAATGGTGAGACTGACATTTGCAGTCATTGTCTGCAATGCATCGAGGATTCTTATGGGAGCAGACTAGCCTACCGATTGCTTCGGGCCGAACTAATTCGTTTAGCAATTTCGAATTTCTTTCCGGAGAATGTTCTACATCGTAATTGAAAGAAAAGACTTTTTCAACTTTCTGCCTTGTACAACAGGATCTATCGCAAAAATATCTAGGTTGTATAAGCTATAGGAATAACTCTTAACCCTAAGTAAATTAATCAAAGAGCTCTTATTATCGACAATATTAAGAACAGAAGTAACTAAACAGTTTGGTAGCATGAAATTGATGCAAGAAAAATCTGTAGTCGTCTCGAAGCGGTAATCCGTGAAAGCAGAGTTCGACGTGAAGTGCAATCGAGAGGCGAGCACTCGAGATGAGCGAATCGGTCTGTATCGTTCGATAAAAGCGTGGTATCGGTCTCTTTGCTGGCGAAATGACCTTGGCCGCAAACAGCTACCGCAGCACGCCTGCTAAGCAGATTCTTCTGGGAACTCGCTTAGCGATCGCACACCCCCGACAGTGAAAGGACCACGCCTGCACCACTCCGCGCTAACTCGATCCGCTCAACGATGCGCCACTACTTCGTCCGTCTTCGATTCCCTTCAATTACGAAACTCTCCTACGATTTACGACTAACGAAATTCTCTCTTTCCTTCCTTTTTCACGCCTTCGCCTTTCATTTATAACATATTTTTGTAACAACGGCTCTAAAATATCATACTCCTTGTCGTTGTAACGTCGCCTGATTAAGTTTTAGGGAGAATGTTAAAGATTCTGTCGTCGAGTTTGGATAACGAACACTCCACTCTTCGTTGAATAAGATCTTCTCCGAGGGACGTAAAGTTCTCGAGTACCATGGTAGAGCAGAATTACACTCTGTCAAAGTTAAATATAGTTTAGTTGCCTCAGTTCAAAGTAGACAGCGAGGTAGACATTCGATAAAAGCACAAGAGAAGCATTGGTTAAGTTCTTCTTGAGACATCGATTAAAATATCTGCAAATGTATGGCGTGAAATTTGCCATTATAATATGTCTATAAGTTTACTCGGAAGAATGGAGAGCGAATTCTATCGAAGGAGCGAAAGTGCGCAGGCATCTCTAGTAGAGAAGATTCGCTGAATCGCTGAAAGTGGCTCGTAACGAAGACGCGTGAGAGGGAGTTGTTTACAGCACGTACTTAAACGGCTGCTTTAAGAGATGATTCAGTTGGAGGATTCAGTTGTTGGTCTCGCTATATGCTCAAAGAGAATGCGACGACAAAGGAGCTTCTGTGTTCGCGCGAAGCGAGTTAAAAGCGTGACCTCTCGCCGCTTTCCTTTGATCTGTACCGAAAAATTAGCTCAACGAGATTACACCTTTTAACGCGTTGATTATCGCCGAGCCGTGAAAACGATGTCTAGCAAAACCCGTTATAATTGGCATTATCTGATACACCATCTTACGTAGTTGGTATCGATCAATCGCGCGTTGTATTTCTACGAGCGCGTTATATCGCTACGGAATATACAAAATGTTTTTAATCTGCCGGTAGAATGAAAAAGGGAGTAATTTTACACGAAACAATAGAACGTAAATATAAAATAAAGTCCTTTCATGGGTGGTTTTTGTCTCGAAAAAATTGTATTTAAAAGTGGTGAAAACTATTCGATGTATAAATATCGACACGAGTTTTGTAGGAAACAAAGCGTAAGGCGAACAATTTTCAATTAAAAACAAACTATTATTTACCCGTTTTTCTATTGTACCACCGGATCGGATACAGCGTGTATGAATTAATGATAGTCATTTGTTGATAAAACGTCCATGTTCGAAGAGCTCTTTCGTCGAAGTGCCTCCATACTCGAGACACAAGTGAATTTGACAAACGGTCGTTTCCGAAAGAGCTTCGACGAATTACAAAAGCAGAAATGTTCGTGCTTGCGTTACTATGCCTCGCGTCTTAAGGTAGAATCTCGTCGGATTAGCACGCACTCGATGGTTTTTATTTTATTCGTGGTCAGTCGAAGGGGAGGAAAGTCCTGGATCATCGAATCTGCTGGTACTCGTGAACCTGGAAGAGATTTAAAGCCCTTTTAGCGACGGTTAAAGCCGTATTTGCGGCAAAGACCGCTCGAAAAGTTCGAACCTCTTTTCCGTGTAGAATAGGATGGGTCAGCAACGAACCGTCAACTTTTCATTCGATCAGAATCCACAACCTAACCGTTGATCTTCGGCTTGAAATTCGCGACTCCCTTCGATTCCTTGAGAATATCGCTCCATCGTCTTCTTTTAAAAATATGTTTCCCGAGCGTTTCTTAACAACTCGAACAAATATGTATATGTACATGTTTCTGAAAATTGGTTAAAACATACGTTCATTTCACGCAGGAAGTTTTCTCGAATTCCATGCTTGAACCTCGTTCAGAAAATTTCAAGTGAAATTACTGGATGTCTGGCGCGAAATGAACGCTCGGAACAATTGAAAGGATCTCACCACCGATATTGTGTCATCCTCCTAGCTTGGATATCGTGTCACAAAGCGTGTCTGTTCCCTTCTGCTACCCTAACGATCCGTTCACGGTCTTCTAAAGCAACGACCAGCTTCCTCTGTAATCATCGATGATCCAATTACCATTTTCAAAGTATCGTGGCGTCAGAAACAGAATCATCGTTGCTTAAAATTACCTTTGTTCCTGTGCTCTACGATGTAACATCGTAGATTCGAGCATTTCGTCGTCGACAGAAGAATCTGACGAATACCAAAAATTATCGATGAACGGGTCGATTAAAATTTATCGAAAAAATGCCGCCTTTGTAGAATTCGAGGTTCGTGTGTAGACTATAGGTCCCCATGATCGAGCAATTATACATATTAACTGAAACAGAAGAAACGATTTAGCTTGATTTGTTCGAATTATGTCAACTTGTATCATTCTGAACCTGTTCCGACTACTAATACTCTTACGAATGTTCAAGTTACCGCGCATCGTATCCGCGCTCACAAACTTTTCCATCGACTCGCTACACGGTGAAATGAAATAATTCTACAGCTCTGATCGTGGCAATCTTCGGTATCGTGTGTTCTTATCGATTCATGTATCTTGTTCCGATGTTTCATGAGAACCGTAGAAGAGTTACTATTTGAAACGTTGATTAACATTCATCATTATGTATTCGGCTGGCTTAAATTCGGAATAGAATAGTGTCTTTTATAATTTCAACTTTTTAATCAAAATACATATTTCATAAGTGAAAGGTAGGACAGGATGAAACGGTTAGCCACTTCGTCTCGACCAAATTATCTCCCATGAATTATTAATAATCCTGCCTTATTTCGTGGCAGTTGCTCGACAGCGATTAATGTAACTTTCGTCTGGACTGGTCTCCTTTTTCTCGTTATCTTTATTCCATCTTTCTTGATGTCTCTGTTAACCTCTGCCGATAGTCATTCGTCGCCATGTAACGTCGTCGTTGAACGATTCTTTCGGCAATCTTGAACGCGATCGCTCGATAATTTCTCGCTTTCCGGACTGTGTGGAGAAACGAATAATTATCGAGCGGCAGCGGTATGTCCTTTCGCTACAGCCATCTCCCCTGAACGAATAATTTGAAACATCGCGTATTCGTTAAGTAGCTTAAAAAATTGCTAAACAGATTGCTAAGAGATTGAACGCGGTTAGGTTATTTACTCGCGATTCAATTTACTCGAATAATTCGAAAATGAATGCATGTTAGCAAAGAATACACTAGTCGTTTGTAGCGACAAGTCGAGATATTAAACAGGGAAATCGATACTTAACAGTTTGAGAAATTCTCGAAAGAACAGTAGTATCGGAAATTGTTCTCGTTATTTCGAGTTATGTTTCTATTCCAGTAAACGTTCCGATTAATCCTCGTGCGAGCAACTCGACTAATCCCCGAGCTTTGGAAGCTAATGGAAATCCGGAGTAGAAATCGTTGAAAGGAAATATAGAAATGTTTTCTAAAGAATCAAGTAGAGTTTTAGTATTGAAAATGTTTATTTCGAAAACGTGAATCGATACAAAATTGTCCAAATAACGGAGATCCAGAGTGAGTTCGCGATATCTCTGTTCGAAAATCGCGCTCGCATGGTTTTCCAGCTACTGGTCGCATACATCTGAAAGTTACAATGTTGCGTTTATTTGTAAATATCGAGAAGTGGCATCGACAAGTGTCAGAGTATCTTGTAATTGTATATTCGGTCGCTCGCGCTAGGGTTAAGGGTCGACGCAATGAAATAATCAAAGATGAGTTTTAAATACTGATGCTTTATTTTATATAAAGTATTGTATAAATGTATAAACGCTATAAATATGTGGTATCTATCTATGGTGGTGGTGGGGTGCTAGTCGTGATCGCAAAGAAAGGGTATGACGAGGGCGGGCGGGGTCGGGGGCCGGCAGCGGCGCGCCATCTATTTACATTCATTCACTCACGGGAAGGGCTGACCTACCATAATCTACCGGTCTCTCTCTTTCGCTAACATATAACACGATTATATAATATATGTGTAATGTGTGTATATATACGAGTACACATATAGCAATAGTGTGTGTGTGTGTGCGCGCGCGTGTGGCAATGCGTTCATGTATATATATATATATATACGCGAAGGAAGTAATAGTAATAGTATGTATACATGTATATATATATATATATGTATATATGCGTGTGTATACATACATACATATATGTATATAAAAAGAGAACATATATATGCGCATGGACGAGTAATGTAAATAATAATATGTATGCTTGAGAGTGCGGCAGTGAGTATAACAACTTGTGAGAGCGTCGACACGACCGGTGAAGGATCGCGGCAACGTTCTCATCGGAAGAGAGAAAGGAAGTAAAAAAAAAAAAGAGAGAGAGTAGTAAATATACGTGTGTGTGAAGAACGGCGGCCTTACGATTGATGGAAGACGTAAGAGAGAATAAAAAAAAAATAAAAAAGAGTGCTGCCGGAGCAACGGTGGGTGTTCAGAAAACAGAACAGACCCAGTTGGTCCAACGACGAAGCGCCAAAGCTTGTCCACTTTGGGTCCATGGCGGAGCGGCCGGGTCCAACGTGTTTCCGTTGTATGTTCTTTTAGTATCGTTGTTCGTTTGGCGCGAATCAGGGTCGTTCGTGCGACGAAAGCATCGACGGATGAACCGATTGCCGATCGTTTCGCCGGGCTTGTCGACGCGACAGATCGCGACGATAGATGTCCTTTTGTCGCACGGAACTGTTCAGCCGTGGCTGGCAATCGCGGCTTCGCTCGACTTCCTCTGTCGCGGTTAAAGTTGATGAATGGAAATTGACTAAATTTTACCCGTGTCTCGACGAGCGGTTTCCTCGACAGAGGGAGAGAACGAGACGAAATCGCGGATCACGAATGCCCGGGTCCACGGTGCACACTTCCCGGAGATCTAAGCCCGCGATCGGGGCAGGCCCAACGATACCAACGATGGCTTCCGTCTCGCGCTTCATCTGTGTCTCGATATATACCGACTGGATTTGTGATTAATATTCCGACTATATACCGACTACACCACTAACGCCGGCATTTTTCACCATATTCCCAGATTGGACGAAGCTTTGGGAAGAAGATCGTTGAGCGCGTTTGAGGATCGTTCGAGACCGGTAAGTGACTGTGGTGGGTTTGCCGCCGTCGCCGAGCCGAGATCGCTGGGGCCTTAGAACGTCTAGTACTTGCCGAGTGCCCCGGGGATGATAGCTCCGTGGGAGCCGAGTCCGGCGTGGATGGCGCCAGACGGTCCGTTGATCACAGCAACACCACCGTCGTGTCCGCCGATGCCACCAGCGATTCCGGCACCACCTCCAACAACAGCGATGGCACCTGTAACGTATCGACAACAACGATTAATCGTTCGTTTTCATCCGTACTCTCTCTTGCTTCCGTCTTTTCTCGCATATTTGCTCGTAAGACGCATCGACGAATACGGACCAGCACCGCTAAGACCGGCAAGACCAGATGGCGCAGCGGCAGCAGCAGAGCCAGAGCTTCCGTCGTCACCGTTGATGTTACCGCTTCCAGCGTAGAAAGCAACACCACCGTAGGACGGTCCAACCAAGTTAGCGCGACCCTGAGATCCTCCCACGAGGGTGGAGGTTCCAGCGGAGGCACCGACAGCGGTGAATGGACCAGTGGCGGGTCCAACGAGACCAGCTGGGCCGGTACGAGGTCCACCTACGTTCTTGGCACCTTCTTGGGGTCCGACGATGTCAGAGGGTCCGGTTTGGGGTCCTACGTTGGCCTTGGGTCCTTCGGCGGGTCCAATGTCAGCCCTGCCTCCGATCACTCCTGCACGAGGAAAGAAAGGAAATCCCGAATGATCGAATCGTCTTTCTCTCGGTCGTGATTCGCCACTGGAACGAGATTACGCACCACCGGAGACAATTTGTTGTACACCAGCGGCTCCAGCTGCCGCCGCGGATCCAGCGGCGTAGCTGGCACCGAGTGCTGGGGAAGCCAAGCTGGATGCTCCGTCTTGCAGAGATCTGGCGGCTCCAGCTCCTGCCGCGAGTCCACCGGTGAGACTAGCACCTCCTCCTACGCCCAGGCCAACACCGCCGAGACCAACTCCGCCGAGACCAACTCCGCCGAGACCAACGCCTCCGAGACCAAGTCCACCGTGACCACCGCCGATAGCGTAGCCACCTCCGTGAGCGATACCGGCGCGGGCCGTCGCCACTGCCAGACAGGCGAACACAATCTGCGAACCAAATCGGTTATCGTCACTCCCGATCTTCTTCCCTTTTATCGTTAATCGATCTCTAATCGATCGAAGAAAACTCTCGTCGCGGAAGCAACGACTACGACCGCGAGTTCAGGCTCGCCACCGATTACGAACCCGAGTCCCGTCTAACATAACCGGTGGCTTTCACTTTCCGATACTCGGCCGCGTTTCGCGGCGAATCGAGGAAACGGCAGCTAGATAGCCAACGTTTTATTTAAGCAACAACCAAAGGATTCGTTACTGTTCGTTCACCGTAAATCTTGTCGATAAATAATATCGAACATTTTATATCGGCCGTCCGAGGTCCCTGGGGTAACGGTGCGTCGTACCGTCGAAGTAAATTGAATCGTTTTCTATTCTGTCGCGTCGAGTCAAATCAGTGAAATCGTTACGATCCGACAAACGTTCGATCGAAAGATGCTTGAACTTTGTGAAGATGGAGAAAGCTCGTCCAGTCTGAACGTAGCGTAAGTCTCAAAGTCCGCGAGAAACGGATGCAAGTCGAGCGTGGAATTTCGTAACGTTGTAACGGCGTAACGATTCCCAGCATGTCGTCCGGGAAAACTCTAGCTCGAACCGCCGCGACATAACGTTTCGCAACCGGACCGATTACGCTCTGTACGACTATTTCGATCTCTCCTCCCCAAATCTGAGCGTCGTTCGCGATCGATCGAGACGTTCGCCACGCCTAACGACCATATTAGGCGAACGAAATACCTTCGAATTGTCTCGCTAATGTATGCCACGTCCGGCAGGAAAGAGATGCATGCTCGCGTTTTACGTAATCGTGAGTTCGCGAATTAACCGACAATCTAATCGAATTCGAGGAATTCGTAATTAATCGACGATTCGTTCTGGAAATCGGTCGACGCGGAGTTAACGCGAATCGATCGCGACATTTCAACAGGCTGATTTTTCTTCCTATTATTGGAAACGACCGGTTACGTTGTACCGCGAATCGATCGAACGCTACCACGTAGGCCAGAGAAAATCGGTGAAACGAGCGAAAGATATTCGATTCCGTAACGGCGCTGCTAAAAGAGGCAACACGTCCTCGAAACACAGGATTATGCGTTTTGAACTTAAACCTCGTTGCATTTGCCGTTATGCATGCATGTGTCTAACGACTCGGCGAAACTTTCACGTCCCGTTTACGCGGAACCCGAGCGAACCCGAGCGAACCCGTGCGACGTGGCCGACCGAGCGTTCTCGCGAGCCAGCGATCGGAAAACGACCGATTCCCCGACGTTGCACGCCATTCCGCAGCGATTCGAACCTCGCACTTTGCATACGTTTATCGAATCACCGGCAGAAAACGAAAGCAACGTCGTAGAAAATGAACGCTAATAACTCGTGCCGTTTTCAGGTTGGCAGAAAGATCGAGAGGAAAAGCGGCAAGCCTCCAGGCGAGCGACGCGTCGGAACGATCGGCAAAACGGTGCTAGTGAATGAAGATGCACCGGTCGATAGAACCGGTCACGGGTTTGGCTCGTTACTGAATGACGATGATACTACCGCAACCGGTTTCGCGACGCGGTCAGTGTACCGTGCAACCAGAGATTTCTTGCCGCATGAATGGAACGCGTAAGAAGGACAAAGTCGGTTCGTTCGGTTAGCATAAACGGGACCAGACCGTTCGAGCCGTGACATTGAATTACCGAGTTGACCGCCTCGTTGTCTGCAAACACCGAGCAACGAGCTTTTAAGTTTCCGCGGCTTTGGTTAAAGAGACGATCGAGTCGAAAAAATATCTCGAACGAGGGAACGAGTTGTTCGAGCGTCGAGAGCAAAACGGATCGGTGCGAACGGAAAGGCAAGATCCCGAGATGAAAATTGGTAATCGAGAACCGCGGACGACGCGAAAAACCCGAATAATTCGAACACCCCAGGAAAATCACCAACCCCGTGATGGATACTCACAAAGGCCTTCATGTTTGGTGTGTGTATGGTGGGCTGGTAGTCCGGTGAATGACTGACTTGGGCCGGGCCGGCGGGCCTTATATACGCCTAACTCTACTCTGGCTACGCTCCACAATCACCATCCTTTCGAAAGCAAGGCGCTCCACCACCCTCCCTCCAGAAAAACTATAATCCACGTCGTAGCAGCGGCTAGCACGGACAGAGGTAGTCCCACCAGCTGCATTAGAGGGACGAAGAGGGGACCCCGCTTTACACGGCCGATATAGAGGTTGCCGTTGTAGGTTCTGTTAGCGGGTATACCACGGAGAACAGCCTCCTACTCCACCCGCCCCACCATCTTGGCCTACACGATCGGCATCTACACGGCAGGCCACACCAAGTGCAACCAGGTACCACCCGGGTTACCTGGTCACCTACGATAGTCGACTCTCTCGTGCAACCGTGCTTCGGACGACGGGTTAGAGAGTACGCTGAAATTTACCGGATATTTCTCGCTAAATTATTCTTAGCGAGTCGTATTCTTTTCGAGCTTTATACGGATTTCTCGTTAAAAGCTCGCGAAATGTCACTTACCGTTCCGTGTCCGTTCCTGTACTCGAACAATTATCATCGTTTACTCGAGAATTATCGAGTAATCGTTCGACTCTTTCGAGTACAGCTCTTCGATCCGATATATAAGCTTCGCTTCGAAACGTATGTTTTTCTTAGATCGTTCTTCAAAGTTGGACTAAGCGATAATTTTCACACGAACGAGGGAGGAGAAAAAACATTTCGTTTCGAGGAACATCTCGATCGATGAACCATCAGCGAGACATCTAGTTCCCTTAGTTGGAACCTAAGACGTTCGATAGATGTCACGCGCCCTTTCTCTCGATCGATCGATCAATTTAATCGTATATGCCTTTCAATAATATTTCTTCTGTTCGATTATTCGATCGCGTTAGGTTACCGAGACCGATAATAATCGGTGACCTACAAGGCGATCTTCTTCCCTTACGATTACAGCGTGACAATGTTTCTGCTATAGACGCGGCACCGTAGGAACCGTCGCGTCGCTGCACAATCGCGTAACTCCATTTTAACGTTGCACGCGTTTCCACCGTTGCATGCCTTCAAAGTTGTATAGTTCGAGCTGTACACGTTGGCTACAATTGAACCGGTGACTTTGACGGGCTGGAATAATTTGGCCAACTGTGCGATGCAAAAAGTTAAGACCCGTTAAAATTGACTGGTATTTCGGAAAGCGTGTACACCAGTTCCAGATGATAGTTGCATTTTTCATCCTCGCATCCGCAACTTACGGCAACAACGCGTTCTGAAACGCGGTACGGCATACACCGTCGTTAGCATAGCTCGCAGGAAGTTTCGATTGCAAAAGTCGACACGGATTTAGCCCTGAAACGCGTGCAATTTCTCACGATCTCTCGCTCGCCGGTAAAAGCGTGGCATTAGCTGCACGAAAATGATCAGGATCGTATATAGAGCGATGGACCTCCGATTCGGATGAAATATTTTCTGTTCCGGCTAAGCGAGCGATCGTTAAAACGAGGTATTCGATCGTCCGAGAGTGGAAAGAAAGAAAGAAGAAAGGAAAAGTAGCAGATCCAAGAATGGTGACGCTCGCGATCCAGATTATGGCCCGCTCGTTACGTGGAAACGAGGGACCTCGCATCGAAAAGGAGTTTCGAAAAGGCGTTAGCGGGCAACGCTCTAAACAGTTGGAATTACAGGCCTTTCAATGGCCTTAAGAAACCTGAATTCTTTTCTAAATAGATTGTCGTTCGTTACTTATTACCTCGATCGACTGATTCTAGTCGCTATGCCGCGTTAAGCGAGAATTTGGAAAATACCGATTACTTATCGACGATGTAGCCGCTTCGTCGAAAATTACAACTTTTCGAATCGTTTACGAAACACTGGACAATTTTTGAACCGAACTTTTAATAGGAAACATCAAAGAACTTCGGTTTATCGATCTTGTAACTTTTTGTAGATTCGACGAGTTTAGAACGACATCGTGTACTTTACGTGAATCGAGTATGTTATTTGTAACGATTTATTCGAGGAAAGATATATTTGAAGTTAAATCGTCGCGATTTTAGCGGACCATCCTCCCAGAATTAATTCCTCCCAGAAAGACTTGGTTCGCAATTGATTCGATCCTGTTTACTCTTGAATTTATTGGCTAAAATCGAAATTTCGTATTCCATGAATTTGAAACATCATCCGTAATGAACGCCGGCACAAAGGACAAATAAAACCACAAATTTCACGCAACGGCGAAACCTGGACTGGTTTTTCGAAAGCAGAAACATGGGCGTTCGATTAATTACCGAGTGACATTCCGCGGGTAAAAGCGGCTCCTTATCAGGAACGCGTGTTCTTCATCCGATTCTGAGGAGACGCAACTCCCGTCCAGATCTTCAACCGCGTTTTTCCTATTTCCACGGTTACCGAACAAAGAGAAGACCAGAGCCGTTTCTTCGTCCATCACCGCGATACGTTTACGCGGATAACATTGTGTTCGTGTTTCACGTGATTGTGCAATCGCGACGTTAGCTCGATGGTAAAGGAGGAATCGTATGTTCGGCGTTTGGATAAACGCGACGATGAGCGTGTATAAGGCTCGATACGTTTCGTCATCGATTCAATGGTAAACGAAGAGAGGGAGAAGCAACCGAAACAAATGGAAGAAAGGAAGATGGAGAATGAAAGACGACCCTGGGAAAACTGAAGTCGAGGATGACTTAATCCAACGCGTCGGTGGGGCGAACACCGTGTTAATTAAATCACGAAGCTAATTAAGCCGAGTTGCTTACGATGCGATTCCTGGGCCGTATCACGGCCGGCTAGTTTTCCGGCTCGCGCGAAGTGAAAGCCATTATATTATTTGGCGTCCGCGAAAAATGCCGGTCTATCGCGAAAGTCGCCCGCGCGTATCTTTTCTCGCCAGCCCTGACCGGTTTCGAATATATAAAGCGATTAGACCCGAGCTGCCCGAGACTATTTGCCTTCTTGTCCACCCTCGAAACGGTCTCGTTGCGCGGTAATCGACAATTACGCCTGCGACGGCTAAGCAACGCGTACTCGCGATCGATCGGCTTTCGACGTTCTCAAATTGTCGTTTTACGCTCCTCAATTCTTCGATAGTTCGAAACTCTTCTACCGAAACGGTTCTCGCTTAACCTTCATTATTTCATCGATTAATCGACGACTCCTGTCGTTCTATCTGGCGACGCGAAATCGGATGTAATCGCACCGAACGTCGAGTATCGAGCAATCGAACGTGAAAAACGCTCGATGAAAGATAGGGGGAGAAAGAAAGACGGGAAATTAAGCGATTATTTAACTTATATCGTGCAATCGATCGGTTCTTTCGTTCACAGTGTCACGGTTGAGTAATAACTTGGCGATTTATTAATTGTACGTTTATTGGACGCGTTGTTTCTGACCTCGCTACGAATTTCTTCGTCTTTTTCTCATCGATCCACCATTGATCCATCCTTTCGTGAAAAATTGACAAATCGTGAACTATCATTTTTCGTTAGTAGCCGATGTTGGAAGTGTTGGTGGAATTTTTGTAAGGTGTAATTGCCAATCGGTGATTTCCTGTTAAGAGCATCGATGAAACTTTTATACATAGATCGTCGGATGATACTAGACTTTTCACGTTTCCGAATTAGCGATTGTTCGTCGGTACGAGCGAGCGTATCATCGCAGGATTCGAACGGTGATTACCCGAAACGGAATTAGACGTTGGGTCGCGAAGAGAAACTGCGATAAAAATATAACGCGCTGACAGTAACGGTAGCTCGTCAACCAAGATGCGCGTCCTCACGGATTTTTATGTAACACTAGGATGTGAAACCGGTGAAATTTTCGTCGCGAACCGAGCTATCCGTGAGAAAAGCGCGCTCGTTCCGCGACGAGACGCGACGAGACGCGACGAGACGCGACGACAGCGAACAAAATTCGCTGAAACAAGAAGGTTGCCATTCGATCGCACGTGCTGCCGCGTGTTTCTCGATGTTCGAATTATTCGGATGATCCGAAACCATGAATCCCTCGTGCAAGTTGCACGTTCCAGTATGTGATCCTTATCGCTTCGAAGAGATTCGTGAACGCGAAACGTTTTGCCGAAAAATAAACGATGATGCCTTTACGCTCGATGACGTCCTATCAGGTACATACATATATCCCCGTAACTCGTGCGAGTTGACAGGGAATTCATGGAGTAGATTTGAAACCGTTTCGCGTGCTTCCACGCGCGTCTCGACGGAGTTCCAATTTACCGGCATCGAAAAGAAAGTCTTTGACGACCGACTCGAATTAATTGGCTCTTTATTCGATAGACGCGAATATTAACGATGGTTCGATAATGCAAATTTAACCTGTTCTACAAATGTACGCGTCGACAGCGATGAAAGATTTATTAGCAACAAGTTTCACCCTTTTATGTAATTCGTGCACGGCTGCGATAGATTGGAACGGTTAACCGCGATTCCAAGTTGGTCGGCCTTTGATCGATCCAAGATTGCACCGGAAACTCGAAATTGGGTTGTTCCACAACTTTGGTTACCCACAAATTAGCAGCGAGAAAGGAACAATGTATTTGACCGAAGTAAAAATATCTTTTACATTCATAATATTTCACATTCGTTATCTCGAAATTTGTCGATATTTGGAAAGTAAGGTACATAAAATTTGTGATGTTAGGAATGCAATGCGTGGTCTACGATATAACGTGCGATGATACAAAGTTCGACGGTGCGGCACGTGGCAATATAAGTGTTAATCGTAAACACGTGGTCATGCGACACGCGGTTGCGTTACACTTGGTCATTCGATGCGTGATGATATATCGTTCGATCAATCGGTCGCAAAATAACCAGAATCGCATTGACCAGCCGCAACAAGAATCGCCAAAAGTGCATAATTGCCGTTACGCAACCGTCAGGTCACTTTCTATCGTTCTTTCATTGAAAATCGTACATATTTCTGCCCGTAACCAGCACGCTTTCCCGTTCTACGAAAGAAACCTAAGATACCGAACGACGCGCGTACTTGACCCGCAACTACTCTAAGCTTACAAAGCTGCGATCGTATGAAAAATAACGCTTTTCGTTAAAAAGTCTTGCGATCACATTTGACCGATGTACGGGCGCGAAACCCGTGAGGAGTCGATCGCCACAGGAGCGAGGAAGGAGGGAAGAAAGGAAGGAAGGAAGGAAGGAAGGAAGGTAGGAAGGTAAGCAGAAATGAAAAAAGAAAAAGAAAACACTAAGGACGAACGTACGTTCGCCTCCGTTGGCGTTGCAACTCGCTTCGGCAAGTAGACTCGAAAGTATCTTACGCAATAAGCGAAGCGAGATAGTGTGGGCTACCACCGCACCGTCCAGCTCGAAGCTGCCCATCATTTCCGTGTTCTACCGGTTGCTTGGTCGCGAGCTCGTACTCGCCTTTCTGTCTACGAACCGAACGACCATCGTCCGCGACTTCATTGTCCGCGTTGCCTGATTTCTCTGCAACGCGGGACGATTCGCTTCGTTGCGTGAATCACCAACTCGTTCCTTACGTTGCTTTTTTTTCCTCCGCTTTCCTCGATTAATGCTCCTACGAATTATTTACTTGTATCCAAGCTCTAAACGTTACGTTCATCGTTAAATCGTAGATTACGCTTTTTCTTTTCGATCGAAATCAGTCTAGTTCGTTAATTATTACAAGACCGCTAACTGTTGGACGAAAACTAAAGTTCATTTCCTGAACGTACCTTCGCTACCGACAAATTGTAACGTCTCTTCTTCGCGTTCGTACTTCTGCCGAGTGTGTACGGGTTGCTTATCGCGGCAACGAGAACAAATATAATTTCAGGTTCAGACGTTTCTCTCACGAAATCGTTAGACCTCGAGTTTCCGCGTAACGGAGCTGCATTTCTCGTTCCATTGACGGAATTCATTACATTTCGGACATAATTGCAGAAAAAGAAAGATACGAAAACATGATTCGTTCCGCGACGAAATCCGTTTCTGTCCGAGCTCCATTTCACGTTAATGCCGCTTTATATAATAATTAGTTTCTTATGCTAATTTCGTACTTTCTGATCGTGTCACGATCCACGTTTAAATTTATCGAGCTCGAACGACGGTTTTATCCGCGTATTTTCAACGAAAAAGAAAAACAATTTATGAAACAAATAACACTTTTATCGTCCGATGTAATTGCTACTATTCTGTTGCTTATCTTTCTGCTTAATGCTTGGGAAGAAAGTTCTTCGATCGAGTTATTTCGACTCTAGACGAAATTATCCTTTGAATAGGCTAGAATATTTTGATAGAATTGCGAACGCTCGGCATCGATTTCTCTGAGATTGGAATTGCTGTTAGGGTTGCAACCAGTCAACGCTGTGAGCATATGCTAATTAATTGCGCAACACCCTTCCGGTCTCTGGGCAGCACACCAAAGGGTAGGTAATAACCAATCGGCTGTTTCCGTCGCGCTCGCCCGCGCACATTATGCACTTTGCACTTCTTTTCATCTTAGTTTCTCTTATCTTTCCTCCTTTCTCCGCCTGTCGGTCGTTTCTTCGAGAGAAGCAAGGCACGCCTAGCGCGCGCTGCATACATATGTGGCGATCGGTAATGGACCGCGTGTCCAACAGCGTAGAAAATGCTCCCGTTCGTGCTTTGGAAATACCTTTCGACCGATTGAATCCGGTCCAACCGCGTACAAAAGTTAACGAGTTTCCACGCGAGCTCGTTAACCATTATTTCCCGTGGACACCTATCGCCGATTAACCCAATCGCGAATAACCTAACGTAGCAACGATCTTTCGGGATCGATGCTTTGGCTATCCAACTTGATCGTTAATTAATTCTTTTTTAAACGGAACAAATCTGTCCGTAACGAAGTTCGTTATACCCACTGAAACGAATACTACGATCCCACCTTTTAAGTCACACGGATATCGTTAGGATCTTTTTAACTTGTCACGGTAACGCAACCTACAGAAGAATTAATGTCGCGAATTTTTCTTTATGCTACTCTCCTATTTAACGAGGATCGCCCTCGTGTATCTAACGATCAATAGTTTTATTAAATATTTTCAAGTAGTAGTAGTAGTAGTAGTAGTAGTAGTAGTAGTAGTAGTAGTAGATACGAAGTTACTAATAAATTTTCTTCAGGATTTTCAACGAGTTTAACGAGGTCGTCGAAAATGTTAAAATAACGTTTCATGTTCCATTCGCGAATAGTTCATTTTTGCATTATTATTTTCTTTCTGTTAGTTATTACATTGATTTAAGAAGAATTGAAAAAAACGCGAGTCAAGTGGTCGGCAACGTTCGTACCAGTCGGTGCCATTGTCGCGAGAAAATCTAGAACGTACCGATACGTTCGTAGGCTGTCTTGTAGGTGGCATAATAATCTGATAAGTTGGTAACATTGTGTGTATGCGTGTACGCGAGGGGTCACTAGCGATCGATGTCGCGAAAGTATGTTCTACAAACGAATGATTAGATAATTGACGCATAAGTCGTATAACTTACACTGATGCGCGGTAACGATTATTATCGGTTACAATTCGGGGATGAATAATTGTAGCGCGTATGTTAATAGAACGGTGAAATGGTCCGATCAGAATGTTAAATATCAAATATATAGAGCGATAGAAGCGATCGCGCACATTCTTCGTTATCGATTGTCGGGTTGATCGGAATTTAAGATGAGCCAGTGAAGACATTCGAGCGACGATTGTAAAATCCATCGAGCATCCGCGTAACGACGGTCGTCCAACATCGAAGCAACCACGAATATCTACGGAATTTCGAAAGCGATCACTCGATTTGCATCTCCGCTCTGACGACGCAGACGATGACATGTCTCGTCGAGCAGTAGCGTTTCCGGTGAATTTCATTCTAACGCGATTAACACGCTGAATTCCGGAAGAGCGGAGTTCCGAATCCGCGAAATATCTAACGCGCGGCGATACAACGAGAAGAAATATAACGCGTGGCAATGCCACGTATAGGAATACAACACGCGACGATTCAACGGGCAAGAATGCAACGCGCGACGATGCAACGCGTAGGAATACACCGCGTAGGAATATGTGAGCAGTAACGCGTAGTCGTACAGTATACGAGCATACATTGCAACAATTTCGAATCGCGACAGTAGAATTTTCTCTTACAACAAATTTATGTATACTCATATCCTGAACCTTTGTTCGCGTCGCGTCATGCGCCTTATCGTTGCCAGCTTCTAATCTAACCTAACTGCGTCGAAAAAGTCGAATACATTAGGTAGAAACGAAGAGGACAGACTTTCCACGGCCGCATGTAATTACGTGTAATTCGGTGAATCTACGAATTTACGATCTGTAAAACCGTTGATTCGATCGAATTCGACCATCTTTAGAAATCGATCCGTAACGACGACGACGTAACGAATGATATTAAAAACGTTGTACGAGGTAGTTTCGCGTTTCCTGTAGTCGGTGAAATTTAAACACGACTCTTTGTGCCTTTTATTCGTGTCCACCTCTTCCGGTTCGAATCTGCCGCTATTCTGCCTCTAACCGGATAACCGCTCGTTCTTGTTAACGCGAACCTGCCCACCGCGTAAAGGCCCCTTTAATGAAATTTCATTGTAACCTGCACACTGTTCCACTTCGACTCGGCCTCCCCGACGAAATCGACGCCACTCTTTGTCCACTCTTTTTTTTCCTCTCTTTTCGTTTTTTGCCACGCTCGTTAACAATGGAAACGAAAATCGTCGGTTACCCGCGAACGTTAACGATTTCTTATTTTCCGCTAACAGGATATTCGATAGCCATTCAATCCTGCACGCTGACTTTCCGCATTGTTGCTTTTGTCGACGGAGGTTTCGTCTTTTGCTCAGCTTTTTTTCTTTTTCGGATCTTTGTGAAATGGACTGGAGAATAGATACTTTTGATAGTTTGCCGGATCTACGGTTCTTTTGTCGCTCGAAAGTAAATGACTTTCTAAAATATTATCGAGCTAAACGAAGCTACATTTTTCTTTTTCGTTTATTGCGTTATTTGTTACGACACGTTTGAAATAAACAAATATTTTCTACGTTTGAAAATTATTACATTAATATCGTAGATTACATTAATATCGCAGATTCATCGAATTATAATATCTTTTAAGGAAGGATCATCGCGATGAATATTCATTTAAAAGGGAAGAATTTGCGAGATTGGCGAGATCGGCGAGATCGGCGAGATCGGCGAGATCGAGAAACGTCCACTGAATTATTAACCAGCCAATAGCTTCTTGATCTGTTGTCCGAAACCCAAATACATAATTAATATCTTGCAGATGGAACGTGTTTCCAAGAACGATAGATTGCGAGGCACAGCGACTAACAGGGAGGTTACCAGCAATCTGTTTTCGGAATTTTCAGTAATCCGATAGAGGATACGTATCGACCATTAAACTTCGTCCATTGTCGGGCAATCGATATATGTATGTGGTCAATGTTGTCTATTAAAAAGGTTCGATGTTGTTTGTACGATAAAAGGAGGAGTCGGTATCGAAGTAATGTCCGTTCATATAAATGCATTTTCGAAATGAAAGCACGAAAGCGATTAAACGGTGGCCGGTCGCGATAGAAAGTTCGATGTTTATGCAATATCCATAAACTTCACGATCTTGTATCGAATTTAGCTCGAGCCGAAGCATCTTCCGGCCGCTCGAATCGAAGCAAAAAATCTAATAGATGAAGGTAAAAACTGCGGACGGTTTCGTACGCAAGGATGTGGAAGAAGGCGGAAAAGTGTGACACGCGGGACCCACCGTACTCATTCCCGTTCACCATATTATCGGTATTTTTTTCCGGTTCACCGACAGCAGGCCGATTCGAACGGTCGGATACGCTACAATTCTTTCGCATACCTAACCACATATTAACGACTGTTACTTGCCACGATTCGCCACGACTCGCCGCACCGATGTTGAATAATAACTGCATTCCGCTCGAAGCTGATTCGAGCTGGAGCAATCGTCGTTTTGCACTTTTGCCTTCCAGTGCGCCGATACACCGGTGGATATATTAAGTGGCCGGCAAACCATAGAGCCTATTAGACGACGGAATCGCAGCAGCGATGGATCGCTTCGCGCTCTTTTTCGACGCTTCGAGACTTCTCTTATCGATCGCTTTTGTTAGGGCTAGCTGATAGGTTAGCGAATTTCTTGCTTGGCCAGTTGGACTTCCACGGGTTACGTTCTTACGAATTGCATCGTAGCATCGTATCGCTGTCCGCGATATTTCATGTACAGATTCGGAAGAAAGTAGTTTATCCGTTGCTTTCAATGATCGTATTCAAATAATTTTTCGTAATCGACTTAAATAGTGCATCCAGTCAAGAAAGTGGCGATCCGAGAGCTTAGGTCTCCTGTCGTTTACCCTTATTATCCTCTCGGAGAGTTCAGGAAGCAGAGATCGTCGCATGTGGCCCGAGTGAATCCCAGCTACCCGATATCAGGTATTTCGTAACGACTATGAACCATCGTGAAGTTTACGCGTCGATTAAGTTACCTAGTAGCTTCGGACCAGAAGATAATCGAAGTCATGTTACCTCGGAAGTTGTTGAAAAGAAAACCAAGAAAATTGTTGGGTGAAACTTTAATTGTTTGCACTTTTGCATCGTCAGGATATCGTGACGATAATTTCTTCGAAATAATTGATCACCAACGTTGCTTGCTGGTCGTTCGATCATTTTGCACGATATCTGCAGACAATGTTGATCTTCTATCGGCGAAATGAAAATTTCGGGCGACGCGGTGCGGCGTCCCAACAATTATACGATCTCCATTCGAATTCCCTGCACGCACAATGCAACGAGTTGTTAACACGATTCGCGTGCTGTCGCGCGGTGTTGTTCACGCGGGTATATGTTTCCCGGCGAACTACGTAGTCAATTAAATTGTCAAAGGAGGCTTTTGTCGGTTTGCGTAACGTTCGGGCCGCGTAATGGAACGAAGTTACACTCTTTAAAACGGCACACCGGTGACGGAACCGAGAAGATTTGTGCGTCGAACGCGCGCGTGCTCGTTGTTAATCGTCACGCGTCGCGTCCTGACAACGCTCTTTCCTCGCGGAAGATTTCGTCGTTCCGCCTCTCGAAACGAAACGGAAGCACCGCTCTCGCTAATTATCCTACTTACGATAGTCACGATGAAATTTTCTTTACGTTCCAGTCAACGTCGGAGTAAACTCGTTTCGAACGACTGCTCCGTTACGTCACGCGATTTTACTTGTCAGTAATTTCACTGATTCATGCTCGTCTCGTCGCTAGCCAGAACGAGATAGATTCGTTGCGTTTTTATAGCTTCAAGATTTATCGCGTTCGCGTAATTATCCAAGTCGAAAGTCGAAGACTGGGAAAACTTCTATTACCAAAGATGCCGGTATGTTGGGTTCAATAATGAATTAACCGGCACGAGGGTCATTGCTGATTAACGAGTTCAAGTGTGATAGAATTGAATAAGTAATAGATAACGGTCAACAAGTTTTTTTTATCGCATTTCCATTCGCTGCGCTACCGGACATGGTATTTCCAATCTTACACGGGCATTTTTGCCTTTTTAGCTCGTCGTTCTCTAATACGCAATGTCAAATTCGAAAGTTCTTCATTGTTATGTAGTCCAAAAACAAAGATCGGCACATAGTCGCGATGCTTTTTCCCTGTCGTTCAATTTCCGACGTGTGATAACTTTCAACGTGTCACGAACTTCCCCCGTAAAAAATGTATGCATTTAGAAAATGAAGGCGCAATTCGATTTGTAGCTTCTCGACTTCTGTCGCGTTTTCCTGAAACACATGGTTCGACAACGTTGTTAGCCGGAGAATTCATGGAAAATTTAAACGACGGATTGTCACCAAGCTGTTGCGTCAATATTGACAGTAACTGCGAGAAAATTTAGGGTTTTCCTCTACTTCGAGCCTCGAGGTCGTAAGCGATATTTACGATCCAACGGCTGTCGTTGCCGTTGCGTCGATCGATCGAATTATATTTATGAGTAAACCGCGGGTATTTTTTGCAAAATACTGAACGCCGTGCGAAATAAAATATTTGCGAAGCATCGAGAGTTCAAAGATGAAATATACATATTTCCAACGATCGGCTCGTAATTACATTTGGTATTAAACGTTACGTGTAGATATCGTATTTACAGCATCGTGTTGTATCGCGGCCGTTATTGGAAAGAGACATACGCGTATTTTTGCTTCGATTTCAATATGAAATATTAATCGCGTCTGTATCGCTAAATAGTTATAACTTTGATAGATCCCGATTAAAGGCAGGGTGCATCCTCTAACTCTAACGTGAACCACCACCTGACGCGGACGTTTCCGACAAGTTGCTAAACTTTTCAAGTATCGTGTTTGTTTTATAGTAAATATTTCTACGATAAAGTTATCAAGTTGATAATTTGATACGTTGTAGCGAATCGAAAGCCGATTAACTTTTTATAATAAAGATATACATATTGATACTTTTCATGATATACCATATGTTGTTGTTATTAACGTCCAAATATCGATTACTGAGTTACCGAGGAACAATAGTAAAGGCAAGATGGACAAGAACGATTCTCGGGTCGAAAAGAGGGGAAGCGATGATGCTTCAAAGGGACGATTACGTCAGTCCCGAATTAACGCGATCGGCTTGTCTTTGAAGGAGAGAATTTTATCAAGTACAACGGGCAAAGTCGACCGTGGTCCTTAATTAACGCAACTCGATCAACGATCGAGCGATGCCCCGAAGTTAGCGGATCCTTTGAGAGCCGGACCGATCGAAATTAGTCTACGTAGGCTAGCAGCAACCTGCTAGAAATCGAACGCATAGTTTTCGTAAAACTTTGCCTACAACCACGGAACTTGGTTAATGTTCTCCTTTCGACGGCGACGTTAATTACCGCGTTGGAACGCCGCTTCGCGTTAACGATTACTTTCCTCGTGACAAGCGTGACCTCGTGGCTTTATTCAAATTGTGAATCATCGCTGGTTAATTCCTGGCTCGAAAGGATACGTGCAAGAGCAATAACGTTGAATACGGTCTGTTAATTACCCATACGCATGTACTTTGGGGAAATTCGATCGAAAGGGATGCGAAGCTAAGTTAAATTCGACGAACGAATTTATTAATGGTTACACGATCACGGGTTACACAGCGCGCTGCATTTCTACGCTTCGCGTAGAATCTTATATCTTGTATCTTGTAAAAGGAACGTCTTATTCGTGTTTTTAGCAGAAAAGGATATTGTCCATTTTGGTAGGAAGGAAAACTTCCGGTCACCGAGACACGAGAGAATCTGGGTGACTCCAGGAGACACAGCAGCTAGTTATAATCGCGGTAACGCCTTCGACCTGGATTCTAGAGCATGAACTTATCGGGAGCGAGCCGGCGAGCTCTATAATTGCGCAAACCACGACTCCACAATGCCTTCGGACCGAGCAAAAAGTGCCCGGCTGGCAAGCTCGACCGATCGAACTATCGAGGGGATTGGTCGACCGGACCGACTGCTACGTGCACGGCAACTACGTGCAGTGCAACTGCATCGGAGGAAAGGGAAATCGCCCGTTTCTGCGCCGAACGAAAATTCTTGCCTTTTCTTCTTTCATTCTCGCTCGTAAATTTCTTCGATTCCCATGGTCATTCTAACCAGTTGCTCGTCGTCGACTCGGTAGCGTCGACGTTACTGCTCCTCCTCGTCCACCGCCGAATCCGTATTCGGGAATTCTTACGTTTTCGCTCTTGTTTGCACGAAAATACGCATCTTTTAAATTTTCAAGCATACAGCTACAAGAAACGTGAAAGTTTGCCGAAACGTGAATAGTAGAAATTCGGCGAAATCGTATAACGGGATATAATATCACGTGTTCGAACGATAGCGAACCATAGGTTTAATTATCATGAACGAGGCAACGGAATGGAACGGGAGCGTGGAAGTAGCCACGGGAGAGCAACGCGGCAAAGACAGACAGATCCACGACGTGGCGTGGCGCGGCGTGGCGCGGCGTGGCACGGTTAGAGGGAGCGCGGCGCGGCGTCTCGGTGCAATCCCGTAGAAAGCCAGCGACGTTAATTTCCAGGATCGTACCAGATATACGTTGCACCTTGCACGCAGCCACTCCACTCGTAATTCACTGATTCCGCAGGATTTACGGCCGCAATTCTCCGAGTCCCCTGGCTGTGCCAGCCGATGCCCGTACGCGTTCCAACAAAATTGACACGAATCTGCATAAAACCGTGGGGCATTAACGAATTGCCACCGCTACCGAATCAAATATTACCGAATGAGATATTTCTTTTGTCTCGGAAGGCTATTTTAGAATCGCCTATAGAGCGCTTTCGGCTTTTATCGTGACATTGAATATTTGCTCGAACGTTAAAAGTACTTTAATATTATATCGGCGAGATCCTACCGTTATAACAGCTTGTTATCGCGGCGTATTCCATAATTACGGGTTATTGTATTTTTTCAATCGATCGAAATAATGGTAGGTTTTAAACGAGGACTTAAAACCTATTAATTATTCATATTGTAACGTTTCGTTATTTCACGCATTTATGTTCGGAAACTTTGTGCGCAATAGAAAATGGCCAATTGTGTAAAAGCTGTTATTATACTCTGAATAGGGATACAGAAATTTATTACGATAATTAATTTCTGCTACTTTAACCTTTCGCGCATAAAGCATTTCGAAAGTTATCGGTTTGTACGAGCATTATATTTTTCATTCGTTTTAAATCGAACCGGGTATACAGGAATTTCTACGGTTCATTTACGAATTAGAATTTTCAACAGTTCCGTGGTACGTCTATGCACCGTATACCGACTGGCCAGAAATTCGCGAAAAAATGAATTCGATCGCGACGAACGTGACGCGATCGACGCGATCAGTGTTCGAAGGAAAATGGTCGCAAACGGTATTAGTCGATCTTTACCGATTGCGGTTTCGGATACGGCGCGGTGCAACGTTACATAAACGAGCCGGTAAACCGCGAGCCTAGAATTTGAGAAGAAGGAAATGCTGTTTAAGCCTCGATCGCTCCGGTTTCTGACCAAAACCTCTTCGGGTATTAGAGTCCAATCAAACGTTGGACGGTGAATCGCGACTGTACAACCGGTCTTTTCATCCGGAGACAGCAGCCTCAGTCTCGTTAGAAAACGAGACCTCGATGCGTGTAACGAGCTCGCTTTTCCTCACTTTTGCTCGCTTGCGTTTATATTGCGCAATCCGGTTCGCTGTCAACTCATAGACACACATCGTGTCGCGTTGTTTCCAGTGTTCGGGACAAGAAGGAAAATGTCCTGAACGTTCTAATTACGAGCTGCGCTCGCACGCACTGTCCGCTCGTTGGAAGATAGATCACGTAAATGAACACGTAGTCGTACGTGTTGTAAAAGTCGATGGAAATTATTTTTTATTATGTATTTGCTCGGAAGGAGCAAATCGACGAGGAAACCTCACGACCGTATGGCGTAAGTAAATTTTACGGGATCGCCTGACATCCAGTGTATTAGCCAAAATTACAAACTGTCTGTTCGATGTAAGAATCTAATAATGCCAGTACTTTGCAGACTGAAGCATAAATTTGTTATTTTGCTACCCGTTCGGCACCGTTCCGTTTTATTTGAACTCATCGTTCGAGAAATATACGGCGACAGAGAACGCGCTTTGACTCCGTTTATTACGTCGGTTTGACAGATAACTTCAGCACGGGTGCAACGTGGATGACAACCTACGCCCTGTAAGCTCGAGCACGCTTTACATGCTCGCGTAAAACTGTCGACGCGCGCGCGGCATAAATTCTTTGCGATACGACAAAATACTTTTACCTTATCGATCGCGAACTACGATATACCGAACGAAGAAATTTCGACGATTAAACGAAAATGCCGGAATAATATTATCGAGGCGTATGCTTTCCACAGGCAGTTACTGATCTAAAGGTGAAAGTTTCACAATATTTCGTGCTTCGACTCGATATGACCCAAATAATAATTATTACTAACCGATTTAATAATTATCCACTACGTTTCCTTTTATAATATTTATCAATCGTGAATTTTTGAATAACTCTGCTTGAAATTACGACGAAACGCACGCGTGCACGTATTTATGACAAGTAAGACGATATGTATTTTAAATAGGTAGGTAACTGTGCCGATTGCTATTAGGAAAGTGACAGTTCGATATCGGCGGGACGAAAGGAACGCGCTCTGAGATCGAGGAACGTGTACAAGAAATCGAAATAACTAAACAAGCAGCGGTATCCTTAATTTTGCAGCGCGTAGGTGCTTTCTACTTTCTATCTGGCAGACTCGCGGTGTCAGGGTCCACGATCTCGCGTGCGAATATGAATTTCTGGTGTTATCGGCGCGTTACGAGAGTCTCTGCGACCGGGATAGCGCATAGGTCGCTGTATACGAGTCGAATGCATACGTGTATTAAACGAACCGGCAACTCGTTCGCTTTTGCATTACGCAAGAACCACGCCTAAGTCGGTGCTGGTCGGTGCACCGACCGATCGGCCGATCGCCCGATCGACCGATCGACCGACAGATCACCGCACCGATCCAACCACTCTGCCCTCTCGATCTTTTCCTTTGAAAATTCGCGCGACGATTAATCTTGCTCCACCAGCATTTTTTATTCTATACGATCTGCTACAATTAACTATTTCTATCCGTTTGTAGACCTTTTGTGCTACCTTTTTTAGTTTTATGTATAGACACGTTTCTTAATTTTCTGTTACCTAGAATAATTTGAACGAAAAATAAATAGTGGATGGTCCCTTTCTACTCGTATCGTTAGCGAATGGAATCCTAAGCCGCAGCCGAGCGTACAATTTCTGATCGAGTTGTCGGCAACGGCACTTCCAGCGTCGTCGAGGTTGTGCTAATCGTTCACCTTGACCACGTCGCTATTCCAGCAGCGCGGCGTGTTAAATCGAATTATTCTCGATTTCTCGAACCCGCACCCCGGCTGAAAGGGAGAGAGTTGGCTGAAAGGGCGAGAGAAAGAGAGAGATAAAAGAATGCATAGTCGAGCGAATTACACGCACTCGATCCCGTTGAAATTCACCACGAACGGCAATTCGGACGGTGTTCCGTAGTTTATTACGGGATCTCGATTACGAAATTATACCAGCTCTCTGAATAAGTGGCGCGGTTAAACGGCCATTAATTCAGCCACGTGAACGATGGGGTCGTTTATGAGGTTTTCAAAGTTTCGCCCGGTAACGCGTGTTTTAAGCCTGTTAATACCTATCAATTATGATAACCAATTGTAACCGGGATTTAACGTAACGCAGTTATCGCGTGTTCTGTTGTTGCACAGAAATTAAAACGAATCAGATTTAATTGCCCGTATGCGTACCTTCTATAATATTCCCAACGGCAATTGCATGTTCCGAAACGTGCCATTACGAATAGTACCGTTTGCAGGATGAAATCAAATCAGTACAATTAAAAGAGTACGTATGACTTTTTCGTATAAATAGTCACGGTAGATCAACTCTTGGCTCTCGAAGCCTCCTATTAATCTAAAACGCGCAAGCGGTATTTCGGCAACCCGATAATTGAACAGGATCAATACGAAACGATCGATCCGTCGTTGACTTTGGTTGCTGGTCCATTACGTTCGAATAATTGTGATGTTCGCGCTCGATATAAGCACGCGTCGCACTCGGCAGGCATTGTCATTTGTAACACGTTGCATCGTCGCGCAACGAATTGTATCGGCCGTGAGCGGATTTTCTTGCGAGAAACGGCGAGATCGAAACTTGCAATCGCCAAGTTTCGAAGCACAACGGTGCAGCATTTGTTAGAGCGGAAGTGACGCGTACGGAATTTACGTGGTTGAAACGCGATCGGGGTCGCTAGATGTGTATACGAAAATAAAAGACGCCAGATTTCACTCTCGGCCGCGGCTACTTCCTAGCTTTCCCCGCGAACTGTCTACACGCTCTCGCGAGACTGCGAGCTTCTGTGGGACGTGTAACAAGCACCGTCCGATTATTAATTATCGAATCGTTGATTAACGCGTTGACCGGCACCAGGAATTTAATATGCTCGAATAATTGCCGAGAGAATACACGATTTCGAAGGACGATGATATCGCGCTGTTCACTCGGAAGCTTCGATCGTAAAATTACGTACTCCGCATTATTTAATACGCGTATAATAATAGTGTTTTTAGCACACTTTTGCGCTACGAATACAATGGAGAGAAACGTCGTTTCTTTTCTGAAAAAAGTGTCTGTAAAAAGCATCTGTAAGAAATGCTTGTTAGACGCGATAAAAAAGTTTCGTTAAACGCTAAACAAGTTTCGTTGTCGGGTCACTGACCAAACGAACGTTTCGGACACTGATCGATGGGGCCATCGATTTTTTGGAGCCAAGAACCCGATTACGGACCGACATACTTAACCTTCGAACAATATATGTATGTATAGATAAACTGTATACTCGTAAATTCTCGAATAATTTCTTTTTTTATGGGATAAGTTAATGTTTTTCGCGATCTCGAAGCCAACAGATCGAGTACCGTCGTAGGGACACTCGACCTTTGCTGAAAATAGAATCGCGTTCGTTTACATCTACACGAGGAACGTTACGTAAAATGTGCTGGCCGCGTGGCGATCACGAGTGAAATCGAACTAAATGTTAAAGTGGAAATCAAGGTTCAATAACTTCGCTATTCGCGCAGCTAATGTCGCATCTATTCGAAAAGATATTCGTTCGCTGTAAGTAATGCTTCTCTATAAATACCAAGGATTCGTTCGGGAGTCAACGACGCGACGCAAAGTAAATTCAACTGTAGCGTTTCTTGTGCAGAAAGAAAGGGCGGGAAAGAAGCCGCAAGGTAATAGGCATGGGTTGAGAAATGAGTTAAAGGGTAGATTGCTTTGGTAAGGCATGGACAGAATACCGAAGAAAAAATTAATTAGCCCATGCTCCGTGTAACGTCCATGCACTGTAAGTATTCGTTGATCGCGTAGCAACCCTTCTAATCGATATATCGTGAAATTTTTCTTTCGCGAACGTCAGATGCTAATCCGAAATTCGCGACGAGTCACCGAAATTATCTGGAAAGCTCGTCGTAAACGATTTACGCGGTCGAAATTTACTGCAACCAGCAGCGTGTCAAACGCAGAACATCGCTGAAATTCTATTTCGTTGAATCTGTACGCGGAACAGAAAAGTTAATCACGTTATAGACCGATCATTGATTTTGTCCGCTCTTTCGTTGCATCGTCAGCCTAATCGAGCGCGCGGTAAACGTTAATGAACTGTCGATAATCCGAAAACATCGCGTTGTTTACAACGTTTCATATGTATATTGTACAATTTATAATATGATACAATATAAATGTAGAATATCTATTCAACATTTTGCAAGTTCGTTCGTCTTCTACTTTAAAATCCCTTCTATTCGAATAATCGTCGTCGAACGAATGACACCAAACGAATAGCTAGACTTTCGATGCAATCGTTTGCAATGTTTAGTTTTTCGATGCAATCGCGGATCGCACGCATCGTTGAATACGCAAGGTCTCGATTGGATTCGATCGAAGAGGAAGTTAATCGAGAGTGGATGAAACTGGCCGGAGAAGAAATTATTCGATGCGGTGGACGACGCGACGATGAGACTATGAAAAAACCGGCTGAATCGCGTTCGATTCGCGCGTGCGATTCGATTCTCCCTCCTCGGATCGCTTTCTTTGTCCCTTTCATACTCGCTACTCCTCTCCCCGAAGGAACCAGTTGAAATTAACGACTTGGAAATTCTAATTCAATGGCAAGGCTGCCAGTGAAGTTGCGGCTTTCTTTGCTGTTCAGGACTTCCTGTACTCTTCGAACTCGTCCTCTAACCGTTTCATACTTTTTTCCCCGAGAGTTTCCTTACATTTCGAAAAAGAGGACTGTCTAAACGAGATAACGGACAAATTTATTGTTTAGATATGGAAATCGGACACTCGTTGGTTCGTTGTCGAGAAATTTCGAATCGATTTTTTTATCTCGATTAACGAGTTGACGCGGCGAAGCACTTTATAAGAATCGTTGTTACGATTGTATCGTAATGCATAATTGCTGTATCGACACGCGTTCCGTTGGTCAACTACGAGATTTTCCATCGGACATTTATCCTTGATCAACAACAACTTGAACGATGCTTTCGGTAACAAAAGTAACAGAACAAAAATGATGCAATACCGATTTTCACTTTCGCTTTGAGCAATTATGATAATAATCGGAAGATAATGATCGTTCTCTAAGCTAACTGCTCATTTACGATTGAAAACTACAGTTCCGACTGCAGGTAATTGGGTAACAGCTAATCAAACATACTGCACAGCGTACGCTGTACGTTGTTTGCAATAACATGACCAGCAAGGTCTTTACCAATTCATATTGTGCGATTATCCAAGAACAAAATGTGCAATTTATTAGCTAAATCAGGATGTTGCGTAATTTCCTTTTGAAAAGAAAGAAGCGAAACTTCATCCGCTCGATTATCATTTTCTCTAACCAAATAAACGTATCAATTTGAAATCTGATCGGGCGAGATTCGAAGAATTAACTTAATTACCGTTACGTTTCTTTCGCTCGTAAACGTGTTATTCCATGTATCGAGAGCCACTCTAAAATCATGGCAGATTTTTTTGTCGGATAAGCTTTCTGATATCTGTAAAGTAAGGCGATTTCGACAATAAGAAGTAGGTAAGGTGACAATAAAATCGAAGCGTTAATAAAATTCCTGAAGCATTAATTTCCTTCGATTTTTCGATCTCGATAACGTTTCTCGATAGACGCAGCGACTAAATTGGTCGGTTCCAGCCTCGATCCAGTGGCGTGCCATTTAAGTAATAGTTTCAAAATGTCACACTTCATTTAACTGTAAAAGGAGGCTTGTGACACACTTTGCCATGGCGTGTCCAGCCAGACTCAGGTAAATCGGCGTACGTGTACTTGTGTAAGTAGCAACTAACCGGCGAGAAACGTGAACGCGAAAAAAGCGCAGGCTTTCCGCGGTCGATTAAACCCGCGAGGTCGATCGAACAAAGAAAGGAATCCGGAAAATGAAGGGAACCGACGCGACCGGTCGTTTCGCGAATCGTGTCGTTCGAGCTCGTACGCTTTTCGGCTGTTTCGATTGCTTCGACTGTTTTTCAATTTTAATTAGACCACCGGATTTACCGGCTGGTATGCGCTAGGCGAGCCAACCCAACGAACATGACGTAAGTTCAGCCAGGAGTTGTGTAAAGTCACGGTTATATATTTTCACGAGTGAAAAGCGGAGAAACGTGTCGGCGCGGCTCGATTCAACGATTTATTCGGAGCACGGGTCCTTAATGGTTTTCTTAGGAAAAATCATACGATCGTTTTAATAATGTCGACTCTTTCTTCGCGATCGCTATTAATTATTACCGTAATTGTTTCGGATCGCGACGAGAATATATCGCGCTCGATTCCCATCGTTACCCACCACGGTCTCGTTAATCAACTCTTTCGATGCCGTCCTGTTTGTTGGAAAATGTTTTCATACGCTCATACGAGCGACTTGTATGCACGTAAATAAAATCATCTTCGAGTTAAAAAAAAAATCCCGTTGTTTAACGCCGTCGTGTCGCGTCGCCGTGCCTTCCTCGTAATCGCGATAATCGCTATAAGTTGCTACGCTGCGTCTCGTTCACGCAACGCTCTTACAAATCTAATGCTCGAACACTTTATTTCCCTTTATTATAGCACCGTTTGCACGCGGCCAGCCAACACGATCTTACGCAATCGATTTCTCGCTGCATTATCGCGCTACCGTATTCGAGGATCTCTGTCGACTTTTCTTTCGCAATTTCGAGATGATCGTCGAGATTCGGCTAGATTCACCTTCGGAAGGATCGTTAAGAGTTCAAGCGGTTAGGCATAAATCGAAGGAAATCGTCGAAGGACGATCTTTCGAGTCGCTTTCTTTTCCACGATCCCGTGATTATCCAGTCTGTCGACTACTACCGTTTCGTACCGCTATGCGAAGAAAATGGACTTTTACGTAACTCGAACGGGATGGTTGCCGCTGAAAATTGTCAGTCCGGTTGTCGCGGAACTGCGAACGCGAGTATTTCGGTTGTCCTCGTCGCGTTTCTTTTCGCGGTTTTGCCGGAACACGAGCCAGCCAATTTCTCTTTCGAGCCGAGCGGAGCCGAGCGGAGCGGTTCGAATCGCGCGGGCGCTCGCAGAACAGAGACCGACAGACAACCGAGCGAGACAGCGAACGAAGGAAAGCGAACGCGAGGCAAATGAATCGAACGACTCGAGGAAACGCAACACGTTCGGCTTCTGAACAGCCACGAACAACGTGGATTGCTTCCACGTGTCACGAGCTACATTCTTGCATTTCGAGACGGTCGCGGAATAGCAATGTATGTAGCAGGTTAGAATTCACAGAATTCCGGGGAGACGGTTTCGACGGCAGAAGGAAACGCGTTCGAAGAATGGCTTGACAACCGATCGAATTAATTGCCGATAGATCGCTTTAACGAGACTGATCGTTGCGAAAATATCCGCTAAAGCGACGTTGCGCTCTCGTAAGAGATTTTGTTCGATTGATTTGTTCCTCGTGCGGTGCAAAATTAGCGGCGTTAATACAGAGCCAAATGTCGCGATTAAGATTCGAGTTGTCGAGTAAACGCAATAATTTCCGATAATTTTAGCGAATTTTCTTCGATACTCTTCGGTATTCAACTCCCGTCGAGTCCGCTTCGATAATTAGGAAAGATACGGAGGTTCGCGATCGTGCGCCCTCGAAAAGAATCGGTCAAGAAAATTCGTAAAACGGAATCGAGTCGACTCAACTTCGACATCGATTCTTTCGCGTTTCTCGATTTCGCTCGAGTTCTCGAACAAACTTCGTTGCATCGATGTCTTGTTTAAAAAGGAGCAACGGGAAAGAGAGGAAAAAATCCTACTTCTCGTAGTAGAGTTTTTATCGAACCGGTGAAAGGCAACGCGACGCGAGGCAAAATCGTTCGGTTACGCAGTACCTCGAGGAGAAATAAAATTTGGAACAGATGCTTTTTTTCATAGACGAGTTGATCGCTGGCGATATCATAAACGACGGCGTTCGTGCGTTCAGTCGTTCGTTTCGTTAATCGAAAATTAACCGTCCAGTCAGTTTTTGCTCGTTCGAAGCGAAATCGGCTCTTACGTTCGTCGTTGTCCCTAATTCCACGAAAAAGTAACAATTATCGATTGTTCTGTAGCTGAAGTTGCGCAACAGTACCTGTACTTTTCACGAGTCTCTTTTGTCATCCATAGTTTCGCGTTTCGATGAAATTTTTCGTCTTACATTTTAAAACATAGCTGCATCCTAGTAGGTAGATCTTAGTATAATAGTATCATATTATTTGGGAAAATAATGTTCGACGAGTAATTGTCACGAATCTTTACTATAATTGGACTTGGTAAGGAACGACGATCGAGAGTGACAGCGATTACGAATTATCGAGGCAGAATTAATTTCACGGTTCCCACGTAATCGCCGAGCAAATCGAGAAACGAACGAATCGTTTCGTAACTTTTCGAAACTGACCAAGGAAGCAATTCGAACTATTCGTGATTCAACATCGCGTAATGTTTATTAAAACGGGGTAATTTGTGAATGACTATGATGTTTCGAACGTGTTCAAAATTTCAACGCGATCTTGCGCTAAGCGATCATCGGCGTTCAACTTTTTCAATTTGCGAACGAAACTCTAAAACCATGTGATTATTCGACGATCGCTACGTCGATTATACCATTTTGCAAGTTCTTTTTAGAAAGCGCATCTAACGCTACAAATTACACCTTCGAGACGACCAGTAACGAATCGAACCCTGACGTTGCGCAACGATTAGCAAAATTCCAGCGATCCGCTTTGTCGTTTTGTTTAGAAAGTACCTATGCCCGATAGAAAACGGAAGGAACAAGATCGAGATTAGAGGGAGAATTATTCGGAAAAGGGAAACCGCCTACGACGCAACGATTGCCACGGTTTCGCGATCAATTTTGCAAATGTTAGCCGCGAGCGCGGGAACCGTCGCGTTTTGCAATTATCGAGCATCGATTCAGGATATGTGTGCGCGTGCATACGCGAGAGCCACGTCGATTTGAAAGGTCGATAAGCACACGCGGAATATAATTACAAATTCGAGCAACAGTCCGTGTTGCGCAACTACGATTTTACATGCGCTACGCAATTAAGGAAAAAATTTCATTACGAATTTCTCGCTCTTTCTATTTTCGTCGATAAGTCGAGAATTCAGCCGCGAACGCGTCGCAGATGGCTTCATCATCTTACTAGCTAACGGCTCCGATCGCTTTCGATGTTGTCGTCTATAATCGGTATATTATTATCGGTATAATAGGAATTTTCTTCATTTTCCTCGTCTCCGACGATTACATAATTTCTGATAGCGTGCTCGTAACGCGAAGTTAATTAATCCGATAATACGTGCGAATGTATCGCGAAGTGCAGCCAACGAGAAGTCGGCGATAAAGCCAGGAGAATGGTGCGTATCGACGCGTAGATATCGACTTGTTTTCTCGAATTCCAACTTGCCAACTTCTTCTCTTGCTTACGATTAATGAAACGCTTAATTACTCAAAGTTTTGCTCGTTCCGTTTCTCTCGAGCACGAACAAGTTTACGCGTTGTTAACAGTTCCGACAATTGTCTTCGCTACCCCTGCAAACTCTCGCGGAATCGTTGTTGACCAGCTAGAAAACGAATTCGTAGGAAATCCGGTTAAATCGACGACATTGTTATTCGTTTCGCATTTTAAATAATGCGAGCCTCGAATATTCTTCGGTGAAATTTAATAGGATATTTGTCGAAGGAAAGTATTTGCTCGTTTCAGTTCCAGAAGAAACCGGCGCGGTTCATTAATTCGGTTGCAACGTCTTAAACAAGTGCCGTTATATCTTCCCGCGGTATTCGGTCGGGACAATCGCCGTTTTTGAACTTGATCGAGCAGAAAAACCTCGCGTCCTTGCGTTCGTCTCGCGTGACCAGGTGTTTTGCCATTTTCGAGCAAGAACGAGTCCCCTTGAGTGGCAAGTGCGACAAAAGCGACCAATTCTACCGTAACTGTGACGGCGAAAGTAAACTTTTAAGGTCGATTTATCCAGGGAATTGCAAAAATCGCGTTAATAATTCGATTATCGCCGATCCAAATTGATTTCCGCGTCACCCACTGCGAAACCGCACGGATTTCTCTTTTTCTCCTATACAAACTAATATCCGCTCGGTATTTTGTCTGGAATACCAGCACGCGTGCAAAATTTGCAACCAGAACCTAGATTACTTGTTCCGCGGATACGTATATACCGAAAGTTTCCATCGTGCCGATAGCAAAAAATTGTGTAATCGATATTCGCAAGTTGGAATCAATTCGTGGCACGAACAAATGTGTACGATATGTATGTATACGTATACGGTATCGAACACGGTAGACTTTTGTAGGCGAAATAACGATTTGCCGATCGAATAATCATTGCCGTAGAGAAGCCTAGCGTGCTCGGAATTGTCCAAGAAATATTTCCCACAGTGCGATTTTGAACCCGTATAACTTCGTTATCGAAAGAAAATTACGCGTCAGTGCATCGAATTGTAGTATTATTTTTATCGGCGATCAGACGCGACGAGGTCGTAATTCAATGGAGTCTCTAGGACTCTAGGAAATTGCTTTTCTATCGCCGATATTTTGACGTATCGATTCCGAATAGATGGGCCTCTCTAATCTCCAGTTTTCCTGCTCGCAATCTTCGCTGCAGATCGCGAGGAAATAATGCATCAAAGTCCGATATATTCGACAGAAACGAGCCACGTTGGTATCAGCAACTGTCGCATTACGAAATCCTCTCGACGTAGACGGCTCGGAATATGCTTCTGATAATACTTTAGTCAAATCCGTCTATACATGTAGCAAATACAACTAATTCCGTCTTTATACACCTGATCCGTCGTAGAGCAAATAGATATTATATTTAATAGAATATACATAGAATAAATTGGAAGATTTCATTTAATTCGATTAGACGTAGTAGTTATTAATTAAGAAATGAATTTCCGGTTTCTGGTATCTTGTAACGGAACGAGTGAACAATTGCCGTGGAGCGTTGCTGAAATTCCGAAACGATGTTCGTGTCCCCGGGGTAGTTGGCGTCGCCTCGAGCCGGCCGAACGGATCGGCAGCTTCGAGATCCGCTCGTGGAGCACTCGCGCGGGTCAGCTAGGTCGACCAAGCGTCGAAAATAGCGGACAGAGAAACGACCATGAAAGTTACGATTCGGATTCGAGGAAGCTTGCCTGTGAGGGATAAGTCGCGCTGAGCTGCTTGAAAAGATGATTTCGTGATACGAAAAGAGGCGAACAGGAAGCTCTCGTCGAGTACAGTGGTGGAAAATCGTAAGAAAGATGGGAAGAAAGAGGGAGTCGAGGAGTAGGAGAGACAAGGCGGTCACAAAGGAACCGCTTAAATTGTTAAAATCCGGTAGGCAATCTAGCAAGTTAATCCGTTACGTTGGCTCGCTGAATTTCCTTCTTCTGCCTCGAAGCAATTACTTATCGTGCCCCACTTAAACGGCTTTCGCTTCGTCTCGAACAAACGGTAGTCCGTTCGGTTTCCCTGGGGAGAAAAGACGTGTCAACGTGTCGTCTTTCTGCTACTCTTTCTTCGAAGGATTCGACGAGACCGTGGTACTCGAGGTGCTTTCGAAAAGTTTCGTTAGTTCGTGGTCGCACTCGTCTTTCGATAACTTTCATGTCGTTTTCGAAGCTCGTGAACGGAAGTTTGCCACGATGTTAGGTAACGCGTTGATTGCCACACCGGAAATAGACATAGGAGCTCTCGAAAAGGTGCAGTGTGAAAAATGTAGGTTCCTTGTGCCAACACGAATCGATCGCTGTTCTTTCGTTATAGCCGATTCAGAATTGGCTGTTTCGCTTCCGGCAGTAGGTAATGGATTAATCGGAAAATTCCATATATTTATAAAAATCGAATTTTTTCACCGGCATGTAATATCGTTCTTACATTAGAGGTATGCAACATTTTTTCGATGCGCCGTAATCATCTTCTATCTAGGTGACTCGTTCGATCCGTATATCGTTTCTCGACTTGGGTAACAACCGTAGCAATATACATATGTATAAGTACGACGCTATAAAAGTCGTGGTGATTAAACGCGTGGTAATATACAGAACGGATATCGAGGGAGCACCACCGCTACGCGTTCAAGTCCGTGTAAAGGTGGCGATGTAACGAGAGTCTGCTGTATCTTTCGCTCGAATTCCAAAGAACAAATCGTACGCTTTCGAGATAAAACTTGAAAGCGTGCACAGACAATATTACGAACTCGTTCGAGATGCGATTAAGATAAAAGAAAGAAGCTGGTGGATGGACAGGGAAATCAGGAACCGTATCGTTATCGCGATCGCGTCCAGTAGACCTGTATCGGATTTTTCAGTAAAACGAACATTTTTCGGACGTTTGCGATCTCGGAGAAATTTTTCTCAAAAATTTTCGTCGCTTTCGTCGACGGAACGCCGACGTCCAACGATGTCTCTCGAACGATAATTCTGGGGAAATTCTGGCGAAATTCTGGCGAAATTCTGGCAAAATCCTGGATGAAACGCCGAAATGTTCGCGACTTAATCTTTCTTTTCCTCGATCCTCCTTGTCCCTCGTTAGCCCACACTTGTCTCTGTAGCGTCGCGCGTGCTTCCAGGTAAGCTTTCTAGTTCCGCAGCCGCGTCGTAACAAGAACCGCCATGTGCGCGAGTCCCAGCAATAAGCTACAGCTGTTCCATGCCGTATCTGCCATCCGAATAATTCGCACTGTTATAATTCCAAGCCCCGTTCGCGTTCACGGAACGCTTCTTTCGCGGTTTCAGCTTTCTCGAGCACCACTTCTCGCGTTAAATAATCTCCAACAACGGCCTGACGGAAAATGCTGATTCGAAGGAGTCGACGGTGAAAGAACGATTCTGCATCCTCTTCGGTGCTTCCTCCGATCGAACGGGAGTATCGGAACCCTCGACGCTTTCTTTTTTATACTCGTTGTCGGTCGTTCGAATCTTTTCGCTACCGAAAATTCCTAATAGCGTCGCCAACTACGAAACTTACTTTCTTCGCGTGGACCGTCGAGAAATTGAAGGTTCACCGGATTTAATGAAAGCCGGTTGTTCACGCTCGAGAGGAGTATATAAATTAAAATTTCTCCGGTGACACGGTCAAACGATTAATTGTCGCGAACGGTTTACTTGCGCGGTAACAGCCATTGGCGAGTTTCGTGGCGGGAAATGGAGCAATTTACGGGGAATAATCGAGCACCGAGAATTTCTGTATCGAATGATAATCACGTGGTGCGTGCATGCGGTCGCAATCGTGTAAACGCGCACGTGTGCGAGCCACAATGTTCAAATCCGCTCGCGAGCACACGTTTCGCAGAAATTTCGCGTAATAAAACCGGACCTCGTCTACATATAGTCTTCCTCGTATCCATCGTACGAACGAAAAATACTATCTGCATGATTTTTATTTTAATCCACGACGTAGGCTTTGAAATCTAATTCTTACCAGCGTTATTTCATTCGACCGAATTCGATTCAACGCGGTCCAATTTGTCACGATCGAACTTGCAGGTCGGCACAATTCGACTCGACCCGTTTCAATTCGACGTCCAATTTGACGCTACTGGCTTCGACGCGAGATTGCTTTATCCGTAGATATCAAGGATCTGTCCGGAGAGTCGGCGACGCACCGGTCACAGGCGATGCGCATCTGTTTACCGGTTCGGTTGCGAACAGTTTTATACGCTTCGTAAAGTTCAACATTTTCACTTCTCTCTATTAAATTCGCTCTCGTTAAGAAATCGAACAAACGACGTTTACTTGTTACTTGTAATTAATATCTCGATATCGAGATATTTATGCTAGAAACTGTTGGAACGATCTGTACGCGTCGCGGGAGCAAGATTTCGTCGGTGTTGGACGGACTTTAAGCTAAAAGGCGGTGAAAGTGTTGTTACGGCGCATGACGGGAGTAATGACACTCGTACAAATGCTTCGTGTCGCGTCGAGTCGATTCTGTTTCTAGCAGTTCGTCAACCGTGTACGAGAGTATCTCTGTGCTACGTATGTATTCTTTCGGTCCGACGAATCGTCGTCGTTGGCACCGAGAGAATCGTCGAGTTACCGCGATCATATATCTTGTCACCCAAATAAATGTTACGTTTGAAACGTCGACGACGAACAATCGGACGAATCTCTCGATAAGAAGCAGACGGAGTTCATTTACGTCAGAAATATTTCGCGTTTCCGTAAAACTGCATTCTAAAATTTAGAAGCATCGCGCTAACAGGGAAATACAGGAAGCACGTTTAATGAACGATTCCGTAACGATAATCGTAGATCTACTCACGTGTGATCAATTAACTCGATCGATGGACCATACGTGTATCGAGATCGAAATATTTTCGAGAAACTGGCAATAGTTTGTGTTTGAACAGTAGAGCGTAGCGTGGAAATCGTCGAATTGTTGGAGGATTGAAAACAGACAAACAGTCCAGTTCAACGCAATATCTACAATGGCCACGGTGTACATTGTACTCGGATATTAGATTGGAAGATGGTTCTATAGCGTTTACGTTGCGCAATTTATCACGGTACCCTTTCAAACGGTTTGATATTTTTATTCTTTGACACACTCTTGTTCCTTTGATTCGTTCGCGCGATAGGAAAACGAGCATAGGAGAAATCGCTTGCACTTGTCACGCCAAATTTTATTTTCACCGTTCGCTTTTTTTACGCGTCGATTGTTTTCTCTGGCCACCACCTACATACTATAGGAATTTTTGTAAAGCGCCAGGATACCGGAAAAAAGTTGGGTCAAAATTTGAAGAGCAAGGGTAGTGCAAAAGTCGTAGATGCAGTACGCGTAAAAAAGTAAAAAAAAAAGAAAAAAATAACTTCTAAACACTTTTTATTCGTCGAAGAGTAGTTCTATTCGAGTAAAGTAGAATATTTCGGAACAATGAATTTTCGATGACGGTCGAGCGACGAGACAAGTCGGTTGTTCGACTTTCGGCACGGTATCAAGGTAGAAAATTAGCGGAAGTCCAGAACAGGAACGTTGCTCGAGACGTTTTCGCTGAATCGTCGAAAATCTGCTCGCTTTCAACAAGCTCCTCTGGAAAATTCTCGTTTCGTCGAGCCTCGAGACAATGGCTCGTCACGATACAAATAGCATAGCGGTTTTTCGTGCATCAAGAAATATTCTTTCACTTCGTTTCGGTCGTTTCGTTATCGCCTGTTTCGTACGATTCGTTCTATTTAGCTGAAACGTTATATCCGATAAGTGTATTATACTTATGTCGGCTTTGAAACGATCGTTAGCGTATCGATATCGACAGTTGACGGCGCACCGTAATATCATACTTTTAATTTCATAGAACACGCGATTTTATAAGTTGGCCTGCTATATAACGAGAGCCTGCCGTGATATTTTCTACCTTTTCCCAGTGCGCGTGGATGATTTCGTAATTGTAACGAACGGTACTACAATACTACAATAGATATAGGCGACAGCATAGGATTTCATGGTTGAACGAAACCGTAGTCTTCCGCGAAACTTGATCTTGGACTCGTGCTGGCAACTTATCGTTCGTCGCATCGATTTCCATCGGGTCTGTAATACATCATACAAATTACTCCTAATTGGTCTCCATCGAGCAACGAGCATAAGCACTTTCACTTTCTTCCTGGTCGAGTGAAATCGAGCGAACGATACGATCGTTTTATACCCCTTCGAACGACCCTCGTAGCTCATCAATGATCATTTATCAAACGTGGTATCAACGATCCGTTTTAAAATGATTTATCTCTTCCTTGATCGTTTTGATTACTCGCTACACGTGTACTTGGTTCAATTGTCCACTCTATTAACGATCAATTGTCTATAGCGTTAACGCTCGAATAACTTTACCGAGACAGAGAGTACGGTCTAAAGGCATCCTTAGGCGGTCGGAACGATTTCGAGCGAACGTCGATTCGACGGTGATTTTATGAGCCGTCAATGATCCGTCAATCTTAAGATCTTACCGGTCGCACTCGTGAAACTCTGAATCGAGCATGGAATGGTACTGGTAATTGAACTGTAGCCACGCTACAGTTTTCCACTTGGCTCGTGGTCCGATAGGTTACGCGTAACCTTGGAACGAAGGAGTAGTCGTCCTATACGCCCGGATGATTCCCGTCAGCGTTCGCCATTATGGTTCTCGCCGCAAACGCGTACCAGTCGTGGCCGTATTTAAACGCGGTAAGGTTGTAACATATATTTGCGTAATCGACCACGGGCGAGGGTGTTCGCGTTCTACCGAACGTTTCAGCGTAATCGATCAAACGTGGTCACGCTGCGGCACGGTGCAGCACGCCGCGATGTTCCCTCGATTCTGCACTTCGATCGAGAAACGACGAAATCCTATAGGAATCTCGTTTCCTTAGTAATTTATTTATTTTGTTTAAGGCGCGGGAGAAACCATAATGTCTCTTTCATATCGGCTCTCCCGATATCTCTTGCCTTTACTCCGATTCTCTATTCGCTTCTGATAAGAAAGATCCGTATCCATAATCCAAAAACAGTTTCGCAGCGGCGCTCTTTTCTTCCAAATCTTTCCACGGATTTTTGACGAGAAAACTTTTCTCCGTTAATCGACTCTAGGAACTTCTCTGTAGAAAGAAGAACCGAAACTTCCATTTGTTTCACTTTCGATCAGTCGAAGCCACGAAAGACGGTGAGAAGTGTCGTGGGAACCGAGTCGTCGTTCTTTCACTTTCGGACGATCGATCGTCTCGACTAACACGATTTCACAGAGAATACTCGACGAGACGGATGCTCGGAAGCTTTGGAAGAAGAATGAACCATAGCATATAAGCTGAGTTTAATTAATCTCGGCTCTTGACGACGAATCGCGTAAGAAAGACATCTTATCGACAAATTGGATTCGAGAGAACGATGAATCTCGTTATTTACCGAGTACGTTCTTCGAATGCATCGGCGTACGATCCAAAATTTCATCATGATCGTACACATATTTCATGCTACTGTACACGGTACAAGTACACGATACTGTAACGAGCATGGTTACGAGAACGATTATTAAAGATGAGCCTGTTTATGTATATATATACATATACATATACGTATACGTTAATAAACCTTTTATACATATTTTTTCTGTTTACTTATTCAGATTCTGTAACGTTATTCGTATTGTGAGGCCGCGCAATGATGAGAGTTTAAGAAAGGTAATGCGATAATTAACAGTGGACGATGAAAGTCGTTATGTTGTAATTCTTCCACCTGACCTACAACCCTAATATCCGTTTCTTCAGAGAGCTCTTCCCAGCTCTCGGTGTGCTCGTTTTTGCGCACTTAATTAATGACGCTGCTAATGACAGAATAAGAAGAAGGCTCTGACTTGCTCGCGCATAAATTCACCGTGTGGAACCGCATTGAACCAGCTGCGACGCAATTTTCGGAAGAAACTTTTCTCGAAATTCCTTGACAATCGAAATCTTAAAAGCTTTCCGACTAACCTAACAGAGAAATCCATGGATTTCCAACTGTTTGGAATTTAGAAATTTAACCAGTTAACGCTATGTTTTCGTGTCGATGATATCCGAAGTTGGTTATCAGCCGACGATTTTGATCGCTTTAATAATGCACGATTCAACTGGACACGCGATAAACCGGTACAACACAACCAGACGATTACTGCGGTACTTTTGTTCGACGGGTAAAAATCATTCGACGAAGTAAACAATTTCGGCCGATTCTAAATCGAACGTGACAAATAGTATCGATTGGTACCGGTGATAATACTCGAATTTATGATAACACGATACTCCCAGATAGCAAATATTTTTCGCTCCAACTGCTTCGTACTTTTATCGTTCGACCGTTACTGCGTAGATCAGTGAATTACGTCTGCGATATCTTTTTTACGACGAAAAATATTAGTTTATCGATATGAAAAGTTGTATACCAGCTAGGAGGAAAATAATCGTAAGCTCTTTGGCTTTGACTCGATCCTGGCCATCGCCGCGTCGAACGATATCATCGAACAAAATATTCGAAGGGTATCGGGCTTTTCTGCATCGATATTACAAAACGATCGACTTTCTGTCGCTTCGACACCGACAATCCTCCCGAAATCGCCGGTAGGAATCAATTTCGCCATCGATATTAACGCTTCTAACCCGAAACGGGAAGAGGAATGAAAAAAGTCGCGACAAAAGAGTAATGACAAACATGATAGACAGCGTGCGTTCGCAAAGGGGAGGAAAAAAAACAGCCGTGAAGCCTCGCAGAGGATGAAGAAAAGCGTTGGCTGTGTCGTTGAAACTGGAACGGCTTGATTGCGTGGAAAAACGAGGAAAGAAATCGATTCTCTGCGATATGCGTGTACCTCTCTTATTCTTTTTTTCTTTTCGCCTTTTTCTTCGCCAACGGCTCGTCGATGACATCCTCTTTTACGAGAGATCGCTGGAAAATGCTTCGCGCACCGTGTGTCTCTTCTTCGATCCCGTGATTCGTACGACTCGCGTTCCTCCAAGGAAAGAACAATCTTTCCAGCGAAACGAAATATTCGAGCCAACGATGAATGCATGGTTTTGGCATGGTTTTGCCACGGTTTTGTTTCCCGTTGAAAGCAGCTTCCATCGCTTTACGCGAATGTATCGAGATACTTCGGAGCAATCCTGTATTCGAAAATGATAGACATTCTCAAGAGTATTTTCTCTTCGTACCTTTCCATTTCGTTACTGTTATATGCAATTACTGAATACAGCCCATTTCGAGATAAATAGCCGCGTAAGACACCTGGCAATATAGCGATATCGAAATGAAACAAGAAAATTTATCAGATAGAAATATGTAAAGCCGCTGCTCGTATTATTTCGATCGAATGAAACCGATGAAATAAAAAAAAGATCATTCTTTCGCAAATTTCGCAAATTTCGCAAATTTCGCAAATGTCGACGGTGTAAATATGAACGACCAAACAATGCGTTTGCAGTACCACCCTTTTCCTGCTCTATTATTCATTTGCTTGCACAGGCAAGGGGACAATATAGCACACCGGAATTGTAAATAATAAAAACGAGCCTCCCTCGTGTACGGTAAATACGGGAAATGGAATTACGCACTTGTTATTCGCTAGTTTCTCCGCCGACAAGACGATATTAGAGATCGTTCGGGATTATATCCGTTGTGTTTCGTTCTGGAGATTTTGCGGGACAACACGAGGACCGCGTGTTCGACAAACAACGCTTATACATACAAGTATGTATACCTACGGCTACGAGAGAATACGAATTCAGGAGAAAAAAAAGAAAACAAAAAGAACAGACATTGTTCTTCGTAAATTTCACGTATCTTTTCGTTGTATCGCCGCCTCGACTGCCAGACAGCGTCTACAAAAAATACTTGGTATTATTAAACGTACAAGTAACTTTTCGAATAAGTGCTGCTAGCGAACGTCGTAATTTACGAATGAAACGCGTAAGAGGTATAGCGATGTTGTCGATAAAATGTACTCGATGCGAGACAAGAATTATATGAAATCGATAGAAAGTATATTCAGCCAGACGAAATAAAGTATCAGGGACACGAGATGGTGCCTCGTTTACGCGCTGTCGAGACTGGCACGCGAATTTCCATGCAAAATAGAGTTACATTATCCGCGGAAATGTGTCAGCGGTTTTCTTGGGCCTTGGCCAACGTGTTTGTCTTCTCGCGGAAGGAACAAGTATTCTATAGAGTCGTGACGATCGTGCAAGATTTGACACGCGAACGATTTAAAAGACAAGAGACTGTGAGAAGAAATCGATTCTGTAAAATCACTCGACCAAATTAATTAATAGCTTTATTTTCTATACGTACGAGACTGTATGGAGAAATTTTGCTTTTAATATTTGCTGGTGGTACTTTGGATATTCTTTTAGTAATGAAAATAGATGTTAAACGAAACAGCCCGCGTTCGGTTCGGAACCACCGTTAATGTCCATCAAATCGAACTTGTTTCCTGGAAGATTAAACTGCAGCAATGATAAATGTATCGAGAAAGCCACGTTCCGCGTCGGTGATCTCTCCCTCTCTCTCTTTATATGTATATACGTATGTACATATACATATAAAAAATGAACAGTTACGAAAGAGAGTTTTCCTTTAATTCATAATGGAAAGTAGGGGAGATAGATGAGATACGATGATCAGACTAATTTTTTAATTCGAAATCAGTGGTAACGGTGAAATTAATGTTCTTCCTATGGATATGTTCGTTCGTAAAACATATAATCTCGCAATCGGCATTTCCATACGGTAAAGACTTGTGGGAATGCAAGGGACGAAACGAATGTCGAAAATTGCCGACGTATTCGCTTAACTCGAACGTATCGGAGAAAAGTTTGAACTCTCGCAGATGGACCGAATCGGCACGGTTTTTGGCCTGTGTGGGAAAGGAAACTTTATCGTCCGCTCGCAGGAAGTAAGTCGTGAAAATCGAAGTGGCCATGGTCGACGAGAAATACCACGAGAATCTCGGAGCTGACGTATTAGAAACGATATCTTGCCAGAATCCTAGGATGACCGATGAGCAGCGAATGCAGTGCGCGTTACGTAACGGCGAAACGCTTGATAAATGCGAGTTTATTTCAATCCTCTTTGCGTAGGAAGTGGTCAGGGTCGACGTCCACTAACCCAGATAAAGCGACTTTGCTTCTCTGTATGGTATCTTCGATTGTCGAGGGGCTCCAGGGGGTGTCGGAAAAAAGGCGACAACTCGCGCGCCACCTCTCTCGCACCCTGTCTTGTTTTCTTCTAACGGCCGACTGAACGCCCTACTCGTCTCTTTTGCCTGGCTTCATGGTCCTACTTCGATCGAACTTACACGTCCCTTGTATTATTCGTTCGCTCGTTCATTAATTCTATGTATACGTAACGACGGCTAAACATTTTATTCTCTATTCTTCTAATAGCGTAATCCACTTCTGTATGATTTTTTTCCGAAATTAAAACTATTGTAGTTTTTATTTGGAAGTTATTTATAGCTGATGATACTTTGCGTCTACTTGGAAGATGCAATAAATTGGTAACGGCGAGTAACTCTTTTAAAATTCCTCTGGGGGAAGGTCATACCTAAGTATACGATCCACGTTCGCGTATTCTGTTCTTTTCTTCTCTTCTTTTATGGTGTACACTTAGCCTTTGAAATTCTGGACACCGTGGAACGTTAGCTTTTTTTATTGCTTCGATAGCAACCTCTGTCGCCTTGCAGGCGGTACACCTTTTTCCTGCTTCGTGTTAGGTAACAGGTTTCTGTCGAAAATCACGCTTCGAACACATCGATCGATATCTGCGTTGTCAAAATTACTCGAACGTTATCATCGTGACTAGTATTTTAGCAAGTACAATTCCTCGGTGGGAATGTTACAATAACGAACTGTTCTCGACGTTAAGTTTACCTTGCCGTATGAAAGGTGATTCGGTGCATCGCGACACCGAAATCGGTTGGCATTAAACATTAGCCTGGTCATGGTCGACGCCAGGAGGGTCCAGTAACCCAGATAACGGCGTTGACTTTGTCCCTTCCATGCCAGAAAGTGTTTTCGACACCCAAAATAGGAATGGATGCGAGTGAAAGATTCCGCGGGTTGCGTGCGCGACTCGATCCCCTTCTTTTCCTTCTTCGTTTTCTCTTTCTCCCTTCGTCCGTTCCTCGTTCTGTCCCACGTATTTTCATTCTTGTCTCTCTCGGTTGCACGAGCAACCCTCGAAAGCCATCCACCACCCTCTGGTGCCGCGTTCCGCGCACTCGTGTCCGGGGGTGGCAGATCGTCCTGGCGCAGCCAGTGCCCGCGCGTCTTTCGCGATCGTCGCACCGCGCGTACGAAAAACGGGAAGGTCTTCTCGATCGCGTGTACGTCCCGTGAAAATCGAACGTCCTGTTCACGAATCACCCTCCAGTGCCGTCGAATAGTGCTCTCCGAGTGTCGATCGACGATCAACGGAAAATCGAGCAAGTGCAACCTCGAAGAATCTTTCAATCCGTCATCTACTGTCCTCTTCTCGTGTCAAAGTACTATTGGGGTGTATTTTGCTGCATCGTACAGTGCTTTAATTAACGGCACAGTAGAACTAACGGTTTATCGAGCTTTCAAAATGGTGATTACGAGGACACGATAAGGTTTCTTGTCCGATGACACTGTATACGAAGAGAGCGACTTACTGCCGGGAGAAAATTTGTTACGCGTGTTCTACATTTTCTATGTTCTCTGCACGAACCGCTATTATCGTGGAAGCGTTAGGGGTCGACGATCGAACTCGAGTTTCCGGTGCTGTTGTACGATGACGGGTCGAGGGATAACGAGAACTCGGACGCGATAATGCCGCGTAACGGTTGGAAGGTCGAACATTTTCGATGATCATATTCAGTGAACAGAATAACGATAGGTGTGATTAACTCGTTCGATGGGCAACACTTCGAAACGTAGCCCATCTTTTCGCAAGTGATACGCGACGATCATCGTTTCCATTACCCGAAAGATCATCGGTGAAAAGCATGCTACGAAGGACAAGCGTCGCGTGGTGAACGATAGTGTCCGGTGCGCCAAACGACGACAGGGTGGTTCCAATGAGAGAGACGGACGTGTAACGCGCGTTCGACGAACTCGATTTATTTTTCCAGGATATACGTGGAATAAAAAGGAAACGTGGTAAGTATACGCGACAAAGTAAAGTTCGTTGCTAGTCGCATCGTTACAGAGTATTTGACCGAGCAGCCATTTGTCCATATTTTTTTCGTTCGATATTTCAAGATTATTCGATCGATGCCTTTAGCTCGCGCTAAATAGGCTCGACACTGACCGAATACTCGTCTCTCGATTCTAAATCTGTAAGAAAGTTTTTCGCGTTCAAATAACGATCGGAGCTGTTTCTGCTCGTTGGTCATGTACGCGGCTTAACGGATGCACTGACCGACGAACCAAGTATTCGCGGTAATTTATGAACAAGTAAAAAACCGATGTTCCGTCTGGCTCGTGTTCAAGACCGATTCCACGGTGTTTCAGAGATATTTTTCACTCGTCCAACGACTAATCCGTAGCGTCGAACGGTGAGTTACACCCGACAGAACGTGATTAGCGAGAATTTTCGAGCGAACGATCGCCTGAATTAGGAATGCGCACGGTTCGAGTATGGCTTAGAGAGAGTTTAGAAAAAGCATATAGAAAACTCGGAGAAAATCTAACTTGAAACTTCTTTGTCCTCGCACGTAGAAAACGTAGACTACCGAGGCATGTGCCTGGACACTTGTTTCCCCTAAGAGAAGTCTATATTTCAGATGATCGCACATTTCCGAGTTTTCTAACAAACTCATCTTTCGTTTCACCATCGGCCAATTTTTCGCACTCGACCGAATCGGAAACATTCTAGCCGAACGAAATTAGTTGGAGAATTAGAATTAACCTGGATAGGTGTTTCGACCTGGGTGTCTCGTTCGAATACAACCGAATTCTATTTCGCGATTCACGAGCAACCACGTTCGTATGTTGGCGACGAGTGTCGATCGATTTAATTAAACCAGACGGTCGTCTGTTTTTCGTAAATTTCGACCACGAACATCGGAAACTACAGAGCAGAGGACAGTCTGCTGGCTGTTTCGTGGCTGTTCGATCTGTATCGGAGACGAGCCACGCGATGGAACGTCGACTTTTTAACCTGGCCAATTCCATTTCTGTCACCGTGTCGCTGTTGCTCTCTCGATGAACAAGCTCGTCGACGATTTCTCAGGCTTCCACGCAAGCAAACTGGGTTTCGTCGGAAACGAGACACCTCGAAGAATAACGATTATGGTGCTACTGTAACTACCTTTTTAACTTTGGTGTCCTCTATTCGACGTTCAATATTTTTATCGCGGTTGTAACAATGCTTCGTAAGAATAGCGAAATCCTAGGACAAAGGAAGCAAGAGTGTATCTTGTATTAGTCTTAAGTCGATGTTAGGTTATTTTCTTCGAAGAAAATACAACATCTGACTAGCAAAGGAAATAAGGTTTCCGAAAAATGACCAATAATTCGCTAATATTCGTTGCTGTTCATCATCGAAATAATCAATATCGATTTATTCAATGAATTATTCGATCGAACGTTAATTACACGTTCATTTATACTGAATATTGCAGTGTAAATGGCGGCGTATAATAGTTTCACTCGATACATCGTGTAATTGTGTAATCTAAAAAATATGAAAATTCCGAAAATAGTAGAACTTATTGATTTTGAAAATATTCGTATCATTTATGGAATTTGAGATATTGCGAATAATTCTCGATGTTTGTCCAATATTCGCTGAAATCCAATATTAATTGGATGAGAAACCGATATAATTAATTAAGATATCTAGTATCATTATCGATATTGTATCTTTCGATCGTTAAACGAGTTAATTACATTTTATTGAAACATTGCAAATGCTTTTCGAATGGAAATTGGTCATCTATGAAATGTAAACGAGTGATCTTGATCGTTTAAGGATTTTCGTCCTTTCTGTTAAATAAAACACTTATCGGGCCGAAAATTGTAGATTCTGGGTAAAATAGTAATCGATACTAACGACTTCAGTTGCAGCCGCGAAATAGGATTGTAACTCATGCGATCGTGCATGCTAGCTAGTTACCGCTAATGAATTAATGAGAGAGAGGGTGTTAGATTCAATGGGAAACGAAACTATTGAATGGAATCCCTTGTTTTCGCTCCATGACCATATTTAGAAGCCGTGAACAGAAACGAACGTAACGAATATCGTTTACGTTCGCAGCTGCTAACAAATTTATAACAATTTCGTAGAATGAACGAAATCATCGAAGAATACGTGTTCGATTAGAGGACGATGAAATCGAATGAAATTATGTGGCCTCTTTCGAACGTGACATATTTCAATATCACGAAGATTGCGTACGTCGAACGAAATAAAACGTGAAATAAATCGTACTCTCTGTTGTATCTACGTATCTATCGACATGATCCTGTCTGAAATAAGAAACATTCGAGAAAATTACGTTAAACTCGAACTGTCGTGCAAGAGCAAAAAGGAACAGAGTCGTAGTTGCAAGAAACAACAAATTTCCTTGTTTACGTCAGTCAACGGAGGATATTTTTCTTCCTCGGCGAATTCCAATCCTTGCCTTTTACGATTCAGAGCGTAATGTACGAGAGTTCTGTAAATACTTCAAAGAAACGACCTCCAAAACGAGACGTAATTTTTCAAATTACGCTCGATGATCGAGAAAAGTCAGACAACGCGGGACGTTAGAACGCGTAGTAATACATATACATTATACATATGTAGTTGGTCTGTAGTATATCAGTCGCATCGTGGTAGTTGATAGTTCCATGCGTGATAGTTATGGTAACATTATGCATCGCCGTGGTTGTTAATATAAAGCGTTCGGGAATCTTCGCCATCATCTTGATTCGATACATGTATATGTGCGAATGTTTATTCGATTTACCGGGACGTTGGCAAAGCTCTGTTCCACATACGCGTAGCCGAATCGATGCGATAACTCCAGGTCGGTAATACTTCTAGGGAATGATAGTGAAAAACAATTTGTCCGAAGGAAATAGCATCTACGGATGACTCAGAGCCGTAAAAGTAATGAACGCTCGACGATGGCCAGCAGAGATCCTGGGTAAAGTTCGAATCGAAAAGGCAGGAAGCGGGCCCGCGACATAAGCGAGCAAATAAAGGAGAAAAAAAAAAAGAAGATACGTACGAGAGGGACGCGACTACGTAATCAAGCAGCACGCTTGAGAACTGGCCGAGGAGAAACGACGAACAAACACGAGCCAGGGGTAAAGTTACCCCTCGGTAAATTGGGTTAGCTTAAATCCGTTTACGTTAACTCTAATAGCGGAAGCGTGAGCTGCATGTGGCATCGACACCGAACTCGTACGTCGCTCCAGAGCCTCTTTTATACCGACTGTACGTTCCTATCGATCAACTTTGATCCTAACGGTCTCTACGACTGACAGACGAGGACGATGCGCGATCTACGAGGCATGATTCGACCTCGAAACTAATAATTCTGTAAAATCATAGATAGGTACATTTCAAAGGAAGGTTCAAGTTTCTGGGAAAAGTTTGTTAACGAGGTTGAGACCGCAAACTCGATATAGCGTAGGCAGCAGCCATAACCGAGATTCGACGGGCCGGATATCTGAATCGGGGAGCAGTCGTTTGGCGAGCGGAAAATCCGTGTTCGAATTCTGGTCCGGCATTTCGATCGGCCGAATATTGCTTTTTCTTCGCGGTAGCGAATCGAATAACCGAGAAGAACATATACGCATACATATATTAGAATATATTTTCGCGTTTACAATGAACACAATACAAAATTCGATATGCAACGGTCAATTTTGGTCCCTATTTATTTTCGGTTTCTAAACTTCAAATTATTTATTCGTATTTCGTTCGTTCGAACGCATTCGCGGCTCATTTACCCCGAATCGTTTGGCGAAACGAAAAACCAATTTTCTCCAAAGAATCAAATAATTCTCCACACAGCGATACCAGTTTAAATCGTTCCGCATCGTACGTGAACACTATCTTGTAGCGTTTCCGATAGTCGCCTCGTTTTTCGCGGCGAGAATTCCCCAAGTGATTTATGTGCAAGACCATACACGGTCGAAGGGTTTCCATTAAACTGATGGCGTCCATTAACTCTCACCGACAACTTGTACACACGCAGAAGATGAACGTAAAGTCCATTCGCGATGTCCGCGAAATTATAGCGGATAGGTGGTGATATCCATTCGATCCGACCACGTTCATCGTATCTTTACATAATGACGAACGGTGTCTATGTAGAGAATCTATTGAACCATGGCCGACATTTTTCACCGATGGCTATTTAATGAGAATGTCGGCCGTACTTTCGCGTTTCATAGTTTCACCAAATTTTCACGCGGTAGCTTGCTTCGATGGCTTTAATATCGCGAAACTGCAAAACATCTATGCTGGAAAAACACGATAGCGCCTTTCGGATATTTTATATTTAATGCATGGGAATATTTGCACCGACACGGCGGCTGTAACAATTAGAATTTCGTAATTACGGATAGATGTTGTTTCGTGTGTAACGTTGCTATCGACATAGTACGTTTTTAGCGTCGAAATTTCTACCACCGCTTCGCCACCGCTTCGCGAAACAAATATTTGTATCGCATTATTTTCAGTTCGTTCTGAGATACGTTCCAGGGAGTCGATTTCAAACGGCCACACCGTACGTGTTCTTCGAAATAAAAATATCGATTGTTTTCGCTAACTTGTCGGAAATCGTAACTCGTTCGGTTTTCTCATTCAAAATGTCTGTTATGTTTTCAGGCATGGACAATGACGGTTTTCTGAGGATTTCCAACCACGCGTACCACGAGGGCCCGAAAATATGTAATTCCGTGTCAAAGTGTCCGTGAACGGTCGAGTTTCGCGCATTTACGTTTCTCTGCTCGACTCGTACAACATCCTGTCTCGTGACAGAAATACGCAAGAACGATGTCATAGTCAGGTGTGAGTCGAGATCACGTCGGACACAATGGCACTGTTGTTCGCCATCATTGTTATCCTGGTTACCACTGCCATGTCGTTGCCACCGGTCATCAGAATCGGTAAGTAAAATTAATCGTCTTTTAACTTTTTCGATTCGTCGATCTTTCGGGAAATAGGGCATTACGGAAATAATTACATTACGACGAGAGAAATTCTCGACGAATCGTGATCTTTCCTTTATACCGATTCAAATTCGATCGATTATATTTCTCATTTACGACAATTGTACAATTATTTATCGCGCATAAGTTCAACCGTTATACATAGTATGTTATAAATTGGTAATCTCGAAGACTGATCACGAAATTAAAACGAATTTCAACCGATTACTACGTATGTACGGTGAGATCCCGTTAATAAGGATGTTCGAACGAGTAATTAAATTTATCTCGCGGCAGCTACGAGGCTTTTTCGCGCTGACTTCTCTCGTTAGGGCGAAAGAGTAAGTAAAAAAAAAGAAAGGAAAGAGAAAAAAAATAGAGAAGAAGAAGGAAAAGTTTCACCGGAGGACATTTATCGAATGAGCCAAAGTTAATCTTTGACAGACGGCTTGGAGGTAACCGAGTTTTTAATTACTTCTAGGACTAATTAACGGCCGTAAAATTCTTTTTGCTCGTTTACGAGCAACGCGACGTGTAAGATTTCTCTGCAGGAAGAACGAAGAGGAACGATTGAAAAGCCGAACGCATTGATAAACGGTATTCAAAGCCACGACTAATTAATCGACACGTGGCGTTAAACTTCGTCCGGTAGTTGTTTGATCGGCACATCGATCTCGAATCGTAAATTCATCGATCGCGCGTAGTTATAAGTGTAAAAGTTATAGCCGAACTAACGAGTTCTTTTCAACGACGACGAAATTCACTCAGTTCAATTGGCTGATTTCGTGTCGACAAATAATTTCTAATACGAGTAATAGAACGGAAAGCTGCAACAAGTACAGTAATATCAATCGAGCGGTAGCAACAGCGTATAGGAATTTCGTAAGAAAATCTAATAATTTAGCGATTATTTGCATTTTAGTTGAATAAAACGACGATAAATATTAGCTATTAATTTGAATGTATAATAGACTCTAGTTTTATTACCGGTTAAACGAGTTATCGCCATGTTACATTGTCCTCGTGTCTGACTGCAGAATCGAATTGATTATGCACGATGCGGAGCGGCATATTTGAGAATCTAACAAAAGGTCTCTGTAATATAGCATAAATTTCGTGTCTATCGCCGGGTCCGCAAACTTGACCTTGTTCTACAATCGCAATTATCAAGTAACGAAGTTTGTACGGATGATGGTAAAATGATCAGTTTGAAATGTAGATAGCAAAGAGTTTGAATAGCGAACGATTCACCTCTTGGCTTGATTCTTTCTCAAAACCAAACAGCCCCTTACCGGTAAAGTCGGCTTCGTAATCTCCTAACAAGACTCACGGTACGGCCAATGTTTCCATAATGGAGAACGTAATTCCTGAGGAAGAGGACAGTAAAAAATTGAGCTACCTCGCGACCTCGCTACGTGACCGTACTCGAAAGTCGAAAGTCGAAAGTCGAAAGTCGAAGGGGAGTGTAGTGTTCGAGGGCGCGCGAAAGCTTCCAGGATTTTCTCAAAGTGGTTATACAGGATCGAATCTTCACCTGTTACCGAATAACTTCATCAGACTTTACGGGTCTTTGCTATTCCACTGGCATTTTCAACGATGCGACCGAAAACGCGTGTCCCGTTCTTGCATTTTTGCACACGCTCGCGCACGCTCGTACAGGCTCGTACACACTCGCACACACTCGCACGTAAACGAGAGGGTCGGTTGTGGCCACTCTTACACCGCGATGGTCGAAACTTTCTAGCGACGTAATTGCTGGAATTTCAGCGCGGTGAACCGTCGTTGGGAAACTTGGAACTTCGGATCTTGTTTCGGACGAGGAAACGATTAATCCTTTTCGTTAAGAAATTTCTTACGCGATAATTGCAAATCTATCGAGGGAACATCGTGAATCGTTTCTTCGTCGACACGATAGAAGATATCCTTGTACGGTTTGATGGTCATTTAATATTTCTAATCGAGTGTTCGAGAAAGAGGCGTTATCACGGGATGAGGCGATTCCAAACAGGAGATTGGACTAAAGTTAATTCGAAGAATTCTTGATACTCCAATTACACCGTTCTCGCGTGATCGAGTAATCGAATGGACCGTCGATTTTCTGTAATTGCTATGGAATAGTTGGTTGTAACGCGCTCAAAGCATCGGTTTTCGTCTGATCATCGGAACTAAGCTATTGGACACGGTCAGTGTTGAGGGACTGCCAACCACCGAGAACCTCGGCACACCGATAACAACGTGGATTAAACGATCATGCTAATCGATATCGACCGTTCGAACGAACGAGCTAAAACTTTTCATTCTATAACTTTGGTCGAGGCAATACATAACGAAAGCCTGTTATACATATTTCATGGAATTATTAGTCGCTCGAATGAAACGCACGCGTAAACGAGGTGAAAAGATAGAGAGGTTTACATTAGATAGACATACCTAGTCGATTTCGTAAACGGTTAACGATATTTTCCAGAGGAGTATTTCGAACAGGATTATCTGTCGTACTTGATTAAGCGACGTACGATCTCCACTAGACAACTTATTTTACCAGAATCAACATCGATCTCTCGACGCGTTGTTACTTTTTTTTTGTTAGCCAGAGAAATTCTATTCGCCTTCTTTCTTCGAAATGGGAGCGGATCTTATTCAGACTGACGACGAATAACAGCCCCTGTTAGATCCGCGCGAAAAGCTCATCGTGATTCAGCACGGGAAAAGCAGCCAAGTCTGGCTTGATTTTTGCGATACCCAGTCGCTCGATTTTTCGACACGAATAGCCTGAATCAACACGGCGCGCGACGCGACTCGAACCAGCCTTTCATTATTCGACGCTGTGTACGTTCGTCGAGTGCATTTTCGCAGCTCCAACGAAATTTATACAGTAACGGCATGGAATACTAGTTGTTATCGTGCCGAGTTCTCATTTCGAAGAACACCTATTAAATTAACGAAAGAAGAGAATTAATTGCATGCACGTTGATTGCAGTTGATTGCAGTTGATTGGAGTTGATTCGATGATCACGTCACGCGTAGCGATACAACTTTGTACGATGCGAACCGATGCGATACACGACAATTCGATGCGTGATAATACGATACGCGATAACAGAACGCGTGAAGATTCAGAGAGAAAATCTTTGCGAAAAGTATCAGCGTATAACTTTGAAATCGAGCCTATTCAATGAACAGAATTTGAATAGTCGCTGCATCGGCCTTGAATGCGTACAAATGGTATGTGCGATAAACTGTCAAGCTAGCGAACCAATGAAACCGAAGAGTTTACTAAAAACGAGGAATTTCAATCAGTCAACCTGTTAAGGTCCACTTTCGGTGAGATGTAATCAAGGTGGATTCATTGAGAGTAATGGAAATTTTAATTAGCCGTTTCGTTAGCAACTTTAATTACCGCTAGTCAGCTTTCCAAGGGGTATTAACGCGCTTCTCTACATATACATAAATAGCGTTACGGACAGAATTTTCAAACGGTTCTTCCACTCTTTTATCCTTTTTTCACCGATTATTCATTTTTGTCGCGAATCGGAAAGCGAAAACGTTCGCCAAACCTGTTCAAAGTATAATTAATTCTGTGATGCGAATGGTTGTTAAGAAGAGTTAGCCAATTTCGATATTAATTTCCCTCGTTTAGTAACATTTTTCTCGCATATTCGTATAACGAATCTCTATAAAAATTATTCGATATATACATGCAGCATACAGTATGTAGAGACGTAATAGAGAGACGTAGAAAAGTATAGGAATAGTTTTCGGTCGAGGTAACTGTTTGCCACTGACTATGAGGGCACCGATACGAATCGTATCGAATACAATTTGCTTGCCGAGTGATCCGAAAGCCAGTTTGGCAACTATCGGTGGTCCGAGTGACGTTTTATGCCTGGCCAGAACGAGACGAACGTTGCGTGGTGGCGCCGCGTAAAACCGTCGTCTCGTCGCATCGTCGCATCGTCGCATCGACGCTCGACCAGGAATCTGGTGTCACGTAGCGAGACAGTGAACTCTCTTCGAACCGTACACGCGACACACGTTCCACAAATAAAACTTTCCGAATTTCCGTTCTATACTTCCACGTAAGTATAAAATATATTTTCGAGATTCTTCGTCGATTCAGCTAGACAACCTTTCAGAGTCTTCGAACAATCTTGTTCTTTCAAGGTTCTCCCTAAATTCTTCCCAGGTCATAAGAATAAGTTTCGCCTAATAAGTTTCGTTTATGTACTGCTCTTAACGATCGTTAAGATGGTTGTATCCATCTTCGACAAAATACGTCCCGATGAAATTGATAGAGGAAGCGAATCGCGGTAACGTTAACGGTATTAGATTTGTAACTCGTTCGTTGGCTGCGAGGAATTATAATATGCTTAGAAGCTCTAGGAAAGTGTGGTCGTCCAGTGGCGGACAGGAAGCCGGTTTGGCGACGATTTCACGGAAGGTGGACTTTGTGTTCCCCGAGGAAACGCTTACGAATCGCGATATAACTATTCCAGTTACCCTACCATCCGGTAAGTCGAAACTGTTTACGAGGTAAGCACGACACTCGGTATTTGCATAGTGACAGTGATTCGTTACGAAAATAAATTGCGCACGAGTAAAGGTTGAAATTTATCGTGGAACGATTTTGTCGCATTTTACGACTGATTCGGAGTAACGATATTGCTTCGCTTCCGTTTGCTTGTGCGTTTAAATACTTTTCACCGTATAACGCTACAAAAAGAATATAAAATCCAATGAAATAATTCAGCGAATTATTTGCCGATTACTCGTTTTCGGTTGCTTTATCGAGCGGTTTATGCATTGGAAATTTCTGTGGCAAAAAGTTGTCAGTTATCGAACGTACTTCGCTGTTTTCCACGCGGTATGTCAAACGTGTAAATCGTCTGTCTTAATTATAGAGTATTCGAGGATTGACAAGCACTTTGCGAACCGAGTTCTTGCAACATCGCGCACATATTTTCAGTCGCATAGATATTATACGATTCCAGCTGAAACGTTCGACGCGTTGCAAAAGTTAAAATCCGATCGGTCGTTTACTTATCGGATTATAAGTTACAGTTACGGTCTCGCAGCGCAACGAAAAGAATGATCCGTGTACCGGATCGCGATATCTCGCGAAACGAATAATCGAGCGTCTTTCTCTAACCATGAGACTTTTCCCGTGACATTTATTATTATTTCCTTCGTGTCGGATCGGTCGCTGGTATTCAAAGACTGTCAAGAAAATAAGATATCGTTAAAGGCGCACCGGTAACGTTCGAACGCGTTCGTTGCGCGTTGGCTAGAAGTGCCAGTGAAAGGTGTTATTACGAATAATTTCCTTCGCTCGGAAAGAACACGCAACGCAACACACTGATTTTACCTGAATTTAGAACGTCGCTCGTGTCCCTGCGATCGCGATTCGTTTTCAGGAAAACGACGGATTCGTTGACCACGTGGGAAATTATCGAACTTAGCGAGGAAATTTTATTGTTTCGCCGGTTATCTAACTGGTGCATGCCTCGGCAAATAAATTTCTATGCAAATATACCGACGATCCGATAAATCGTTATATTGTCTATACGTAACACGATATAACATGCATTATTTGGTGCTAGCAAACACAGGCAGGGGGCACGTACGAATATTTTTCAAGCAAATAAATCGTCGCGACGGCTTGTACACGCTGGTTATACGGAATCCTGTTTGTTGATAAACGAAGCCAGCGTCGAAAGTTCGTGTTTTTTTCCCCCTCGAATATACCGACAGAATTTACGACGAACTCGTTTCGACGATTTCACTAAGGGTCTCTTCGCTAGCGCGACACCGTGTGCCCATTGTTAGTAAGCTTTTGTTTCTTTAAAGAATCCCTTTTTGCGTTGCAACCAGAAGAGAAATTGTAAAGAACCCGTAAGAGAAAGTTTCCAACGAATCGATTAAAACCTAAGTTTCCTCTCGGTTGTCATACGGTTCGTAGACTGATACGTTTTTATACGATCTACCAGAGATTAATTTATTGTTAGTAATAACGTCGATAAGAATTGAGCAGGAATCGGTATTTGGTCGACGAACGCGAAAACAAAGCGAATAAATAAGAGTTTTAACCAGGCGTAAAGGCGATTCGATATCGAGTCGGAAAGCTCTCGAAAAATACGGGACGTTCTGTTTAAAAGCTGCCTCGACACGATCTCTCGCTGTCTCTCTCTGTACCTGTCCATGTCTCACCTATGCGATCGTGGCTATGTGCACAATATGGATCAAGGCCCGCGTCGATACTTACCTACTACTAGGAATTCCGATATTGCAACTCAGCGTTTCGCGCGCTCACCCTGTTTACCCGTTCCCTTCTCCTCGACCGATGATGGGTGCCATTGGGTGTGGATATATGCATGTACGTGTGCGTTTATCGGGTGCATGTGTCCCCGTTGCGCGTGCACTGGGGCCGAAAGAGGACTAAAATCAAGTTTGACAAACGACCGGTTGCTAAGATCGAACAAACACGACGAAGGGTATTTAACGCGAAAAGTATCGCGTTCGATTAATGAATTCTGGATCTACTAAGAATCTTTCAATTCCGAAGAACGGAAAGCAGGGAATTCGAACGATCGAAACGACCTTTAAAAGCGTTCTTGAAACAATGGGGACGTATCGTCGACGCTAGTCTTACGACGCGTGTCGCGATTTTCCGATACAAAAAAAATCTCCGTCTCTAGTTGCCGACTTACGTACTCATCATCGTGCTTTAAACGCTGAAAATAAAACGTGCGCGCATAAATTTGACCGAGTAACGACAATAACGTCCAGAAGATTGCGATGGAAGTTACGATCGCAGACTCTTCTGGAACGAAGCTTCTTTCGAACGACTAGATGAATTATCTCGTTGGCTGCGAAACCGACAGCCAATGTTCTTTGGAGCCGTGAATGCCATGCAAGTGACGTCGCATTGTCTCGAGCACTTCTGAAGAGTGGTACGCCTTCGTGGAGCTGAAAGTGGCTCTTTATTGCCCCTGTTTCTTTCCCGTTGTCACGGGAGTAACAAGAATTTTTTGACGAAAAGAATAATGTACCTAGCTAAAACTTTATTTCATGGGATCTCCAAGTAAATCTACAATTTACAGTCAAGAAAACAAGAGGTTTCACCTTGATTTTCAACTACTTTCGTATTAACTTTATAAATACTTATAAAAAGAATGCATACAGATATGGGATTCGAGAGGAATGGTTGTTCTTGCGATGGAGTTACTTTAAATAGTACGCTTCGAAAAGTTCGAGAACAAGTTAATAGCTCGCAATATTGCCACCGACGCGACGCGACGCGACGCAACGCGACGCGACGGGTATATGTATAGCGATTTAATAGCAAACGCTTGTTTCGCGTAGAAATACATGCCGTGTTGTTTCGTTGTACGAGGGCGCTTCGAGAATCTCGGATTACTCGTATAAAGTCGGCGACGTAAACGGTGCTGAAAACTTGGCGAAGAATTCTCATATCGAGGCGGCTCGACGCAAAGAACGCTGAAACGTTGGAAAATTTGTCGAATTGATCGCACCGGTAGGAGCACTTTCGCGCGAAGAATTCAGACAAGCTCCCGTTCCTCGCTGCCTCGGTTCGTTAGACGAGATAATAAGGACAAGGGTTATCGGATTCTGTGTCCTTTCTTTGGATTTTCTCGCGAACTTTCTGTAATACCGGTATGAAATCAGCTGTTCCTCCTTGTTCAACCATCTTTCCTCTCGTATCAAATCATTCCCGGAGAATCATCTACATATAAAATGTGCACGTTTAAGCAACGATAGCGCAAAATGAAGAATTTCGTTCGTCGACGTAAATCGTACAATACGTCGAGCAATTTATACCGTAGGAGTAAGGATAGTTTTATTCCTCGTTGAAATCTCTGTTAAAAATTCTATGGTTGCTCGAATATCCGAGAGTTGGCTTCATATAGCAACCCCTTGGTAAACAGAAGCTGTTTATTCCGGTCGCGTAACCCCGAAATTTCAGAGACTTTTATTTCGCGAGAAATTCAATAACTGGAAGTTTCATACGTTGAAAGGGTCGGAAAATTGTTCTCGGTAGCATGGCCACCTTCGAATCTCGATCTGTTCAGTAAGAATTATTATTACATTTTATTTAACTCGAATTATTGAAAATTCGTAAGACTGTTTACGAATTAGTTTGCAACAAGTTCAAACTAAAACTTTACTATCGTATAATAATAAAAACGATTATTCGTCAACGTTCAACAATACGATGTACGATCATTGCGTAACACGATAATACAACAGTATAGCGTTTCGCGAAAGTAACTTTATACATACATACAATATAATACATGCTTGCAAACTCAAAGCGTTTCAAAGCGAGCATTTCACGCTCGTTAAACGAACAAATTACAATAAGCTTACAGAATTGTTGTAAACCTATTTCGTTGTCGTACGATTCGTTTACAACGATGTCCTTCTTCCTCGAATAAAAATTTCACGATATTTTATACGAATACCAAAATTCTCGCTGCGTGTCGAAACGAAAAGGAAATTTTAATGCAGCAAGTTCGTTTCGAGTTGATAAATTCGATCCGTTCTTTAGAAGATATTCGCGATAATTCGAAAAGTTGAATAGTTGGAAATTTCGAAATTTTCTAATACTATGATGCTGGATAATTCCCTCGATCTTTCTCCTAGATACATAGATCACAGTTTTCGAGTGTAGAAATTCTGGCTGACCGAACCGGAATATCCCAGTCGCGTAAATGGTTTTACCGCTATATGAGAGGAAAATGGAGAAAAAGATATGGATTTGATCGAGTTAACAAATATTTGTTCGGTGATTCGAGTAATGCTTTTATGGAAGTGATACGCTGGGAGCTAAGATCGTGGATTGATCGATCGTCTATCGTACACGGGTTCTTTTGGACCACGTTTCCCGTGTCTATTCGGGGTTGATCGAACGCAGAAGCCCATTAGATGGCGAGGAACGGCGGAAAAGACGGGAAGATAAAATATCAACGTGAAACGCGGCAGACTGACGGGAATCCTGGCTAACATGCTTATCCCGATGCGGGTGAACATAATCCTTCTTCGAGACCGATGAGATCTCGGGGGGAAATTCTTGCGATCGCAGCATTTCGCCGAGCAAACGTTCGCGTTGATGTTCCAGAAATATCATATTCTTAAGATAGAAGCACATTTTGTGTCCAGTTAGAAAGATAAGGATTACGGTTAGCGAAGAACTTTCCGATTTATCGAACCGATCTGCCTGATAATAAATTCTGACGAGTGTAAGTATGTATATCGTATAATGTAGGCGAATTTTTCGACTATTTCGGATACTTGGAATTTAAATAACCTCATTAAGTGTTGTCGATCTCGTCGATCGGAATTTCGAATTTCGCAACTTTCGGCTTTTCACAGTTTCAAACTTTTCAAACTATTTTAGAAAGTACGAATTCGTATTTCGATTAAATTATTAGATTTCTTTCGTTTCCGGATGAATGATAACCGTTGAAAAAAACCGAAATCTCTGGATCGAAGTTTCGTATCCGGATTCTATCGTAATGAAGTTACTCGAACTAGCGAGTTCGGGAGAGAACAGGCAATTCCGTAGAACAGAGACAGTAATATCTCTATCAAAGTTGTTCCAGCCGGAAAAGGGACTGTAACTTGATCATTACGAGGATTTGACTGTCGATCGAGCATTTATTCGTACCGTAAGACTAACTATTTTAATTGCGTTCAAAGATACGTCGATTCCACGAAGAAGAGAGCTTACTTACAGAACCGGGCTTCCAACGAGGGATGATAATAACTCACCAAAGTCCGCAGTTAGTTCGGAAAAATAACCCAATTAAACAATTCTGAACGGTCGGTGGTGTTTTCCGCTTTAAAGGAGTATTCTCCTCCTTGCGGAAATTTATTTACCCCGATTTAGCTTGCTCGGGTGTTCCAACCTGACCCCTTCTATCTCTGCTACAAATCAACAGGCACGAAATCTGTTCAGGAAATTGCTACAACGACTCCGAAGATTTGCATTTTCTCTGCAAACAGAGAGGAACGTTTAGAGAATTCGTGAATGCTAGTATGATTGCACGCATAATTAACTGTTGATTTAATTCGATGAAATTTTGAACACGCAATGTTTGTTTTTACCATGAACCACATTTATTGTAGTATAACTTTCAAGAATCCTTATAGAAGATTTATTTCGACGAATAAACAAAAAGTGCATAGAACGTAGTAATAAATGATGTTTCAGCAGAATGGTGCATTGTACAGACGAATTATTTCGATTTTTGTATGCGCCATTGCATGCCGCACTATGCGTCGATACATTAGCTCCACCGGACGGAAATCTTTCGCTACGCAAGTTTCTCGATTCGCTTTCGACTTTGTGAACATTTTGGGAACTCGCGGAAAACTTGGAGAAAAGTTTAAAAAGAAATCTACATAACACCTAAAGAAATGCAGGTAGAAGGTAGAAAAACAAGTAAAGATAGAAGTTAAATATAAAGTAGAGAGGGTTACTGGGATATTTTTGAAGTTTTTACAGCGAAATAAAAAGGTAGCTCATGAAACGTTCAAGTATTCCCTCTACGAAAGCTCGATCGAGTTATCGGTATCCAGTTCTCGATGCGAACCTATTCGTTTCCGTCCTGTGTACAAGATCGACGACGAAATATCGTGTTTCATCCCGGGACAACACGAATTGTCCAAGAGAACGGAGCTGAGGATTTCATCGCAGGGGCAGGGTTAGCAGGCTGATATTGTCGGGCGGGATGTGGAACAGGTAGTCATTTCGGCGATGAAATCAGCCTGTCGAACCCTGCGCCGTGTTTTGTTTGTTCTCGATCGGTTCGGTGTCCTGCGAGGGAATCCTTTTTCCGTCATTCACCTGACCTGGTGAAAACTGCTGTGAAAACTTATCATCCAGGACACTTAGATTTTTCAATTGAGAATTCCCGAAGGAAAAGAAACGATAGTTCCTCCTATTTCCTATTAATGGCTTTGAACGCGTAGAATATGCTAAACGTTAACATCGAAATAATACATTAAACGGTCCGGCAAGAGAAATTCTACCGCGTTAGTCAACATCTTCGAAATATAACGACACAAAAAACGATTCGAAACGATTAACCAGCTTCCTCGCGTGCGTATCTTGATTTTCACTCTAAACGTATTTGCTGAATTTCTTCGCAGATCACAAAACCGACGAAACATAGCTAACTCCTAATTCCGTGTTATCTCGCCGTTTCAAGGACCTTCAGGTATTATTATTGTTGTTGTCGTCGTCGTTGTCGTCGTCGTCGTTGTCGTCGTCGTCGAGAAGTTATGTTGTCTGAATGCCGTCTATCTCTTCACATCCCCTTCACTCGTCTGTACACTGTCATCATTACACGAGATTAGCAGTCAATTGCGAAGTTCGCGACTGTTCGTTCGGCCGACAAGAACCACCGCAAACGTTTGCTGCGATAAGCTGTTCTCTCTATGTTTCGGAAACGACGTTGTCGGTTATAAAGTTCGCCGTTTGATTGGCTTATTCGGTCGTGAGTAGCTTGTCTCGTTGGAAATTCGCGCGATTTGCATTTCAAATTGTCTCCATAGGAATTTCATTTTCTTGCTTGCTTCCGGTAATCGTCATAATTCTCGACGAGTATTACGGAAGTTTTGCAAAAACAACATAATAAAGCAAAGACATGTAACGCCATTGATACGACCTTTATGCGAATATTTTCTCACCAATTGCCTGTCGCTTTCTCCATCCCTCCGTGTGTCGCAGAATTTTCGCGGAGCGCATTCAGCGATATATTTTCGTCCGAATATCAGTTACCAAATAATGTGAAATGTTTCACGGGTTAATGGGCTATTTAAAGTCTGAATTATTCAAAGGTTGGACAATGATTTATGACCGATCTATCTATGGAAGCTTATAATTTTACGTCATCATAACAATACATAATAACTGACACGGCCAGGTGGAATGAAAATTCGATTACCGTTTCACCAATATATCGTCGCTTCTAAAATATTTACGCTCGCGTTAACTGAGAGCTCCGCCTGAAAATGAATAATGGACACTTTGGCTCCAGTGCGCAACGAGTACAGCTGATAATTATTACGCGAGAATTTTTCACAACTTTTATTACAAATTTAAACTTCCGAACTTTTTATTCAAGTCCTTACTGTTTTCCTCGTAGATACCAAGGATCCATCCAGATGGTCGGCGATTCTCGTAAGCTCGAATAACGCGAAACGTTAAAACTGAACAGTTGGTCAGTATGTATATCCTATAAAATTATCGAAGAAATTGTGACGTTGTAAGTAGGAAGGTACGCAAGGAAAGCGTAGGTCTTATTCCGCTATGCGTGTATGTATAGCGGTTCAGAATAAACGCGATGGAAAAAAAGAGAAGAAACGAGTTTCTGGAGTCCGTCGTGTGCGAAAGGAAAAATAAAGAGAATTGTCTGGAAGCTCTCCGCTTCGAGAAGCGCATAGCCAATATTGTTTTTAAAATAGAGGAACAATGTCGATACAGAATCGTAGAATAAAGTTGTCGCGAATCTTGTTTCTTTTTCGATACGTTTCAAAGGTGCATTTGCGTAGCACGTATCCTAGCGTTAAACAGAATTATTCTGTTCGATTATCGATATCGTAATTCGGACGCACACCATGAAATAGTGTAGTAGAAATGAAGAAATGTCTATGAAATACGATACCTAGGTTATACAATACCTAGGTGTCTACAAAACACAATAACATCATTGAAATTTGATAATTGATCAAATAACATCGAGGTCGATCGCAAGGATAATGTTTAATCGAAACGCTGCGAGAGCAGAACTGTACGCGCGAATTAACATTTTGCCGCGACGTCGCGTCGATCGCGCTAATTCGGTGTAACGATAACGACCAGAAACATTTAATGTTTCTCGACTGCATCGAGATAACGTGTTTCCTTCATTGTTGGCCATTGTTTCGTACAGTCGCCGGTTATGCTCTCGACCGCCTTCGCGACATGATGTCGCTAAATGGATTTCCCCTCTTCTCGAGAGGAAAACGGGATCTTTCAACTTCTAATCGCGGAAACAATTAGGCGGTACAACACCGACAACGAGCGAGATTAAGTTTCGAAAATTGAACACGATTGCTGACGCGAAGATACGCTGAATTGTCACGCGTTCTATGTATCGCCGTGCATTCTATCGACTGCTGTTACACAAGAAAAAGCAGACGTGCAGGTCTGGAATCGTCGAGCGAACGAGGATCGTGGCGGTAAGACGGAAATAGGAGTCTCTCTTTTAATCGGATCGACGCAAGAAGCTCATTAATCTCCCTCGTCTTTCAAACAGTCTTTTCCTCTGATGCTCGATGCGCGCGGTTTCCTCGCGGTTTTTCGACTCTTTTCGTTCTTTCGTTTGCTCGTAATTATTTCATCGAATTTGCATCGTGACCGTGTATCTCGCGTCGTTCGAATTTTAATTTCGTTTCCGTGTTCTACGCGTTAAATTGATCTACCGAACGTAAACGATTGCCGTTACTCGTGCAATTAAGCGAAACGGAAAAACAGAAAATCTTACTTTGCGACGCGAAAACCAGATGTACGAACGAGAGACCGCTTTTCAAGAATTCCCATTGAGCATGCAAAGGTCGGTTGCCGATGCTCCAAAGTAAACCTGCGACGTTAACGAAGCTAAGGGAACGAAGATTACGAATGCGTCTTGAATACTCCCGTTCTTGGCTGTTCCCTAGGAACGTGTACGACGAGGGGCCTTCTAATTAGTCAGCCGGTTATCCTCTAAGCAGACGTTTAAAGCGACTGCTTCCCTCCGCTTCGTAACGTGTCACGATTACAGAACTGCCGGATTAAAGCACGAATTTCACGCTCGTAAGAAACAGCTAATTCGTTCGAGTTTAAAGCGTTGGTAAAATTATTGTTCAATCGACGAAACCGAAATGCTACGAAGCAAGGATTACGTAACGCGATGGAACACGATCGAAAGCCGATCGAAATTAATTAGAATCGCTGTGCGATCGTACGTGAAATACATATAGTGAACGGAAATGTTTACGACCTCGAAAGTTCATTCGAATGATCGACACAGGCTATAATCATGATCGAAATCAAATCGATTAAAGGAGAATGCTTTTGATCTTGCTAGAGCGAGAGAAGGGTTCAATTTGCTAATTAAAGGTCTGAATTGTGTAGCCGGTTAAAAAATTACAGCCGCAGCAAACGAGGAATAAATTGAAGTGTATGCTTTGGCGGGCACTTAAAGTCACGAGCAGACGATGTAGCTTTAAGTCGGACTCACGAGCCACTTTGTTCAAAAGAATGTAACGAAGTTCATTTGGTGGCGTGCAGAGTGCCGGTAGAATTCAGTTTCGTGTTTAAGAGGTCACCGATGGTGGCACGAGTGAACTCGAAGGTTCGCGGAATACTCTGGAAACAGCTTCGAGTAATTTCTCGGGCAAGCTCTCGGCCGAGCACCATGCTGAACATTGGACCGTTAAAGATGCAACAAGGACCCACTCGGTGTATCCTTGCCAAATTCCTACTCACCGTTCGTTCCTTCGAAACCCTACGAGCTAACCGATTCTCAAGATTTTTCGCAATTTTCGACCGCTCAACAACAACTAGTCTTAATTAGGAATAATTTAACGCGACATTTTCTGCGTTTATTCGAATTTCAATAGCGTTAGGTTAGGGACAACTAATTCGATCGGAAGGAAAACAATAAGAAAGGGATCGAAAGAATGATTGTAATTACAGTTTGAACACTTCGTTGGCTAGCGTCTCCATAAATTCAGAAGGAATCGAATCTCGTAACGGATGGGGAGAACCTTGAAAGTTCGTCGATAATTTCACCTAATCCGCTCGCGTTTCTGCACCGTTCCTCTCCTCGATCTTCGCTTCTCGCTTCTACTGACCGGTGTAAATTTAATAAAGCTTCTCCTTTATCTAAATGGTCCGTGATTCGCACGATACCCGCTGGTAAATACGACGTCTCGTTTAAGGTCTTAGCCAAGAGCTCGTGGAGTTCGTTCTTCGTTATCTCTATCGGCGATTTCGAGGTCGAAACGAGGATTCCACCGAGCGTAATCCATTCGAAGAAGAATGCACCTCCTTCGCAACACTCGAAAGAACGATTGTCCTGAATTCGGTCTCGAATTTCTCGACTCGAGGCGAATTCTATTTCCCCCTCGAGGTTAACTTTCTTAACCTCGTAGAATAGGTATCGATTTTATCGATCTAGAATTTCCTTCTAGATGTAGAATTTGCTTCTGGAACTTGTCGTAAACACGTATCGGCAAAACGAAAAAGTGAATTTTTCGTCGAATCGCTTTATAGCGAAATTCCTTTGGCAAAATCGCGTTGTCGAACACGTTCTGCGACAACCGTAGCAAGAGAGGTACGCTAGTTCGTTACCACGGGACAGAAGAATCGAATGATCGCGGATACGGCGTAAATTTTCCGCAAAGCCGATAATGAACGAGCGTTAACGACGCCTTTATCTCGGAACGACGCCTAGTGAGCGCCACATACAGGTAACTTCATAATTCAAGCTTTATCTCTGCGACTCGATGCGCGCTCTTTTCGCTCGGACGATTCCCAGGCGATCTCTGGTTGCCTCGTAAAATCGTTTTATCGTTCTCTCTGTGAATCGGTTGAATTTTGTTGACGAAATTCCTGGAAAAACGTACACGCGTGAACGCGCGCGAAATAAAGAGTGCGAGATGTAAACACGCGTTTCGATGGGTCCCGAGATCCGTGCTCTGTGCAGTCCACGTCTTTCCCTCGAAATGGAAACGTGGCTAGATCCCTCGTGTTCTAGAAAGCAGGATCGTCTTATGGAATGCTTCCAACGATTAAAAAGCACAGGCGAACTCGAAGGAAATAAAACGTTCCGAACGTTACGGCGCTGAAAGTAGTACGAGTCAACGATGTACGCGCGGGACAAGAGTAAAAGGTAGAAAAGAGTACCCGAATCACGGGGAATAAAATTCCTGAATTATCTCCAGGGACTGATTTGCATTCGAAAAAGAAGAAGAGACCAGGATGAAAGGGAACCGGCTAATCCAGGCTGGAAGAATGACGAAAACATTACGTACAAATGAAATTGAGAATTTGCATAAGTTTCGCCTCGTCTTTTCGCGCTGGCTGCTCCATCGTTTGGTCGAGAAAAAAAATTCCAAAGGCGGAAACTTATGCCTGCCTTTCGAATCGTTCCAAGGAGACGGTCGTCTAACTAATGGACTTTCTTGGTCAACGTTGCTCCGTTTCTTCTTAGAACTTTAACGAACCTTTATCCGTTCCAGCACTCTTTCGGTCGACATAGTTTACTGGAATCTTAACGCGATTCGAACATCGTCGATCCTAACAACGATTATAAACGTTGATAAACTCGTCGCGAATATTTCACGCGTTTAATAGTTACACGAGTATTCTACGCCGTATATGTATCGTTCACTCCATGTCCGATGAAAAAATTTCTGACACGTGCAGTACAGGAAAATGTACAGTCGCTTATTGAGAGTGAAAAACGTGCGGGTTAGCCATCGATTTTCGCCGATGATAAAAGTAACCGTAGAGAAAGAGAGGGAAAGAGCGACGTAAATGTGCCCTCATCTTGTATATTATTAATGCGTTTTGTTCGCTATAAACATCGAATGAAACGTGAAATTACAAACAATGATTCGCGCAAGCTTTTCATTTTGTTACTCGTTCAATGAACGTATTTCATATGAACCCATATATTCCGCTGAAAAGTAGCGAGCCATGGAAAGCGACGACAAAATCACCTCCTGTATACGAAAGCCTGTCAATTTTTTCTCCGACAAAACAACGAACAAGTGCGAAATGTAAATTAAGCACGCGTTCGCGAGAATTTAACGTATTTCCTGTTCGATCAAACAATAAATATTCGTACGGATAAAAATCAATCCGAGGGAAAAAGTTGACGCTACATGAAAACGATCGTTTAAGGAATTAATCGACGATTCAGTTATCGAATTGTTAACGGTAAAATTGGTAACGGTAACCTGGTCAGAAACGAATAGAGGTTTCAACATTTAAATTACTTCCGAAAGACGTTCCAGTGGCCGAATAACGCGTATAGAAACGGAAAGAAGTGGAGAATTTAACGAGAGAAAGATAGGACTGAATACCCCAGTGACGTTACAAAGAGTATTCTCAAAGAAAATCTGGATTCTTACATTTGGCAGCATTCCATTTCACAGCGCCGCGCCGACTAGATGAAAGAGCCGCGAAGGGCTTGTGTTAAAGAAACGACAAAAAAGTGGCCTGTCTGGAGGTGTCCTTTTAAAACAGAAAAATCCTCGGTGTTCTTTCAAGCTGTCAAGCTCGGTTGAAATTCAATTACAATGAAATTTCTAGCTTCCGTCGCGATTAATTATCGACGAACGCTTAATCGCCTCGTTTTCTTCTCCGACATCGAATCGGTTATTATTCGGTTCGTATAGTCTATATCGATTCAATTGTTAGAGTACCAATTGTTGGGGTGAATTTCTCGGTTAAAAAATTTGAAAATTTCATTTCTGGTTGAGTTGTCCGTTTCGTATCTCGTCGATGTACTCACGATACACCGCTGATACCCGCGAGGCCTTCGATAGGCGCTTTATTACAAATTGTTTTATCGAATTTTTAAGCAATCGCAACGATACAGAAAGCACTTATGGTAGTCGCGAATCGTGAGCGATAATACAGTCCTCGCGTGTTTTCCCGCAATCGATCACGTAAAAGTCATCCGTCCTGGATTTATTCTCGCGAACGCGCAATTAAAGGGTGCGCGTAGCAGATTATAAACATAATTAACCGACACACGCGGGTCTGGCACGATTGCTCGACGCTGCTCGACTCCGATCCGAACAACGGTCGATCTGCAGCGGCAACAAAAATGCTAGCTGCGGTAGCTTGTAAATTTTCACAGCCGACAAGAAATGAAATGCAAATCACCGGTTTGCCAGGGGCGGCGAAAGTAAGTCGAGACGCGTACCGACGCTACGATAAAACTGGGCTTGCACGATTTAATTAACAATTTAGCAGCCGTAGGTAACGCGGCCAGGCTTTGCTATTCTCTCCTCGGGCTGTGCCACGTCGTGCCACGTCGGACCCACCGGGGCACACGGTATCGTCCTAAATGAATTTTCATAGAGCCGATTCAGCTCGAGTTTCATAGTGTGCCAAGGATTTATAATCGGTTTGATTAAACTACCTGCTAATCCGAGCTAGTCGAGTGGAGTTGGCCGACTCGCGAAAGGAATTATTTGCCAACGGGGTATCCTCGAGCTTTCGATCGGATCTTACCCGCAAGCGCCGTCGTCGAGTCACCACGAATCGGTTAGATTAAATGAAGTATCGCGCAATGAAGATCGATCGCGACGGTGTTTGTAGCTAGTGCTGAAATTGGCAGATTCGTAGATGAGCTTTCCCCGATGAAACACCTGTTTCCTGTTTCCTTTGCTGATCGATTGTTCTTCGTCGTTCATCGCCGTTACCTTTGATTCGCGTTGTATAATACAACGATGTTCCGACGCTTTGCCGTATAGTCACAACTCGTCCATTAATTACTTAATTGTTGTATAGAGCAAAGGACAACGTTATCTTATCCTGTTATAACGTTCTACTATTTCGTAAAAATATCTTATAAAAGATTGCCACCGTTTTCGACGAGCGTCGAGTTCGCTAAAACTGACAATTAGAGGTCGATCAATGGACGACCGTAGAGCGATTTCCGCGAAGAAGTCTTCAAGAATCGATAAAACAAATCGGATCATGGAAATCTTCGCGTTACGGGCGACGGTTTCAATCCGAACGCCTCTATCTTCTCAGAAATTACCGCCAATCTTATAATCCAAAGAAAATTTTTCTTGAATCGTAGTGATTTGCAAGCTTGTAAAGTTTACGCAACCTCTGTGACAATTAGATGGTCGGTCGTGGAATTTCGGTCGAAAGCGAATCGTGAAAACCGTTCTCTAAAGCGATGTTCCGTGTCTTCGGGAATATTCGTGCAAACCTCTGCGGGTATAAATCCACGGCCTTGTCTGGCCGGTCGCCTAAATTAATCTTGATTAATCCTCTCGGCTGTTCCATCGGTTCGTTGAAGCGATCCGAAAGGCGAGAACGATGTTCAATGATCGCTGGTTAAAAGGATTTTCTGTCGTTGCTAGCCATTTCTGGTAGACGTTAATGGCACCTAAGACGTGTATGCCGAGGTAATTCATTTGCATATAATGAAGGATCTTATTAGTTTGTTAAGGGCTGATCGTGCTCCGATCGAACGTTCCGAGTTTCAAGTAGTAGCGGCTGTCACTGGTCAGGCACGGATCCACTCTTGCTTCTTTCGCCGAAAGTTTCGGACGATTTTTCGAGAATCAATTTTTCGACTATTCTTAGTTTTCTTTTTAGCTTTCTCCTTAGGTTTCGTGATTACGTGCAAAAGGTTACCGCGACACGAGGTCAATACGAGCAGCGATATCGCGCCGTATTGATGGAACGCGTTCGGAATGCGAACGTAAATGTAAAACTAATCGGTTGAAATTCTCTTAACGTCGAATACCCTCGGAATTTTTTCCTCGTTTTTATTCCACAAGTGGCATATTTCGGTTGTACGAGCGAGAATCACAAACCGCGAAATAACCTAGACACTTTGTTGCATTAGAAATAAGGTTGCAGTAGGTTTGTACAGCAGAGCTTTTTTCCTACGAGTATTATGCAAATAATGCAGAAGCGAGAACAGGGTTTGGACGACGCAGCAAACGAGAAATCCACTTCACCGTTGTGTCTCGCTTCGTAATTAAAACGAATAACCTTATGTAATTACATGTAACGCGGCATGAGTAACTTGGAACTACCAGAGAGGCTGGTCGTACGAAAATTAGCTCGCACAAGGAAACGCTGTTACATTATGGAACGTACACGGTGCAGGCGTGAAAACTGCGTTGTAATCGTGAGACGATAGCCGTGTTCCAGTCTTAAGGGATAGGGTCAGAATGCTCGTCGATCTCGAGGGTAATTGAATCTTTACCAGTTATTCGGTTATACGGTAGTAGCCCGCGACCGATAGTCGACGTCGGGACAAATATCTCGAATTTCGTAATTTTCAATTTTCTCGAAACTAGGAATCTTCGAATTTCGGACTTTCGCTATCGTACAGCTGATAGCTAAGTACAGTTTTTGAAATTTGCGAAAAATTTTCTAGTACGTCCGAGCGCGACGCAAAGTTAGACGGCATTAGCATAGGTGAACCGTTCGCTTCTCATCTTTGCCCCGCTGCGCTGGTCCAACGTCGTTTGTTTCGGGAAGTTAATTAAACGTCAGGTTCGCTGTGCATTCGGTTGACTAGCACACGATGCGAATAGGAATTCGTCCAATTTTACCGGCGAAACGTCCAAAGGGATTATTACGGCCGCGTACCGAGACACGCTGCTACGCCCTTTTGATTATTGCGAGCGAAAATTTTCCAAATACTCCCTGCTGCTCCACGAATATCTGCAAACTTCCTCCGAGACAGAGAATCTCGTTAAAGCTAGCTAGTCGCGCTCCAGACTCGTTCGCAAATTACTTATTAATTTGGCAAAACGCTTCAACCTCCGCTCCGGTACGCTCGCTTGACAAATGTAGTTATCGTCGGTGCAGAGTTGTGCTCGTGCGAGCAGCGCAGATAATACAGAGCGATAATGCGAGATGAACGCGAATAGTCGCTAGCGGAGACGAAAACTACAACTAAGCTTCGCGCGTAAATCACCGTGCTCGTTAGCACGATTTGAGCCGATTACCGTTCACCAAAGAGATTTAACGGTCACGGTGGTATAATCCGCGCCAGATTAAGACGTACACGGTGTACCAGTTTGTCTAGAACACTCGGATACCTGTCTTTGCCCGGGTATTAACGGACGAAACTAATTCGGTTGGTTTGCTCGAGATCGTAGACATGTACGTTTCGTTAGCTACATCTTCGACGATACGTTCTCGTTTTCGAAGCATGACAGGTCCGCGTGCTCGAGAGCGCGCGTTTCTAAGGACAATCATTTCCAACCGTGGCTGTCTATGCTTTCGCGTAAATCACTAGCACGCGTAATACTGCTCGTATTACGTATTAATACCGGATCCCACGCTTTTCTCTTGTTTCCACGTTGATTTCGTGGTCGCTTATATAACCGGTGAAAGTATATAATAAGACAACTAGCATAATCGATTAGTCGAGGTTCGAGCGTCGTTGTTTCTTGCTCGTATCACGCTTTCCATTCCGTTCCGCCGACAATGTAGCTCGGTTTTCGGTGAAATTACGCGGACCGGGTGTGACGGTGCGTCGCTGAAATCGCATCTTTTTGCGGACCAGTTCAAATACGCGTCGAGACAGCTTCGTTCCTGTTCTTTCGTTCGCGTAATTACACCTTTTCGATTTTTTTTTTTTTTTTTTTTTTTTTCGAAAAAGAAATCGAGGAATCGAGTTGCACCGAGTTTTACGAACAAGCGAATCGGCAAAATCTCCTTTACGTTCGCGTTTTCTTTCTAGCAAAAACATTCGCCGCGATTCGAAAAATAAGAAAAAGGACGAATTTAGTTGTCAAGCTGATAAGTATTAAATTGTTTACGGTGAGCCGCAAATCGGTAACTGTGTTGTAACGCGATCGACGATAAAAGTTTACGTTAGCGAATAGGCGAACGTTTAAGCCGTTTCTTACCGGCGTGTAATTATTGTTCTACAAGACACTGATATATTGCAATGGCCAACAGCCACGTGTTTTCTTCCGCGGTCCCGATATTTCTTGTCGCTTTCGGCGGTCGTACATTTTCTTGGTTGGCCTGCTTTTTCCCGCGTTGGCTCGTTAGGCTGGAAAAATCACTGCCTCCGCGTGTCGCGTCATTCGCTTTCTGGCCAACGAGTTTCGCCCTACGATACTAAATGCGCGCGTGTAATCTTCGTTAAGAGAGCGTCTGGTTTCTTTTCTGTGTCGCTCGGGGCCACTTGTTTCCAGACAACAAGTGAAATTACGGTCCGATGCGATATTAACCGACCTGTATAAAAACTTTCCGCTGCGCGCTGCACGCTCTTCTCCTCTTTGGGAGTAGAGACGCGCCATAACAATTTGTTCCTGTCCAAATGAAAAGGAAGGGAGACGAAACCGTCCTGCGAAATAAAATTGTTCGCTTGTTGCCGTACATGCAATACGCTATAGAGAATAAGCGAGATGAAAAGAACATCGCGTTGAACGGTACATCGTAATTACGTGGAAGACGAAGGATCTGTTCGCGCAACAAAATCTTATGGATTTCGTCTTCAAACATTTCCTCTTCTTTCCTCGCGTATCTACAATTACAGAGATGTAATTTCGTGTACGGTGCTTAAAGAAATTGTAAACTATGAAATTGAACCGATGGAAGTTCGCGTCTGCAATTTTCGTTGTTCTTTATTTGAAATTTCACCTTTACCTTTGCTATTGATTCCAGTTTCTACCGATATCTGTCGTCCAATTGCATCGACTGTTTCGAACAACTACGTTTGTACGCTTTGCGAATGACTAGAATGCTGCTTCAAGTTTAACGGACACGAAATAATTGCACGCGCCGCAACGCTAATTCGCGCACACGTTTAATTCAACGATCCTGGCGCAAGTCCCAGTTGAATCATTCGATCGGTGTTCGGCTGGCAATCGGCTGACCGTCGTCGTAATCGGTCAGTGCATCCTATCATTATTTATGAAAATAATATCCCGACTAGTGGCGTAAATTTGTGCTTATCGCGATGCCGCCATGTTTCACTGGTAATGCGATCGGTCGCAGTTGAAAGTTAATGCGATCGATTTCAGGATATCAGCCAATTGACGCGCAAGGCGCGAATTATTGCTTTAACGAACCAACTACTCGGCTTTCGTTCACGATTACCGAATACATAAAACGGACATAAGCGTGTTCCGCGACATTTTTTCTCCAACCATGCGCACGAAATTTAATTGTACAATTAAATATGTATATCAACGTTTTTCTTCCTTCGGATAATAGTTGTAGAGTAGCTAAGTGTATTCCTTGAGGGCTATAATCAATTTACGGTCGCGTTAAGCGCGTAATCGAGAAGGGATCATTCGTTATGAAGTTAGCCGGGGTATCTTAACGAGCTACACTCACTTAATTCCTAGTAATAGTATCGCAGCAGTCGTCGAGGTAACATCCTTCAAGATCCGAAAGAAGAATAAAAGTTGATCTTTTCAACGTTTCTCCCGAAGCAGGCATCCTTAATTTACAACGTCCTTTAAGATCTTGACGACCCTTTACTTCCAAGGTTCAAAGCAAAGTCGCGTCATATTTTAAAACGCGAAAGGTAAAAGTTGCCGAAGAGTATCCGAAGAAATCTCTGAGAGTGCACGATATTCTTTACCGAATGGCGTTATTATCGCGAAAAGTAATTTTTTAACTTAATTTTTTGCTGCGGTCACCATACCTCGTAATTTTGTTAAAAAACTTGGGATTATCGAGGTTCACCGTCTCGCTACTGCCTCGTTCGTCGCTTAGAGAGACGGAAACCGAAGATCAACAAACAGGCAATTTTCAAAGTATAAGAATTTGTTTAAGAAACATCGCGAGAAAGCTTGTCGAACGAAATTTCTCGCTCGAATATATCCACTTCGGACGCGGAGCAACAGGACAAATAAATAAGCATATTTCTCGAGCAAAAACTCTGAGATTTCAAAGGAGCAACATTTTGCCAGCGTCGCGCGTCTCGTTTCGGTGCGTGTGCAAATGGGTAACTTTTCAGCTTGAAAAGTTGGTTGAAAAGCAGAAGCGACTCGTAAAGTCTGCAAGTTCGGCAGCTGCCGTCGGTAAACGACGAAACTGGCTCTCTCGAAGGCACTCGAGGGGAATCTATTCGGATCTTGGTCCAAGCCAGATCCTGTCGAACGAAAAGGACTTTTATATCGTCGAAGCGCGAATCGTCGTGGTAATTAAACTGATCGAACGGTCACGGACACCCTGCAATTAGTTCGGTCCACCATACATCGTCGCTTCGATGGATTCGGCGGTTTCGATGGATCGATAAACACCTTGGTTGCTCCTTGATAAACAAGCCGTGCAGAACTGACTGGACGCGACCAATCGATTTATCGATTCGACCACTCACAAAGGAAGCTTCTCGCGTGCTTCAGAACGGATTGTTCGAGATTATCAGCGGGAAATTCCCTGTAACGTGCTTCATTAACGCGATAGGCGATGTTCATAAACATTGCTCATCGAATCGGTTGAACACGTTGACCGGAACGGTAGAAATGCGCGTGACTGGAATGGAAGAAGATAATACGCGTTTATGCGCTGGAGATTGACGCGTTTGGTAAGACGCGGCGAGAATTCTGCTTAACACTTTGACCCAGAACGTTTCGTCCTACTCTAGAAATTACATGATTTTCGTGTTCGAGGCGAATACCGTAGAGAAACGAGGGATCCTCGGTTGGTTCGCTTGACCTCGACAAATTCAAACCTCCGACCTCTTACGGCATTTTCATTCTGACTCGCCGACTTATCGATCGACGTTCGTCTGCTCGGTACGATCGCCGCATTCGCCAAGATTTAATCAGACAGAAGAATTCCCGAAGCGACGGAACGAAGACGAGACGTACAAGAAGCCGAGAATTAGTTTACGTCGCGCGACGACGACAGTCTGTGTACGGTCGCCCGCGACGAAGATGCGTTCGGCTGGGAGCTGTCTCTTTAAAATTCGTTCGAGCGGAATGGAATTCTCATAATTTCATTGGACTCGCGCGTTTGCGTGTATTTACGCGAGACGAAGGACCCGCGTCGCGCTTTCGTGTCGTTCGCATTGTTTGCGACGTGTTGGCCGACGTGTCGCGTACAAAGGAATAAAAAAAAAAAAAAAGGCAAAGGGAAAAAGTAGAAAGGAAAGCTGCGCATTACGATGATGAAAGAGATTCACGGGACCTCGAAACGACTTCTTTTCACGCGGCTCCATCGGAAATGGAGTCAAGAGACGGCTTTGATTGAACTTACTTTCGACATCGCGCTCTCTATCTAGCCGCTGTACTCTCGTTACGTTTTCGAGTCGATGCCGAGACCGACACTGTAATCCACCGGTAGCGTGGCCAAATAAAAAATCTTGCGAAATACAGGCAATTGCGATGGATGTACGTCGGTGTAAGAGGATAAAAGCATAGACGCCGAGCAAACAAAAGCGGATCGAGCACGAATGATCCAGTTATCCAGTTCGCTGAAAAAATTAACTGGGAGAGAATGAATCACCGAAACCTCGAACGATACTTTTCTGTTTTGTGATCTTGTTTACGAGTTGTAACGTGAAAAATTGCATATCTATGCGTTAGAACATCGTCGCAGTTTGTCTTACGCTATACATACAAGTATAACGGATAACGAGTTAAGAGTATAGCTTTAGTCGATTAAACGATTTGCGTGTAAGACATAAATCGATCTAAAAAGAAATTAGCGCATCGAGACACGAAAGATTTGAGAAAATTTCAGCGTCTCGGAGTTAAAGACTCGTGAAGGACGATGTTGTCGGGAAGGAGCAGTCGAGACGACTCGGTGGACCGTAACGAGAGAATTTCTGCCAGTGACGTTGATCAATGCTTTGCCAGCCATCGTCACCGGTATTCTACGGCCAGTAGATCGTGAACGTGGCTGGCAAGACATTCAGCAGGCGTCCGAAACTGCTTACAGAGTAACGCTAACGATCTAATCTTTGTCAAGAATCGCGTTCATCGAGTTGCACAGTCGAATTTATCGTGTTTACAGGTTGTGCTCCAAGATCATGCAGTCTATTTTGCAGGCTGTAGAAAAGATACACGAAATGAATGAAATTACTTAATCAGCAATAATTGGCGGGTGGAAAGTTTAACCAGCTGACGATGCAGACTTCTATCGGAGAAGCGAATCGTAGATGTAGATCGTAAGACGTAAAGTAAACTCGATACGTTGCGGCGATATCTGCTTACACTCCGAGTAATTTCGAGATTTCGGAGAAACGTGTTTATTTCTCTCTATCTATCTGTCTATGTATCTATCTATCATTCGACTGATTAAATATACATACATTAAATACATCTCTTTCGAACATTTGAAAAGTTTTATTTCGCGTCGCGTCGCGTCGTCTCGACAGTTCTAAAAAAGACGTTAACGCTAAATGGAAACCGACCTAGCTATCGGACACTTTTATCCGACGAATCTTGTCCACTATCGGTACAATAATATATGTAAGTCGTGCACGTGCGATCGAAAATCCAAAGGGTAGCTTCCGAACCGTGAAAGATCGAGAACTAGTCGAGTTGTCGACGAAGTAATGGAGTTCTCTTTCTCTCTTTTTTTTCACGTTTTCCCTCGAACACGCTGCCAACGATCGCGTCGCCTTTCCGCTTGACAATTTCGGTTTATAAAGCTTGTTCGACGAGTGCTTTTATCGCGATTCCTCTCGCATCCACCGCAACGATTCTATAAATAATCGCAAAGAATCGAGGAACGGATGAACGAAACTCCTCGAATGCGCGCGAATTTCAGAAAAGTTTATCCTTCCTTCGGATAAAGCCAACGAAGGAAACTCAATTATGCAATGAGCAGATTTTCTGCCGCGTCGCGTTGAAAATTGAAGCCGTGTTGAGAATTTGAAGGGTACCTCGCTTTGTTGACGAGACGCAATTCTCTGCTTTGTCTACGTTCGCCTAGAAGTTTGTTGCTTCTTGTTGAATCCACTTGAAACTTGCCTCCAGTGTGTTTACAACAGCCGGAGGAAGTTGTAAGGCTATGTGTCTTGGACGGTGTATTAAATTGTACGAGGATCTCAGACTACGTCTCAAGCTTCCATGTAATATGTATATTCTTTTCGTTGTCTTTCGATGAAACGTTATCGTTCACCCGAGATGTAGGAATATACATACAGTCATCCTCACGGTTTCTTATCTCTTAATTCGGACGGTACGAAAGTTTGTCAAATTTCGTATTCCAATCTTCGCACACCCTCCTCGTTACGTACTATTTTCTACGTTGCATTTAAAATGTCAACTAACGTTACTTTTCTCGAATATCGTTCAATTAAAATTCACGAAACAAAAGTTCATTCTCCCGTGGAGTAGCCATTTTCCTATCTTCGAGCACGATATCTGCAAGTTCGGAGATCTCTGACCCATTTTAGAGGGAAAAGCGAGCAAAACGCTCGAGAAGCGTGGTGTAGCTCGAACTGGCGCCCGCTATCGCTGTTCAAAGATCGTTCGATCTTGTCTGGAGCCAGGGAACGGGATCGTAACCACGCAGGAACAAGATCGTAACTCATTTCGAAGCGATAACCGGCGTGTTCCGCGGAGAGCGGTTACACACAGTGTGTGGTGGCAGTTGGTGGTGAGCCAGGTTCACGTAGGATGTAGAAATAAAGAAACGAAGGGGACGTTGACGAATTGCGCGGGAAATTGAGGAAAAACGCTCATTCCCTGTTTCTCCTTGCTATCTTATTTATCAAGAAAATATTCGAATGCAAGGAAAAATCGAAGAAATGAAATATGTCGTACGACAGGAGTAACGAGATGGCTGATTACAGACGGACGATTACGGAGGGTCGACAATGACGAAGATATTGTATAGCAGAAACGAGCCACAAAATCGATTACAGACAATTAATATGTATGTTAGCTACACGAATGAATTACTTCAAACTACATTCTAACGTGGTTACTGTAGTTACCGAGCCAGTTAAAGTAGATGAAATTCATTCGAAAGCGAGTAATTAAAATCGTTGAAGCGTTATTGCGGTTACGAGTGCACTTTGCAAGCAAGAACAAGCAACGTTGCCCGTATCTGTTCAAAGAAAAGTACGGAAGGATGCTGCTTCTGGACAGAATAACGCGAAAACGGTACAGCTACCTACCGACGCAGCTGGCAAGTAAATATGGCTTTGGGAATATAAAATGAGCCGCGATAAGCATGCTACAAGTAACAAGCGCGCACAGACGGAATTACACGTTAGAAAGGAATGTATTCCGAGCACGAGTTCCCGAACCAAGCAGCGGGAAATCTGTCCGAGGAAACTTCGGATTACGCAACTCCGCTGATACAAGAATCAAGCGTCGCGTCGCGTCGGTTTGGTTATTTCACCGGCATAGCGACCGTTCGCTAATAATTCGATTCGTTGTGTCGTACCGAGTACGGCTAGCTGCAAACGCCCTGGAAATAAGTCCCGAGTCTTCGTTTCTTATTGGACGAGAGTAAACATATGTGTATCATATACATATGATGAACCTCGAGAAAGTGATTTTTAACTGCGTTAAAACCGTTTACTTTCCTATTTGCCGAACTAGCGTTAACGAGTAAAGAAGGGGAAGAATCGTCTACTACGAGAAAGTGGAAATAATTAATCGAGAGAAGCCAACTTGTCGAAGACAACGGACGAGAAAAATAAGGTAACTAGGAAGAAAAGGGAGGCGGAGAATAGAGAAGCGAGAAAAAGATGTTGGGAGAAGATTGCGAAGGAACGACGCTCCATGGCAATGAAATTGACGAAGTTGAGGGAAAAGTTGCGAAGTAACGGGCAACGACAACACGAGAAGTAACGTGATAGTCCAGTTGACGCGTACACGAATGCAGCCGAAGACGGTCGAGATATTTGTCTTACTTCCAAAGACACTTGCTCCGGACAAAATTGAGACAAAAGATATAGAATCGCTCCTGTTCCCGCGAGCCGTTAAAAAGGCTGAAACGATAAAAGTTGAAAACTACGACGGGAAGGGAAAAGAATTTGTTCGTAAACTCGTGTTGACTTATAGGCAATCACGATATAAATAGGAAAAATGGGCAACTGCAGAGACGAGTTTCGATGGCTCTTCGCGCAATCGTTATTTCGCGTTTTGATAATAATCGGAGTTGAAAAGTTCGGTAGGTAGGAAGGTTTCTTCGAAGGAAAAATTTCATCGGTTTCAGAAAATAAATGCTTCGTATGTAGAATATTAATGAAAAGAACCGATGCACAGAGGAATTGTTGAAAAGAATCAACCTGCGATATCGAAATTCCTAAATTCTCGAATTCCAAAAGATATCGATGAAATAATTGCAGAATAACGTAAGGCACGCAGCGTGAAACGTTCCGTACCGATAACCGTGTTGCGATTCGATATGGCGCGTCGAAGCGGGCCGAAAACAAATTATTCGACACGGGTAAAGTGTCCGATTACGATTGTCGCGAAGGTGCAACTACGTTAATCAGCGTCACCGACGAAACACGTATTAGCTACGCAATTATACGCGGAAGATCGTAGCGAGCGAGAGGAGAGGAAACGTGTCCTTGTCGCGTATTAGCTTGTTGTTTAGTGACCGTAGTTAGTTCATTATTGTGCTCTGGGGACAACGGTGGAGGATGTCGAGGAGATACGTCGAGCGTCTGCGAGCGTCGCTGGCCCGAGAAGCGAATGCAGATCACGTAGCTAATTGGTTGAACGGTCCAAGTGGCGAACCATCGGTGACACGCGGTTAGGTTTGCTCTACTTGGGACACTGGCCGAATTTGTCCTTCGCCGAAATTGCATCGTTTCGTTAATTAAATTGTACGATCGGTCGAGCGTGCGAAATATCGAGTGCAACGTTACAACGGAGAAAGAGATACTCCTCTGACCACCTGTAGGGCTAAACTTTCTCCACGAATGAACTAACTTCTAGAAAGCACGCGTCGATGTACATACGCGTATCGCGAAACTCCAAGTAGTTAAGCCCTCGAGTATCACTATAGCCGTTCAATTCAAACTTTCGATGGAAATTTTTAATTAGTTTTCAAATCTGATGGAACGAGCACAGATTCTATAGTTGGATCAATTATTTCGATACTTGCGCGAGCTAAATTTTATCTCGGCTAAACTTTAAGACATAAATGATCTAAACGTTCGAGATAACAAAGTGATATAATATGTATGTAGAACTGTGCGTTGTAAGATTTCGAAAATTCGAAGAAGGTAATAAGTTGTTTCAAGGCGAAGTTGATACACTTCGTTCCATGACTCGTCTCGAGCCTGTTACAAGCTTTTTCTCGAATTTAACCGATGCTACCGAATTCGATTCTAAATTCACTATCGACAAATATTTACCGACGATTGCAAACATATGCAAATATTCTAGCAAGATGGAGGAAACTTGGAAGAAGTAGAGAAGTCCCGTGATCAAACAAGCTTCGCTGTTTCGAATTGTTTTATGCAAATAACGTTGCATCTTAAAGCTCCTTTAATCGCAATATATTTTCAATTTCAAATCGGTTTTCGTTGCATTTGCATTTTTAATAACAGAAGTATACACTGTACCAGAAAGTTTCAATGTTTCTATTAATCGGTAAAATTAGTATTAACTGTTCGCATTTTTGAAAATTGACATCGTTTCTAACTTGAACGGATAATGATTTCTTTATCGGAGCGGCTTCGGTTATTTTGACCACTACATATAATCGGATCGTATTCGATTTAGAGCACTTGGTTGTTTCGCGGTCTGGTTTATTCAGATTAATTTGCAGCAGCCAGCGTAACTAGAAGTCTGCACGCGGGAAATAGCGACGTGGTCGGATCGAGTTTAAGTAGCGTTTGGTTCCACCAAGTCGAGTTGGCTTATCGATTCTGACGAACGAACGAAATTGCGTTCAACTAATGCGGCAACTTCGAGACCAACACGCGAACCGTTAAGTGATTTAACTACTATTTATTCGTATCGCGCTTGTTCCGCCACGAAACTCAGTTAAATGGCTTTTCCCTCGTTCTCCTTGGATTCATCGAGGACCTTCGTTCTTTTCCTTTGAAATTACCCGACAAGTTTGCGGTGAAACGATTCAATTTTCCGTTACTCGAACGTAAACCATTTTTACAGAGTATACTGTCGTCAAGGATCACCTGTATTCGGCATTTCAAATTAAAATCTTACATAATCGAATAATTTCAAGTATAACATTTTTACCGCTATTATTATACTCTCCTCGACTATTTTTTATAGAAAGTTATCGTTTCAGTTTTTTCCCTCGATTCAACAATTAATGGATAATATCAGTTGTTTTAGCCGAATTTACAATACATACATATAATTCGTGCAAAATAATCGGTATCTTTGATTCGTTGTTACATTCTCGCTGCATTCGGGTGCTTTTTTCAATAGCTAACAAAGCAAAGAGAATAAAGAACAATTGTTTATTTGCAGCTGTGGCACTTAACGGCTAATCGTGAAAAATAGAAGACGAATAAACGAGATACGATCTCCTGCATGATCATCGTGGTAGAGAGTCGAACGATGAAAAAGAAGATGAAAACGATCGAGACAGTGGCAGTTTTCCGCGCGGCACGGCGCGGCGTCGCGTCGTGTCTCGATTTAAACATAATCGAAATGTTTCCGAAACCGTACGTGACCTATGTATACGATCGCGTCCCGTTTCCAACACTCGTTCGCGTTGTGTCTCGTTGGTATTTCGATTTACCAGCAGAGCCTCCAACACTCGTGAAGCCACAAATTTACAAGGACCTGATCCGAAACAGCGTACAAGTCCTCTGTTTGCATTCGACCGAATACCTCACGAACCACCACCGACAGCTACCTGGATTACGATTACCCTCGGCATTTCCACTCGACCAAACTTTGTCAGACGTGCACTTCTTCTCGGTCTCCTTCCGAGCGACGAGATCTCGAGCAACTCGAGTGCTCGTCGAACGTGGATTCCATTCAATCGAGAAACGCCTCTGATCGCACACGTTCTCTTTGAGCCTCTGCGCTGGCTGCTGGACGCGCAGAAATTGATACAGGATTCACTTCCAAAAGGAAAAAAAGGGAATCAAAAAAAGTTGAAAAATTATCCGCTCGTTCATTTCGACTATAATATTTACAAACGAAATAGTTCGCTCAATCGTCGTATGAACATACTCTTACTAGATAATCTCTGATTCTCGATGAATATCTGGTCGCAAACATTCTTTCCTATCCTACTTTACCGATCGATGGCTAACATCGTGTAACGACACAATTGTGCCGTGTCTTCTAACGCGCATCTGACCTATTTCTACTATCGGTGACTGATCGCCTGCAACGATATTCTTCTAAATAATTTACTTCTAATTTACTTCTCATTTACGCCTGACTACCTACTGTCCTAATCCACTGATCCATGGCCCACCGTCTAAGCTCATATTCTATTTGGATTGCGCCTGACCACCCACTGTTCAATTTCACCGATTATCCATTGTCCGACTACCTACAGCAATAATCTCCGGGTGGTGCCTAATCACCTACGGTCTATCCTCGTTACCGATGACTGGCCACCTACTGTCATATGCTACTGGTCCTGACATATTCCGTTGTCTTTATGTCCAACTATTTGCGGCTCTGTTCTATCTAGTCCCGTCTGACCACATACCAACTTGTTCCACTGATTCGATCTCCATCGAGAAAAATCCTCGAGTATTTTTATTGAAATAAAAGTTAGCAGAGATAAAGCTTCGATTAAGGCGCGTTCGAAGCGCGAGATAAATTTTCGATGCGAAACAAACGAAGCTGTCGGCGAATCTCTCCGAGGAATTGGCACGTGGTTCGAGGTAAGTAACGCCGGAAGCGAGAATCAGTCGCGTCTAACTGTGTCCGAGGAGAGAGAGAGAGAGACCAGTCTCATTTTCCATAGCGAGAACCCCTTGCGGAGCTTCATGACGGCGATAACCGTCGACCAGCGGTTTCCACCTCATGAATTATTCCGCGCATACGTGGCGTTTGCTCCATAAACTGTCGACTGACGTCTCGAGCGGCTATCTCGATTCGGCACGATGCATTCGATTCCTCGTGATCGTCAGATTTCATGGAAAACGTTCCTTTTATTCCGTCCACGAAATTCATCCACTTTCGTCTCCTTTCTGATCGACGGAGAAATCTTTCGTAAAAGTAGACATTTTTTTATAGATCTTTTTTTTTAAATCTTTGACTTTAGCGTCAGGGTAATGACTTTGCCACGCGCGACGATAGAACCGAAGCTACGAATCGCGAAATGATAACGGTCTTTTTTTTTATGTCTTTTGCCACGATGAATCCGGAGTGTATATCGTTAAAATGATTTTCCGCGAGAAGAAGCTAATAAAGACGAACGAAATAACGATCTGTATCGAGCGACGAATAAAACGGCGATAAAGCGCAGCATCCTTTACGAGTTATCGGTGCAACGGACTTTTTTCAATCGACTTCGAGTAGTCCTTAAGAACGGGGGTTTGTAGCTGGTGAAAACGTCGACAAGTCTGGTAAAAGTCGTAAATACCCGGTATTCCGGTTCGTCTCAGGATTCTCCACTTTCGGTCGGCATCTAAATAAACCGGCCAGCAGGTTCCCAAAGACCCTAGACCACTCGAAAAGTTTTTAGACGATTTGTTTCCGTGTGGCTTGATTCATTTGTCGGAATCGCGGGAAAGTCGAGTGGTCTCCGCGATGAATTCGAACGCCATTTCGTTGACCGCTCGAGCTAGAATCCAATACTTTTTACTTGGAATCGTTGATTTGGAGGGCTTCGATTGGCAGCCTCGAAGGTTCGAACGACCGAGTAATCGCGGCGTCGCGATTCAACGAGCTTCGAGAATGAAACGCGTCGATTGTCAGTCGTTACGACATCGATTATTATTATTGTTATTCACCGTAGTTGACGAACTGGATATACAATATAGTACCCTAAAGATTTGTTACGCTCGAACCATCGGCACCACTGTAACTCGGGGAACTGGATTCGAGAGGGTGCTTACGTCATCAGCAATGCGGTTCGAGGGTGACCCATAGATTTTACTCGAGGGTGGATGGTAACTCCGACGACAGCTTATACCGTATATACCTAGTGTTCCATTCTGGTTTACAACCTCCGAGATATTCTGACAATTAACTAATGACTGAGTTTTCGTCTTCGATCTATGCATTCGATAGTTTTTCGACAACGTTATCTTTTATTAATCTTCGCGACTTCGACTAAATTGCGATCGAGGTTCTGTCGTGCTAACGTACTTTGTTTTTTACGCGTAACCAACATTTTGTTGATACATTGCAATGAGATTTCTCCCGTCGCGTCGATACGTCGAATAATATAAAACACCCGGTATAACGGTTTATGTAGGTGGACGTCGACTTAACTAATCGTGGCAACGCGGGGCTTCCCCGGCTTCGTTCGAGTCTGACCCCGCACGGATCGCACGCTGCATGGTGCACGCCATTCCATGCGACCACGACGTGTTTATTAGCACTCACCGACGGACTTGTATCTCGCTGGCTGCTGCCGTACGATTCGTCGTGGCTACGTACGGATGAAATCGGAATTTCCTCTTCGGAACCGATATCCTTTCCATACAATTTACTCGCGCTCATCGACCATGTCTTTCGACTAAATCTTTCATCTTGTTAGTATCTCGCTTCGTCGTAGAGCATTTGCTCGTATATTTTAGATTGAAAAATTCTTTAATAAATAATTGCCGCGGTATTCAACGAGGATTTCTGCATGGTCAGCGTGAACGCGCGTGAACGCGCGTGAAAACCGCGTTAAAGCGCGATTTATAATTTCATTGTGCGAACAATATTTCTGCGGTTATCCGTCCGCTGTACGAGATTCTACAATGGCAACAACCATTGTGGAATGGACCGACGAGCCGAATTACTGGCATAATCAAATGACAGATCGGTACGCTTTTGTGCTTTCAACGTCCTACCATGGCCAGCGTTTCAACGGGTAACTACATTATTCCCGAGCACTTCCTACTTCCCTTCATTTTTCTACCGAGAACATTTCGATAACGTTCATTTTTCGAACGTTCGTGCGATTTTTACGAACCGACAGCAAAGGACGTTGGTGCAGACAAAACCGAATCGCGCGTTGTCCTCGAACTATCGTTTCTTGTCCCTGATACGATATCAGAGACACTTTTAGATTTCTGCGACATTCGATCCGAGCGATAGGGCGAACTTTCAACCCCTTGTACAGTCGTACAACTTTCAGCAAGCTATCAACTTTGTCTTCTAAACTCGGAACGTTTTTTTTATCGTTTACATACACGGACATATACATATGTATACTAAGTACACGCATGAAAATATCCATAAAGTTTGTTTTCAATCTTACACCGTAACATAAATATTCGTATGAAAACATCGTCTTTCGGATAGAAACACTCGAAAGATCGTTTCAGAAATTTCACGCGAAAAGACGCGAAGGTCGGAGGAAAGTGTAACGGTCCTCCGGGAACCAGACACTTCCGGCCAAAGAATGCCAGTCACGTAGCGAACGTTACCGTGAGCATTAGGACAGTTTTCTAACCGGAAACTCCGTCTCTCGAGTGACTTCTTAGCTGGAAACGTAATTTCATAAGAGGAGACACGCAGGTCCAGACGAAAGTGGAAAGAAGTATGTCAGGAAGAAGGAGACGTCACCGGAGAAGGGAGGATAACTGCACGATTATCCGAAGCCTCGAATCCTCGTGACTCGTATTTCTCGAGTACTAAATCCATCGGAAAGACAAGCCTGGGTCGACGTAGCACACGAAACTGGGACATTGTTCGCCTTCCCCTTTCGTCGATTGTCTTGCTCTCCCGATTCTCGCAAAAGGGCTCCAACATAACTTGCTTTCGTTAAAATCCTCGTAAAGGAACGAGTTAACGGACGATCGCGAAACCTGTAGCGTAACTACGATTTACTAGTCGAATTGTAGAGAAATTCGTGACACCTTCTTTAAAAGCCTGTGTCGAAAGCGAAGCGAAATGAATAAAGGCAGTGAACGACTCGCGGTAAAGCTTCGAAGATGCTTGGCAAGAGCCGTTGGCAAAAAATGCTACCGAGAATGAGGAGTGCGCGTTGAAGCTAGTCTTCAGGATGTAAAACGTTGTCGAGAACGCTTGCTGCGACAGGAATCTCTTAATACCTACGGTCTGATGCATCGTCGTCGTAACGACCGAGATTCGAACGCGGCAGTCTCGACAAAATCGATGCGTTGCGAAATACTGCTTACAGAAACGAGATTAGAAAACGGTGCGAGTTCTGCCTGGAAACGGATACAGCTTTGGCCTGTTCGTATCGCATTGGCGATACCGGCGAATCGATATTTATCCGCGTGGAATGCATGCCTCGAAATTGCTAATTTCGAAACACGCGGCTCCTTACGTTCGGATTTCAACGCGTTTTCCGGCATTTGTCCGCTGCAATAGCTTGGCGAATCTACTATACAAGCAGCTCGATACCATGAAAACATTGAACAAAGCATAAACGAAAATTATATTAATTTTACCTATCCTTTTACGAAGTACGTTTACCAGAATGCACGCGTTGACAAATCGTTCTCATTTGCCAGCAATTAATCCGGTAACGTTAACGTCTTGCGCTGCATGCAAATTACTCCTTCGTAGCTTAGGTTGTAGGTAATGTACATCGCAGTTTCGCGTGCCATTTTCTACGGGTATTCGCGAGCAATCGTTGCTCGTTCCTCTAAAGCCACACCGTTATTGAATCTCTAAATTACAGCCGTGAAAGAGACGAGTAAAAGCGAGCAGCTAGACGCGTCGGTAACCCTTAGTGGGAGGGTGAAAGGGAAAATTCGAAGTCGTATTTACAAGGGATGTACCGTGTCTGCAGAGAATCAGAAGTGCTACTTCGAAACGCCCGTCGACGGTAATGGCCGGCTCGTAAATTGACGCTCTTCCGTAATTACGTATAATTAACAAAGTAGCCATTAGCGGCTTCTATTTAATTGGATTATCGCCGCGAATGTACGGCGACAAACCTGTGGCGTTGAGCGATGAATAAAATTTAACGAATCGCGTTCGGCCTTCGAGTTAACCATCGTTTTAATTAAATAATCGCTATCGATTCGTTAAAGCGCATTTTCTTCCGATCCTACGTTCGTCTTCGATGAATCGTTTCAGAAGAATTTCAGTCCCGGAACAGTTGCTAAATGAAAATTTGAAAATTTCCAAAATGCTGAATGTCAATATCTCGAAATTCGGAAGACTAAAAGTTCTATCGTTGAAAATATACAGATGGCCAGGAGATCGCGATGATTTTCTCTGGTTAATAGGAAAGGGAAGTATCGAGGGTTACGTTTCCCGTTTGATCGTCGCGTCGAGTCGAGCAACCATTCGAAACCCGCTCTGTTCGGTGTGCTGGAAACCAAGTGGAATAATCGTCGACCACTTGGCAGCGTCAGGACCAGAGCAATCAACCAATTAGCAACTTCTCGTTCATCTTCGATTTTTCTTGTTCTTTTCGACGAACTCGCGAAGCCACCACCACGACCACGGAAATATCCGAGGAAGATTCTGTTCAGGTACATCGATCTAACTCCCACCTCGACGGTTATTCAGATTATTCGCGGAGAATAAAGGACCCTTTTCACGGGGATTCGCGACGATACGCCTCTTTTGAAGTCTTATTCGTTGGTCGCTTTGTATGGAAGTCGGGCACGGAATAACTGTAAAAACACTGGCTTTGAGAGGCAAGTCGAAAGGCAGACGTAGAATTCGTAAGACAGGCGAAGTTGGCGCGAGAAAGTTCCGCGCTGAGAGGAGACGAGAGTCGAGAGAACTTTGCGAACTTGTCGACTACGCTCGAGGCTATTGACGAGGAAATCGAGAAGCTAAAAGCACGCGTACCATGCTCGTTAACGATTAAATTCACCGGGAACATCCAGCAGGCTGCCATCAATTTTTTCGCCAGAAGTTCGTTCTTTACGAAACGGTTGTCGGAAGGAAACGCGCGTACAAGAGCGATTTCGAAACAGTTTGTCTGGATGCTATCGTTTTCGGCCACCCGCTTACGTACGTTACTTTGTACGACATGCCGCGATTTAAGTGGTTTGGCGTGTTGCCCGTAAGGAAAAGGAGATCTTCTCGGGTTGTTCGTTAGTCGATGAGCCAGCGGCTTGGCCATTTTATCTGCCGTCTCGACGCTGGTCTTTGCTGCCCTCTAGGCGTAATTTACCGTTACGTAAAAAACTGTTAGTCCGAAATTGAAGCGTAATATCGGTGGAAAAATTCGTGGAATAGCTGATAGAAACGTGTTAAACGTGTAAGGAGGATGAGAGACAGTTTAAATTACCGAAAGAAACGCGTCACCCTCTTCGCGATTGCTTTCTTTTAATTCTATTAAGTTCTCGATGGCTCGATGGTACATATTAACGGTATTAACGATACGTTGACAACGTTGAGAAAATTCGGAAATGTACAAATGCTAATTTCGCAAAGCCGTACCGTGAGAAAACTGCGAGACTCCTTTTCGACGACAAACGCTGTTTCAGCGATTCGACAGCAAAGTCGAAAACAAGTCGTTGGCAAGTACCATTTCCAACGCGATACCACCCCGATGGGGTCTTTTACGGTTTCCCGTAACGGCGCATCGCAGCGGCAAACTTTTACTTTTGACAGTTTCGACTTGCGCGGTATTAAACCGAGAAACACCGGCCGCCATAATTCTTACCACCTTACCATTCAGCTCGCTGTTCGCTAACTTTTCTTTCCCTTCGGGCATCGACTGTTTGTACTCCTCTCACGATACTCGGTTGCTCGGTGTTCCTTGACAGGAGCCAAGAGTTTCTCTCGGAAGGACCAAAACCGTGACCACGTTTCTCATCCGACAAACAAACACTGAAGATCCTCCACGACCATTGTCCGCGAATCGAGGATGACTGTAACATTTGTTCAAAGACTACATATTTGCAGCGTTTATCTCGAGAAACGATATCTTGATATAATATATGCCTTGGCGGTATTTCGCGGTCCTGACACGCGAAAAATGTTGTAGTCGAAAACGTAAAAAAAAAAAAAAACGTGAACCTTTTCGAGCGAAAACTTTTATACCGACGCGACGTTACGAATGATCGAGAGGAAAAAGACGACTATAGCACATTTTGTGTAGATGCACGTGAGCGAAAATTTGGAAAATTCATCGCCAGAAAAATGTCACGTACAGCAATTATTGCATCCTGTAGCGCCCATTTGTTAAAAGCTTCGAATACAAGTAGAACTCGCTTCTGTAGCGTGAATCGTGATTTAATGTTACCTTTCGCGTTGAATTTACATTTTTCGCTTCGGACGATATTGGCCAACGCGAAAAATGAAAGCAAGAGGATACCGGTTGGTTGATGGCATACGCGTTCGATATAATCGTGTTTGTAAGAGCATGCACGCGCGTTATAAAACATAAGTTCGTGGTTGTCGGTGCCGTTTCGTTACGAGTGGCTCGCGTATCGAATTCATCGGACGCAGAGATTTGACCACTGGTTACTTTCGACGAACGGTATGGACAATAGACGGATGGAAATGTTTTTCGATGAATCGTTCACGATGATCGGCAAAAGTAAAATGGTGTAAATTCGGCTTAACGAACAGGGGAGCTCGCGATAGTTTCAATAAAAGCGTCAAGTGACGCAGAAGCAATAAATCCTCTGTGGATAGTCGCGGGAGAATTGGTTCCCAATGGTGGAGGCGGAAATGGGAACGGAGGAAGCGGAAATTCGAATTTGGCAGCATCGAGGATGCGGACGGAAGCGCAAAAAGCCGCAGGCTAGGTTTCAGGTATGAATTCCAAAGGAGCTGAGGGAACGATGATACCTCTTACGCGCTCGATTTTATCTTATTTCCTCGACTGTATCGAGGTACATTCGAGCGCGAACTCGCGCATTTTCTCTTACGAAGGTCTGTGCGCGATTTAACTCGTTCCCTCGATGCTGTTGCAGCATCTTTTAAAATGGTTCAAGGCATATCCACCCGGGAACTGTCTCTTTGTTCTTGTTCGCGAACACTCGACGAAACGTTGCTGACGCGTCCGATATCGGAAATCGTGAATAAACGATTATTCTCCACACTGATAAAGATGACATAATATCATATAGGGTATCTCGGTTTAACGCGTTCACGGATTATAATTAATCGTTTCGTACGCGTTAAAATAGATAAAAGTCACATTCTGTTGCGTGTATCTAAACTCGAATACGACCTTTTTAAATCATTCTGTATAATGAAACGACAAAGCACAGGGGCGATAAAGTCACTCGTAAGTCGATGAAAGAAAGAAGATTGCACCTCGAGTTGCTTGTCCTGCAACGATGCAAAATTGTTGTTATCGATTCGTATTGGATCGGTCGATACGTCCGTTACGTTTTAATTTCACATCGCAGCTCGGGGAATTAACTCCGATTTCGAACTGTGCTTCAACTAAAACTGCCTTTCCGTGATAATCCATCGATCGAGTGCTTTCAGCGAAACGAAAGCTGAAATTCATTTCTGCGGATAAGATTAACGACAATGAAGCTTCTTTTCGATTCGCACGTTCGATTTTTTTTACCAAATATCGGGTTGTTAATTGTTCCCGCTCGAAGGGTTCATCTAGCTTACCTCGAATCGTTCGTGTTCGTTTCGTAAATATTTTCTGATACATGTATACGTATGTATATCATCCGCAATCGTTATTTTGAAATGTTCATACTTTGGATGTATTTCGTTCGTCGATGAACGGTGCGATTGGGAGTTCCGAGCCGAAAATCAGAAACGGTAATAAACGTTTAAAGCGGCGCTAATAAATGGGCATACGGCTAGGAGATAAAACCGAAACGACGGGATAAACAGGAACCGAAACGGATAAAGAGCAGAGGAAGATCGTAAAGTGGGCGTTCTGGGAGCTAACATTTGCGAAGCGAATAACATCGAACAGAATGGCCTGTATGACAACGTCCGTTTCGTGGGCAAGATATCCGGACTAGCAGCGTATCGTTGGGCATAAACCCACCCACGTAATTGCTTTTCGGAGCACCCACGGGGAAACCGTTAAAGAAGCTCGGTACTCTATCGATATCGTCGAATACGCTCGAATCGACTCGATCCCGCTTCACTGTGCGATGATGCGTCGAATTTTCGACTACGCTCTATCGAATCTACGGATAAGTTATATTTACGAATTGATCGGGATGTACGCGTTGCGCGTAGGACACGCGCGAGAACGTTCTTCTTTCGGAAAGATCGTGCTAAGAAATGTTTGAAACCAAGAGGCGTGCTCGGAACGATTCCGTGTTTCCGCTTGAAAAACGTACGATGACGAATGTACGGCCGTTAGGCGTACGTATCGGATCGAGGAACAATTTCGTGCGAACGTTCCACTTGGCTCGTTCCAGCTTGCCGGAAAATGCCAACCGCCGCAATATCGGCGCAGCAGTTACGCGAAAAGCCGGTCAGCGAGATCGAGATTTATTCGTGAAATTGAGAATTTGCTGGAACACGAATGGCCATTCGTTGGTGGTCGAGATTGCATACATCAGCCATCTTTCGACTATTTTGCCCCTATCTATCGTTTTGTCCTTTTTTACATCGCTACGGATGTTTGTATTCCGACAATTTCCTATTTCTTGTCGCGAGTCTGTTTCGTGCGAGTTTCCAACAAGCAGATTCAATATCTCGAAATCGAGTGAAACGCAAACTTTTCGAGGAAGAAATTCCACGCTGCCGCAAAACAATTTCAAGATTTAATCCACCCACTCGGCGATTTCGTTAACCGGCCAGACGTTGTTCGAATAGAGAATAATGCGATATTAACGAATAACCGGAATCGATGGCGTACACGGTTTTGCATTTCCGCGAGGAAGTCGGTGAAACTTTCGTGATTTATGCCGTTGAATTATTTCGCCGTACATTAATCTGACCGTGGAACTTCCGAACAATTTCTGTTCACGGGTAGACGCTGCATCGACCAACATTTTTCGGATCAGGCATGTTTTTTCCTTCTACTAATAAGAAATGTCTGTGTATTTTACAATCGGCTACTCTAATTCGTCTCTGGATTTCTCGAGAAAACTTTGTTATCTCGATCGATCGAGCGTCGATTCGAAACGTTGTTTCTCTATCGATGCATAAACTAAACCAATAGTTTCTACGGAAGCGTTTCCGTCGGCGAGTGTAAAGTGTCCAAGTACTATGAAAGTAGTTGAACCCGCGAGAGAAGTTTTGCCCACGGAATTTTAACCCGGGGAGAAAACCACGGCGTGGAATAATGGCGTGCGAATGGAGAACACAATGACTGGTCGAAGCCGTAATTAGCAAAGTTGCTGGCGTTTCAAGGAAACTCTGTCTCTCCCTCTTTCAAACTCCGCTGCTTTCGTCAAATTGACGGTCGAGACGCGAACAGAGAAAGCTACGTTAACTCGTGCAAACGAGACAGCAAGTTGTTCGAGAAGTCGGTGAATGGGGAAGAAAATATTTTAATTTCAATTAATACCGTGCCAGTGAAACACGGCTAGCTTTCGGAAGAAACAATGAAAGTTCTTCCGTGTTCATTTCGCGTGACGTTAAAGGAACACGATTCTCCAAAGAAGCTTTTCTTTCGCGTTACCAACTGCGGGAAATTGTTCCATTCGTTGATGACGCGACACGACACCACGTGGCATCGTGAAATTGTTAGACGAAATGAAAGTTCTGCTCGATAAGCAAAATAAAAGCCAGAGTAAGTTCCCGGTGACTTTTGACTGTTTTCTTGATTAATACATGTACAAGAAACGTAACGTTAGATAATACTTTTCTTTCGAAATTCAACGCGACAGTTACAAGATCGAGATTGAAAAAATAGCTCGTTCGATAAGTCGCGATCGTTGCGCTCGCATTTTCCTTTGATCGTGGTATAAGTTTGAACGAACACGATAAAGAAGTTAAGAAAAGAGGCATTTACCAATGAGTCCTGAAAAAGCATATTCTCCTCTCTGCAACGTACAACGAATTGTTCGTTCGTGTAACGACCAAAGTTTCCGTTGGTCACGGACCGAGCGTTTATTGGGTTTCGTCGATGGCGAGCAGATCAGAGGACCGAGGTCGCTCGAATTTGACAACATTGAAATTGATAAGTTCACGAGAAGCGAGCCGTTCGTCTCGAACGGTCAAGTTTGTCGGAGGTATATCCCGTTCAATTCGTCAAAGGTGTAAAGTTCGCCGACGCTGAAACGCGATAAACCGATCGGTTCGTCAGCTTGTCCGATACGGTTCACCCTTACGCGAGTTCGATTCGTTTAACTGGACAAATTGGAAAATGCGAAAGCCGTAACAAGTTTGCTAGATCACTAGCTACGCGTAGAACGACCCACAGGTTGTACGACTAATCGTTGTCTAATCGATCGAAAGTCCAGATAATAGACTTTCACGATATTCGATGTCGATCGTGGATCGAAAATCCTAAGTAAACTTGTTAATTGTAAAAACAAATGTTAAGTATCCGAATAAATTGAAATTTTCCAGCGAAATGTAAACGTCGAAGGAGGAATCGGACAGTCGAGGGTAACTGTAGGTTATCGACACGATTCCGTGTTGACTTAGGACCAAGAGAAAACCATATTCCATATTCGGTTTAGCTGGAGAGAAATCGAAGAACGCTTTATTAGCACTTTCGTGGAACGAGTAGAGGTAGAACGTCTATCAAGATCGTTTCGTTAGGGAGAGCGTAATCGCGACGATCCTGCGATTTCGCGTTGCTAATGAGCTATTAAGCAATTGTGGACCGTGTTCCTTGCCCGGAGGACGAGTTGCAACTTCCCGTTATGCAGAGATAAGAAGTTCCTTCCTGAGAGCATGAAACTTGTTATTATGGTTTCGCGGTGAGCCTCGTAATTACGATTATCGCGGCAAAATTTTAGGCAAATTAACCCCCTTCGCGATACTTTATTAACGCTCTAAACTGATAACGGCAACCTAACTTACGAGCGTCATTTTGACGTCGTTCGGTACGAAACGAATGAATCTACTATCGGTAATAACCTATTATTCCCGTCGCTCCCCCCACCCCGTGCACTAAATTATACAATATCAATCATTAGGCGAACGCGCGTCGACCGCAAATCCCAGCGAATACTCGGCTACACCGAATCGCGCGATATCGTAAAACAATAATTTATTAATCGATCGAGCGATAACGGGTCACTGATGAATCTACGGAACTGACAATTCAGCCGCACTTAGATCGAGCAATAGTATTATCGGTCACGGTCTAGCGTTACGTATTTCCCTTGGGTGCCGCTTCGAGATCGCGATAACTCGGCTTCTGGCGACGAGCCCACCTACTATACCAGGCTTACTTCCAGCGACGCGTCAAACTCGATTTTCACCGCTTAAACGATCGTTCCTAGGGATTACAAGCTGCGGAGGACAGGGCTGACAACGAGTGGTCCTTGCCGAAAACTCGGTCGAGAAGCTGCGCTTCGATCGATTCGATACTCCAAGTGGATGCAACCTTTTATCTCGGTACAATCTTTTCGCGATTTTAAGTATCAAGATTTAATTGAACCCGGTTCAATTCGTCGCGTCTCGTTTCGACTCGATTCGACTCGACTCGAAAAAACTTGACCCCATTCTGATCGAGCGTTCTTCGATTCTACACATTTCGATATCTCTTACAGATCATTCGGACCAGTACAAGTTCCCCGATAGCCCTCTATTTCGACAACTGCGTCTTCCTAAATGTCAGCATTTCTTTTTCATCGACAAATCGAATGAAACTTGAGAATCTTTTGTTCCGTGAAATCCGTATTCTCCAACTATGCGCATTCTCTGGTCGAAAAGGAGTCAGCGAATAGGTGTTTGGGGCGCGGAAATCCTCGGCGCGCTAATAGCGAGGGTCACGATCGCGAGAAAACTGACAGACAACGATTAAAGCCGCCTTCGTCCTCTTGTCTCGTCGCGTCGCGTCGCGTCTCGTTTCGTCACGTCGAGACGTTATTTTCTTTCAACGTAGCTTCTTCGAGATCTTGGATAGAACGGATTTTAATTCAAATTCAATGGAACGTCGCGCGGCATTTATGAATCGTACGCGTTGGTGCACCGCGGTCTTATTCTTCCCTCGAGATAAAAGAACGCTCGATTTTTTCATTCTCTTCTATCGAGAATCTTTTGGTTCGAGAAGTCGGTTGTCTGCGAACACGATAGCATCGAGGAATCACAGTTTACAATCGACTGCTTGGGAAATTTGAATAATACGCGGAATAAGGAGCCTCATTATCGCCAAGATTCTTTTCCTTTTTTTCTTCTTTCTCCCTTTTTTGTTCTTTTTCTCTTTTTCTCTTTTTCTCTTTTTCTCTTTTTCGCGCGAACGGACCACATTGAATCGTCGGTGGAGAGAAGACGAGGATATTCTGTGGACACGTTCGACGGAGAATTGAATGAAACGGCTGAAAATACTTATACATTTTACATGACGAAGAAATGGGAAAGAAAAGAGGGTCACGGAAGAATGAAGTTCGATCGAAGATTTTCTTTCGACCGGTTGCCCATCGAATTCCTTGCTCGAGATTCGTTACTTACAACGGCCGACGGTGAATAAACGGGTACAATGGTGCTGGTTCGTTGCTCGTTCCGAAAGCTGGCAAACTGGTAAACGATTGTTTCAGACTTGGAGCTTTTTAACCTAGATTCGGATGGAACGAGCGGTCACCGTTCAAAACGTCAGCCAACGAAGACTTGTCGGATAATTACGGAAGGAACTTCTTAATCCCGTTAAAAACGGTACACGTCTGCTAGGATAGACCGGTAGAAGTTTCTCGGCAGAGGAGGACGAGGGAAGAAGGAGAATTCAGGTTCCCTCGGACAATTGCTGCGACCGTTTTCGAGCATTTCGAGCCGACGAGAGGGAAATACGATGCTTGACACGTTTCCGTAGGCGGCAAATGAATTATACTCCGGCTAGAATTGTTTCGTTGTCTGCTATTTGCTTTTTAACGTCTGAAGGTCCATTTATATCCGTAGACGTTGAGAAGTTACAGACATGACAGTATCGCCGGGAATCGTACCCCGACAACGAAAGGTGCAAACGCGTTTTCGATACATAGTCGGTTTCGCGAGAGAGCGAAATCGGGAGAAAGAATTTTTCGATCGCCGTCACGATCGAATTAGGCTTTAAAAAGATACTTTATCACCGATTATTGCACATTCTTCGCGTATACTTTCCACCAACTTTTCCGTGTACTCGTAGTACGTAACCTGATATCTCAGCTTTCGGATTTCCATTCGGAACTGTTTCGCCGCGTTCATGGACTTCCCCGACAAGTCCGTATATCTGCTAGTTTACACCAATTAAGGTTATCTGGTGTTAACGCGTGTTATCTCGGTGTAACATCGGTTCGTAGACGCGTTACCGAAATGTATTCTACGTTTGGAAACCAGATGCTTTCTTAGTCCCTTGACATACTTATTTGTTAAAAGCGTGAAAACTTGTTCAAATTGAAAAACTAAATTTCATACAAATAACGTGGAAATAAAATTATCAATTTTTCCGGGTTTACTATAATTGGGCTGTAAAGCACGTACAGCAGAAGATTTAGGCGGCGGTGTATTACGGAATTTCGTTAATGTAGATTAATGTAGATTAAAAATGGCTATTAAACGATGAAAAGCTATGTGTATGATAATCACGAATACGTGCCACCGATCGGTAAAGTATTGAAATGAAATTTCGTACAAATTTCGTACAACTTTATATTCGTGTCGGGTAAAAGCGCATCCGATGAAAACGATCCATTAATTATTCGTATTCGTTTCGTAGGCAAAATAATGGAAAGAAAAATGCAGCATCTCGCTCGCGATTAATTAAAAACTAGCAGCTGCAGAAGTTGGCGAAACGCGATGACCTATCTGTCCCAGCAAATTCCATCAAATAAAAGTGACTGCTTTGAAGCGTTTCGTTTTTCCCGACCACCTGAAAGAGCAATTTTGTCGGTTAAACTCGTTCTGGATGACTCTACATCGTCGCAGTGCTTCAAAAGCGACGTCGCTGCAAGACGTGGATTAAATAAACGGTGCCGAGCTAAACAATTCCGGCTAAAAGTAGTCGAGGTCACGCGAAAGCTGGACTTTTTAAACACTTCGCTTTACAGCTTAGAGAGGCTGTCACGTTTTTTGTGAAATTAGCATAACAGATCGGTAATGACCCATCTCGCGTTTCGAGTACGCGAAGAAAGGTTCAGACACCGTGTAATGCTCGTCAACGATCATATTCGGCGCTTTGCTGTAATCAGTTATCACGTGCCATAGTATGTATACACAGCGTCCGTAGTTTTTCGCCGTGAACGTGTACCTGATGTAACTAGCAGTCAGCGTGTTAATTAATGAAACCTTCATCGGCGTTAAAGCGAGATTCCTTTGAATTACATTAAACCTGAGCCGTGACCGTTGATTTCGCGTCTTCTACCACCGCGTGCAGAATGATTGAACCGTAAGGTTTCATCGTCGTTCGCTCGCTTTATCTCGAATTAATGAGCTGCTCGCGGAACAGTCGGAGAGAATGCGTTTCAATTAAATCCGTACGAACGCGAGTAGGCAGCGCCGTTGTCGCGTAACAAATTACCGATAGCAGGAACACGCTGAATTTCCGTCTTCCCTTTCTTTTTAACTCGCTACGACGTCGATTCGTATAAACTTTCGATATTTTCACCGACTACTTTTCAATTTACTCGGCATCGATTAAGCAAGTCGGGTGGATAGAATTGTAGGGAAGCTGGCAGTGAAGCGCTTGTCATTCGCTTTGTAAACCGACTCCCGTTCCGCAAGCACGATCACCGTGGTCTTTGACGCTTTGGTTCAACGACCTCGTCGACACGAATGATCGTCGACTCAAGTCGGAAACAAGTAATTGCCCCGTTCGATTGAAATATACGTACAAGTAATCGATCTATTTCTACGATTATCCTGTTTTTCTAGTTATAAGTCTAGTTATAATTCCTAGTTATAAGCTTTAAACTTCCTGTATCATTCGCCACTGGCCTTTACCTAATCCCTAATCGTTCTATCTTCACTGTTTGTTATCCAATTTCTAATAATCCTATTTTCACGGTGTTAAAAATTACTCTCGGCAAGGGGTTAGTATCGCTCGAGGGAGTAACAAGGAGAGAATCTCGTTTCGATAAGGCTCGAAGTTTGTCCGGAGAGACCGTGTGTTCTGATAGTACGGCTAACTGTTATTAACGATCGCAAGAGCCATCGGGGGGTCCTTTTGTTTCGCGTTCAACCGGAGACTACGTTCTCCTTCTATGCAGAGGTGTGGTTGTCGTTCAAAGTCGCATTAGGAAGCTAGGACAGCGAATAATCGGAGACACGGAGGTCGCTTGCACCGGAGTATATTGAGATTCCGAGAACTCGATAAAGAACCTTGTGCTTTCCTGTCTCCGCGTGCTCGTCCAGTTGTACGCTTTCTGATCCTAGCGTTCGATAAAACTGCGCTAACTGTTCTCTGCACTCCATCAACATCTTGCGAACTCGGACAGAACAACGTTATTTCCTTTTTATCGGAACGCGTGAAATTTAACAGATCCCTTAATGACTGGCCAAGGCATATTGTAGAAAATAAAAATAGATTTGCCTGATAGGCTTGTTAATTTAAAGATGTTAACAGATCGCGAAGATAGTAATGAAAAATTGTTGAAAATATTCGAGTTCTTATGCTACTACACGGCACGGATACGTTCGTAGAAAGATCAACAAGTGCTACTGCCTGATCAATACCGTGTCATTTCACTTGCTCGACGAGAGTAGAATTTAAGATCGTCCCCAAAGGGGTAGGTCGAAGGGTTTCAATGTTCCTGAAAATGCATCGAAACGCATCATTTTCAAGTCCTTTCGAAGATACGCATCAGCAACTTCTGGAGTATTTTCAAGAACGAAAGAAAGCTCGAAGGGTAGATTCGAAATCGGAGAAAATCAAACTTATAAACTTGAACTCGAAGCCAACTTGCACACTTAACTATTGAAACAGCGGTGACTGGATCGATCTTGACCCGAATTGTATTACGATCAGACATTCGAATGTGCGAACAAATGACGCGATCTTAACGATACTCAGAATTGTCCGAGTGTTTTCGTTTTCTAATTATTTAATCGAGTTGAATTTCATAACAGTTAAAAGTTTTCGTTTCGCTCCTGCACGTTTAATTAAGGGTTCGGGTTTTGTTGATTTTACAGGTGCGATCTTCACGGAAGATCAGAAGGACAGTCCGTCGGAGCTGGCGTTCAAGTACGCCATCTATAAAATCAACAAGGACAAAACTCTGTTGGCGAACACGACGTTGGTCTACGATATACAATACGTACCTAAGGACGATTCTTTCAGGACGTCGAAGAAAGGTGAGCCGTACGAATGGTATCGATAAATAAAATTGATTTTCAATTTCGAAATTTCAGGTTTCGGACAAATCGAATCTTCTGTCCGAGAGGACGACAATTTTACTCTTTCGAAAAACTCCTCTCTTTGATCGTTTTAAGATAACAGGTAGAGAAAGTGTGCCAGTTTCCCTGCATCCTCGCCGTTCGTCCGCCACACAATGAAGCGTATTTAACGCCTCGAAACATCTCGAGTGAAAACATCTCGACACGGAAACGTTACGACGTCGATAAGACACGAATTCCGTATCTGATAAAAACGAGGCGCTCTCGAGGCCCTGACTCTTTCTATTTCGAAGCTTAATAAACGCCAAAAGGTTGGGGACGAGAAGATTTCTATTCGAGGAACCCTACACGAGTCTGATTTTCATCTTCGATACGGTCAAATGATAAAAGTTACGTTCCCCGAATGTTCATGGTTAGATCCGTTCATGGCTCGTAACTTTTTATTCTCCCCCGCGAAGTCTGGAACGTAAACGTGAAATAGTATATTTGCTTTCGACGACGACAATCGAGTCGATAAAGATATAGCCTAATACATCCTCGAATCGCTAAAACGCGTTATCATTGAAAATTCGATCGGATCGATTTTAAGGAGAAATAAGGAAACGATAGACGAGCTAGCGCATATTGGTGAGGTGAATAGGGAACGGCTAGTCATAAGAAGAAATATATGCAAAATAATTCCACGGGTGTATCGAGTCGCCGTGAAACCATAACAATGTTTCTTGCTGGTCGATCGTACGTAGCCTGGCGAACATAAATTGCGAGCCGTAAATTCGACGGGGCGTTGATAAATTTCCAACAAACTTCTATTCGCCGCGTATATCTATTCCGTGGCGGATACCGACTGGATTATTGGAACTCGAAGCCACTTCATTTCCCGTGTCGAGTACTCTTCACGATGTTCATTTAACCGACACCGTTGTTGCACATGTTGTTGCGCATACTGATATGGCGCGATGAAAAATCAACCCTTAGGTAATATCTTTTCAGTCCGTTACTTTATTCTAACCCACTTGCACGAAATATGCGGCGCAATGAAATTCTGATCCTTCGACTCGAGTTCGTTGAAACGAACTAAGTATCGAGGTAGCTTTAACGCGTTCGAGAACATGCTCGTTGGAGCAGCTTCGTATACCGTACTTACTCTTCGGCACCTCTCGTGAATCTCATTTTCAAATCTAGAATGACGATTCTCTTCGCGTAGTAAATACGCTCGCGACGTAGCCGACAAGCCGCATCCGCGTCAGCTTCCGCGTCAGCTTCCGCGTTTAAAGACATTCGAGGCTCGTCTGAAAAGATTTTCCATTTCCAAAGCGGTCTCGTCTCTCTCTCTTTTTCACTCGCTAAGAATCTCAGCCTCGGGTTTCCTTTCCGTTTTTACCTTCCTTTTCTCTCCACGACTCTATCCTTACTTTCGCGACTCCTCTTTCGTGATAAATCTTCGACGCGAAGGGACTGTCGGCCTTTTTTTCTTTCTTCTTTTCTTTCTCTCCTTCTCCCTTCCGGTAGCGCAACGCGAGGTTAATGTCGCGTACAGGTCGACTCAGCTCTCTGGCGAAAGCTAATGTTCCGTCGTGGATTCGGTAGGAATAATCTTTCGCGCGTCGCGTCGCTGCTCGAATATCTCTATTTGACCGTGAAATTTTCCTGAAATTTCAAACACGAGGCCACATTAAATTCAACGAAGGTTACAGTTTTGTTTGCGAAAAACATAATAGTTCGTAATATGTATACTTAGATAATCGTATTATAAGCAATTAAGATTATCGAAAGACTATGTAAATTAAGAAACATAATAATCTTTCGAATAGCAGCTAGTTGGTAGGAAAACGTCCTACGATACATTCGTTGATGCTCAAAGAATCCCAACAATTACGTTTGAAGAAGGGACGGCTTACGGTCGAGATGTCGCTCAAGGAAGCGTAAGACACACTGAAACGGAAGAGAGAAACGAATCCTCAAAATTCATTGAATAACTTCTACGAGTCCCTTTGATACCCCGAGGCGGAACATTTTAATGGAAGCTTTCCTTTATTACCGGCAAACTTTCCTCCCTCTCGACACTGTAACTGCTTCTTTGTCAGCTGGACGGCCATGGTATCCTCTGATTCTGCAGAAAATCTGCCAATCCTTTATTCGATTCTCTGGGAAATTGCGAAATGTCCTCATAATCGCGATCTTCTCCGTATCTTTTATCTTTTAATTATAAGTATTTTCAATTTAAACGATTTAATCGCGTCCGATATTTTCCGTTCGACATAGAAGAACTCGTTACGCGTAATGAACTTTCTACGTTTATACGGGGCGAAAAATGGCAATTTCATAAGATTCTTATTCCTTCGAACGAGATGTAAAAGGAATATCCTCCAGCATCGAATTCTATCGATTCCGAGAAATTTGATTTATGGTCGTTCTCCTGTTCGTCGCCGACGGCACGGCGAAAAGTGAGACCCGTTCGCGACATCGAGACATCTCCCCGTTATCCTCTTGATTAAGTCGAACGTTACGCTTGTCCTGGCTAAATAAGCCTGGTTGGTTCGTTAAGAAATATGTAGCTGTTTTCGTTAACGAACCGACGTTATCTCACGGAGTATCGCGCGATGTTTCAGTGTTTCCAGACGACACTGAAGTTTTCCTACCTGCCTCCAGAGGTTCCTGAACACTTTGACGCGACTCAAACAGATTTGTGCGAAGAAGCTTAACTAGTTTCTGATTAATTTTACCTAGCTAATTTAATCCTCCGGTGCTTCCTCTATGATGCTCTCGATACGATAACCAACAGTAATGTTTCGTAAATAAATTGTGTCTTATTTATTTTTTCGAATATCTTCGTGCATTCGATTTCGATTATTCGACGTACGTAACTTTTTACTCGTATCAGAAGTTTCAAATTTCTTTCGTAATCGTTGGACCAGTTCTAAACCGTTTAACCTCCGGTAAACCGAATAAACTGAACAAACTTTAAATGCGAAAGATTGTTTTCGACAAACGAGTCAAGGAAAAATTACCACCGCTTATCATAATTTTCGAGCACACAAACGGATAACATAAACGAATGATCCGAAGAAAAACATGAAACGATAAACGCTCGTTTAATGTCCAGCCGTTGAAACATAGCCGAGTCCGTTCACGAGAAGGAAAACGCTGGCAACCGTACGCTTCCGGTTGACTTGAATCTCCTGTGAAACTCTCGCGTTATGTTTGCCGTGGCATGGAAATAGAAACAAAACTATAGCGGGGTTCTGTTCGAGCTTCAGAGACCACGGTGCAAAAGAAACGCGTCCGGCGGGAAGAAGTAAATTAAAAACACAACTACTCGCCGCGTCGCGCCGCGCCGCGCCGCGCCGGTGCCCTCGACAAAAAGCAAGACCGAATACATTTCTAACGTTTCCACGTACTTCTTGAATAACAAAACAAATTCCTCGTTAGCGTATCGAGAGATCGGTAGCGCATCTTTCACTTTCGCATACGCCTTCTATCTTCAATTATCGAGGATATTATATCCCGATAACGGTAATGAAGCGTTAATTCGATTTCACGCGAAATAGCGGCACGTTCGGAGCGATCAATTCGGGGTTAAGTGAAAGCAGCAACGTAAACGCAGAAACGATGAGTCAGACGATCGACGTAGCACTCGAACGGGCCAGATCAGAGAGCAAAGAAAAGTCTCGTGAATAATTCAACGAGCACGGACAAAGCAGAATACTTGGATACGACGAAATCCCAGCCGAGAAATCGAACTCATCCATTCTCGTTGGTAGGCTACCTTTACACGCGTGCCAACGATCATTTTCCAATGCGTATTGCAGCTGTTTCGTAACTGAAAGGATAATGGATCAGGAACCCATCAATATATCAATTTTCTCTCCATTTTCCGCGATATTCGCTTATAGAGAACAACGATCTCGTCAATCATCCAATGCCATCGACATTTTACAATCTACACTTTACAAATATACCTAATATTAACGAGTTCCGTTCTATCAAATATACATACAGTACATATTCTTGTACGTGTATCCAAAGGCGTCCCATGTCATTTGCTAACAACACGTTTCTATTTAGACATTTCTAAAGCGACGCTTCGTTTTGTAGCTTGCAAGCAGCTGTCCAGATCAGTTCAGGGGATCTTCGGACCGTCCGATCCTCTTTTGGGTGCTCACATACAAAGTATATGCGAAGCTCTGGACGTCCCGCACCTAGAAGCTAGGGTCGACTTCGAACCGACGTTCAAGGAGTTCAGTATAAACCTCTATCCCTCGCAGGACCACTTGAACAAAGCTTTCAAGGATCTCATGTCTTTTTTAAACTGGACCAGAGTGGCAATTATCTACGAAGAGGATTACGGTAAGCGCGAAAATCTATTACTATTTTACTATTTCAGTCGGTATAGAAAAGGATTTTCTCGATCGATCAAGGAAGAAGGTTTATTTGGGAATCTGGAAATGCGGAGACATAGTAATTTCGAAATTTCCAAGTTCAGTCATTAATACCATAAGGTACCGAATCGAGTTGAAATTTCAATTTGAAAGCAAATCGTTTACAACGAAAACTTTCGGTTAAATTCGTTTTTCGGTTAGCCGATTCAACACTCCATCTAATCGAACGGGTACAATACGCTTTTGTGTTGGAGAGTTTTGCAAAAATTCCTATCCAAATCTACTCCGCTTCTTGCTTAACTAAGCCCGGCGAACTCTAATGGAATTGCAAGCTCGCGACGCAGTTCGACCACAGAATTTCGATTAGTGGTTGGCTGCGGCATGACAGACGAGCTCGTGTTAGGTATATCGTTCGTTTCGACACGAACGACGCACTCGAAGTGAGAAAAGCACGTCAAGCTCGCGAGTGAAAGAGAGAGAGAGAGAGAGTTAAAGAGAGTTGAAACCGAGGAAGGTAAGCATTGAGACTTTACGCTACTGAAAATTAGTTATCGTCGTGGAAGATTAATGATCGTGGAAGCTCGATGAACTTCGAGAACAGTTTGTAAGATTTACCGTTTAAACGGTTAAAATCAACGAAGAGCTTCGCAATCGATATGTTTAGAGTTTCGCATAACGTACGTTGCATTATCGGTAAATTGTAAATAAGATACGATTCGAAAGATGTTATAAATAAATAAGAAATCGTATGTGATCGCGTGTTCGATTAGATAGAACGAGTGATAAAAGGAAAATGAGTCGATTAACTCCGGCACACCGGGTATCTTGGCGGTAAACGAAAAATCGGTCGCCCTGCTGACAAATCTTGTGCGATTTTACGCGACAGAGTTCCGTTACGCGCGTGTGCGGATGACAGGCCGACATTTCAGCATCGCGCAGACATCAACTTCCGCCGGCTGAATCCGACGGCCTATTTGCATAGGGGCGCATCACGCAGTTAAAAAAAAAAGGCAGCGTAATGACTAGCCTGTATGACACGGTACGCCATCACCGAGAACGTTGTTCCAGTGATTCCTTGGAGAGCTCTACTCGTACGTTTGAAAATCTACTCGTGCCTCTGATATTTGCTTCGTTGTTCCGACACCGACGCGATCTTTGCTTGAGCATTGGCTCAATTTTTTTTACACATAAATTTACTTATAACTTTGATACTTTATGAAAATACATACATGTTCTTTTTTTGTCCGACAAACAACTTTCGTGGACACTTTGTTAAAAGTGACTCGATTGGCGAGGCATGGGATAATCGTTATCCGAAATTACCTCCCTTGATTGGACGACGTAATCGTCTCCTCTATAAACGAGGAAGAGACTGAAGAAAATCCGTCGGTTTTTACGTCACCTTCAAGACTATGACAACGCCGATCATAAATTCCTTCACCGGCTTACGGTATCTTCTTGCAACAGGCCGACAGTTGCTATCTTGGATAAAAATCTTATTCCGAGCAGCATTTTGTCTAAATTCGAATTAATCCTCCCTAACCGAAGGTGTAAATTTCGCTTGTACAAAATGCTGCTCGTCAAAAAGTAACTTTTATACAATTCAATTATTTCCCCGTAACGTTATACAATGTCTCTGGTCAAGTCGAAAATTGAACCTAGAACAATCGCGTGGCTCTAACGCATAATACGGACAACGTTCTAGAAATGAATTCGAGTAAAAAAGGTTCGACGTACCCTAAAGCTTCAATTCTCCGAGAAAGATAAAAGAAAGGGTGCATTCCTTTCCGATTCTTGTTCGCTGCATGTAGTTTCTGCATTGTGCAACGCTACCATAAATTTCTTGCTACGCGAATCGTTCAACCCTTGGCTCGTCCGAGTTGTACTTTAAACCAGACTTTACCTCGTACCATAACCCTTGTAACCTCTCTGCTCCTTTCTGTCTACCCTGTTGTGGCTTGAAACGTATACCGGAGTACAAGGAGGAAACCTGTGTGCGGGTGCATTCACCGGAAACCAGCGAGCGATAATTGGAAACCGCGTCTAAGGAGAGGCTTGTTATCTTTCAATTTCGCGTTTCACCGATGCTAACGGATAAATTATTTCACGGGATCATTCATTATTTAACGCGTTGATTGCTAGCAAGTTTATCGGTTAGGGTTAAGCTAAATAATAATTATCTTTTACGCTACTGAATTTTCTTCGCTTAACTCTATGACGGATATTTATTAACTCTACGAGGAAATTATGACTAACGAACGAAACCATTATGAAATACGATCTCTGGTACCCTCACCGTCGCGTCGCGTCGCGTCGCGTCGCGTCGCGTCGGAAAGAAAAAGAAATATTTCAAATGTTCTACGACTCTTTCTACGACTCGGCTGTTTCTGTTCTGTACGTTTAGCCGGTCTTCGAGTCGGTTGCGTGGAGATTTAATGCGACGGAAAGGTCGATGACCATTTTCCAAAGCGCTTTCCGAACGGGTCAGTGAATTCGTGAATTCGAATGGGTGACGGCAACCTGTCGAAAATTTTCGACGAACGTTCGTGATCACGCGATTGAAAATGAAAAGCGTCATAGCCAGCCGACGATCGACATCGACTAGCTCGCGATTTTCCGCGACGAAGCGAAAATCATTTAACGCGTGGCTCCCGTTCGAAATCTATTCTTACAGAGATTGTTGTAAAAGACTCGTTGGAATTTTCGAACGAATTTCATCTGTCATACGCTGTTGTTGGAGTACTGTGAAATTTTCTCACCGAAAGAATTCGTCTTGAGAAAATGTATATTCTTTGTTTGTTCTCAGGATTATTCAAGTTACAAGACCTCGTGAAATCACCACCTTCCACGAGGACAGAAATGTATATTCGACAAGCAGGACCTGGATCCTATAGGCAAGTGCTTCGAGAAGTGAGACACAAGGAGATTTACAAGCTCATCGTCGACACAGATCCTGCGCACATGCAACAATTCTTTCGAGCGGTGAGTCGATCGTTTGATCGGTATCGCGAATATGCGCGAGTATTAAAACTTTGAAACGCCGATTGCCATCTTAGTCCTCGTATTCAAAGTTTATATTATATTTTGTAAATAGGAAGGAACAGAGAACGAGTGAAAAGTAATTATACCTTGCAACTTAAACGAGATTAAACGGCAATCAAGTAGCAAGCGAAATGATTCGAGCGTCGCAACACGGTCGCGACGATGAACTGAAATCGCGGTAGAAGCACAGCGATCATTCATTTGCAAAGTTTAACGAAAGTTGCGAGCAAGCAACACTTCGTCGAACGAATTCATCTTGTTACTTGTTCTGTTATTCGATTGCCTCGAAATCTCCTTTGGTGTTATTCGTTTCTTGGCCGTAATTACAACGCAAAATAATAAGATAACAGAGACTGAAAAGCATTCCGAGTGCTAAGAGGAAGGCAATTTGCTCGGAGCGTCGCGTCGTCTCAAATAAATTTATCGATAGTCTCGCAAACTCGAATTCTAGGCTATTCTTCGATGTTTCGCTTTTTCCTCGATAAGACGCTTCGATTCTCCTAAGCTGATCCGCCGCAGCTACGGTCATATGGAATGAATTTTTCAGCGTGAGTGGACCGGAATAACAAAAATATTATTTATTCATTGTTTCGTTGGTTGCGATTGCAAAAAACGAGGCGAAGCGGAAGCTTAAAATCGTTTAAAAAAATAGAACGGAGATAGGAAAAGCTGAAGTGGCTTTCAAATTCGGAAACCCGTCTTTTATTTCATTCTCTGTTTTATCGCTCTGCAATAAAAATCTGTTAACTAAAACATCGATAATAGACGAGGACAAAACACGATTAAAAATTTGATTACCACATCAAAAACAGCCATACGCACTCTACCACTTGACAATTCTTTCAGTTGCGATCATTCAATTTTTTGACAATTTCATTGTTCGATTCGATGCATTACATTGTTACTTATGTATCAAACGAATGTGAAATTGATCATTTCAAAAGGTAATCGATGAAACAAACGTACTGTAAAATTGCTCCGAATAACGTATTAATTTGCAGCTGATGATTTAACGAAACTAGCCGGATAAACGTTTCATCGATATTCTTTGTTTTAATTGACTGATTTTTTACGGTTTAATTCAATACGGAATATCCAATTGCCGAGTGATTAATTTTGTATTAATATCGATGTAACGTTTATGTAATTCGTGTTCGATAAACGATAAACTCCATCATGGCATGTGATACGTATTATTTATACGATTCGTCGAATCGTCTTATACTTTTTATGGAATTTCGAAATTGACCATTTTGCATAGAATTTTTTAATAAGAACCGAAATATAGTATTTCGAAACGCGAAGAATCGTGAAAAATCATTGGTAAGATTCGATCGAGCGTGGCTGAGAAGAAGCCGCGTTCGAAGCAGAGAAACCGATGCTTTCCGCAATTATCGGTCCTTTGATCCGCTAGAAAAATATGCATAATCCTCGAGACCCGACGCGATGTGCCGGAAATTGCACGGTACCGTGAACCGTTTTCCCTCGAAACGATCGCACAGTTTTACAGTTTTGGAGTTTTGGAGTTTTGGAGTTTCGTCGACGCGCAGGACAAAAATGTTCTCCGCGTTTATTCGAGGGAAATCTGCGCCTGGTGCAATTGGCTTTTACGATGAACTCGCGTATAAAGGGATTATCGCGTGCAATTCGGCACGGATAACCGATCGTGAGAAACAGGAAAATGTTTTTACCTGAAATTCATCGGAATTATGACGAAGCATGCTTGCTCGAATTTTTGCCATCGCGTTCTCTTCGATCCGATCCGTACGCGCCCGAGAGCTTAAGTTTTCTCTAAGGAAAATAAAAGCCTACTTTTAGGCTTCTGATAGAAGAAGAACTTTTCTCGAATTAACAGAAAAATATTCATTTTCCGATACAACGACGAGACATTGAATCCATGAATTACTCGGCCCCAACGATCTTCTCGTATCGCAGTGTGCGCAAATGAAAACGAAAAAGAAGAATTAAAATATACTCGATATAAATCTGTTATAGGATAAAAAAAAAGCAGCAAGAGCATTTCATATCCGGCTTTACGGATCACTGTCTATTCGACTCGACGAGGAACCGTTGAAATTTGTTCAATTTTAATTGCGCCACGTTTATTAACGGGAAGTCGATGGATAGAAGGACGGAATGGTTTCATGGTTCGAATTCCATCCTCGGTTCTCGTTGGATCCGTCGAGAGGGGCAATCTTGGCTCAGACGTGGTCGAAGGAAACCCGTTATTTGCATGCTTGGTCCATTGGGAATTCCTGCGGATATTCCTCGTTGCTTGAGTAATCAAAAAACGTTCTGGCTTTCTTGCGATCCTCTCTGTCTTTGCGCGTTTCAGTCGCTCCTTCTGCCCTCTTTTATGAATAAAGTAATTTTCTAGCGTTCTTTTTCAAAAAATTCCCCCGATTTTTCCTTTAAGCAAATTCTTTTCCACCGGAAATCGTAACGACGAGAATGCGACGTGATTGCGTTCTACAAGAAAGATAAAGTAAAGTATATTATTAACCCTGTGACAATGTCGAAATTTCGACATTTCATTTCAAAGTTTATTGCCAATACTAAAATATATTGTATTACACGTGCACTTAAGTATCGTGCATTATAAGTATAAATATAGATAGTATCGGTAATTTAAGGCTTCCATAAGACTGAAAACGAAAAGTTACGAAGAAAATGTTTTGCTCGAAAATTACGATAGTATTGGAAAATATAAGGTATTAGATGGTGAAACCTTCGGATGGACCACTTTAACCGATTGAGTTCGTCGATCGTTTAGAAGATTCTTCCCTGAACGCGATACCAAAGTGGTTGTTGTACGAATACAGTTTTATGTACACTATTCGGTATGTGTTGGAAATAACGCACCAGTGACTGGATACTGAAACTATAAATAAGATGATTCGGGTTGATGGCTACACGTATTTGAATAAATATCCGTTGTGCCTTGGAAAAAATGACAAATTGAATTCCCAAGGTTATATAATTTTGTATTTCGTGTTCTTTTATTCTCGGTCAATCTTCTTGTATGAAAAAAAAACAACTATTCTTATTGTTATTCTCTATAGCAAAATTCCTTGTTGTACACCGAATTTCTATTCCATCTCTGTAATTTTCGTCGTGAAACATAGAGAGCAAAAGGTATTCATGTATATACACGACTAATTCGACCCGTTCTCTGCGTTTCAGATACTCCAACTGCAGATGAACGATTACAGATACCACTACATGTTCACCACGTTCGTAAGTATTTGTTTAGTTTCTGGTATACTGTATTCGCGATGAAAATTAGAACTCGTCTTTGAAACCTTTCCGAAAAAGCTCGTTGTACACGGTACATGGGTACGACCCGCGTACATTTCTTAACCCTTTTCGACTGTTCCCGTTTTCTATCGATTGCCACGTTTTTATAGTATATATGTATATATGTATACATATATGTATCACGTTCGTATACAATTTATGAAATTATTTTACAATTAACGGGTAAAATTTTTGCGATGCTTTTGCGTAAAGTCTGGGAACTTGAACCCGTTGTTGTACACGTGATTGAATTCCCAGTTGCAGAGCAGTTCGACAAAATAGAAATTTATTTTCGTTCGATATTCGAGGACAATGCTCGGCCGCATTTGACGCTCGAAATCGTTGCAAATCCATTAGGTTTTCGATTTTCAACGAGCACTCTGCTATTTGAATTTGAATCGTGTAGCGTCTGTAGGTGACGCATTTGGCTCGAAAACATGATTTGCAAAAATGTTCGAAATATTATATGTATACATATTTGTACAAAAACATATTTGTAATAAAAGCACTATCAATCTTTTATCTAAAAGATTTTTCTGTTTGCAGCACGATTACATGAACGCCTGTATCGCATAAAAAAATCGCGATCAGAAGTTTCGTTGAAAATGAAAAGAAACATCGGGACGGTGTTGTTACGCTCTGTCGCAACGTTTATTCGGACAGATGATCGTGCGAGTATCGGAATTTCGATAGACTAGTAAATTGTGCGATCGTGTTCTCTGATACGAACACATCGTTCACGAATTGACACGAATTAACTGGATGGTGTTTGTCTATCAATGACCGCCTCGAGTGAATTTCACCGTGAAATTCTAAATGTTCGTGTAATCCTCGATCGCGAGTTGCAAGCCTGTCAAAGCTTGTTTAAAGCGTAAAATTAATTAACAACGATCGCGAATCAACATATCGCGCGTTGCTTTTCGCGCGGTACAGTCGATGATCGGTTATTTAATAGATTACACGACGAAGATCGTGACTTTACTAACAGGTCAATGCTCTTTTAAGGCCGTGAATCGCCGCGCCGCAGCGGCCGATTAATTTCGAGTGGACGAATTAATCTATTCGAAACAATTAGAGCCGCGAATTATTAGGACGTTTATGACCGAGTAAATATTGTGCGTTGCGTGACCTATTATTCCATCGCGACTTGTATGGGAATGAACTCGAGGGTTCTCGATTTTGTTCGATTCGATACCGATGCTTATTTACGCCCGACGTAATTATCTATCCGACTATCCGCACATTTCCGGGACAGCCCTTTCAGCGTTGCTAGAAACGAGAACATTCCTGTTCCGTGAAAAATGTTTAAACTCGATTACGGTACTCGAAACACCAAGCATTCGAACTCCTCGATCCAGATTCGTTTACCGCTTATAATGTTACAACAACGGGGTTAGTAAATGGAAATAGATTCTGCATCGCGGAGCAACGCGTTCGAAAGGAAATTTCTAGCGAACCGTATCGCGCCCGAGCTCTGCTTGCTTCGAAACATCGACCTTTCAATTTTCTAGTTCGACTTTAACTTTCCACTAAATCCATTGTTTGTTAAAAAAAGTTTAGACGATCGATATCCACGGCAGAAGATGTTAAAAGTTATCGTCTTTCGAGAATTTCGAGAATTTCGAGAATTTTGAGAAACGGAACCATGTACAATCTATATCGTGGATATTTCTAGTTTAGGTGGTGGTGGAAACTCCATTACTCGATTTCAAGGCTCGTTACATAAACATAACCGTGGCTCCCGGAATAAATCACTTGTCCGGGGCCATGGCACGACTTTCCGCAACGACGAAGATATCGCGCTTCGAGAGAGAAATAGCGCGCGGTCGGGACAGGAAAAGAGAGGCGAAAATCGCGTCGAGACGGATGAGGTTGATTTCGAGGGCAGAGAAATTCTTTCGAAACGGAAACTAACTTTATCTGTCGACTCGGTGCGCGACGATGTTCTAACTGAACGTTATTTAAATCGAACATCCTCTGCGAACATGCAACCGTTATAAATCGTATTTAACATTTTTAAAATCGAAAACAAATTCGTCGTTATTCGCGAAAGAAATATACATTATCCTTGAACGAGAAACTATGTATGTTGACAGGACATCGAAACGTTCGATTTGGAGGATTTTAAATACAACAGCGTGAACATGACCGCGTTTCGTCTGGTGGACCTCGAGGAACCAAAGGTGGCGGAAGTTCTCCGACAGATGGAACGTTTCCAACCGATTGGCCACGCGATCCTCAACAAAACCGGAGTTATCCAGGTTGGTGGAAAGTTCATGTAACTTCGAGCTCCGGAAGTCGCTGTTATCGTGGAACGTCCCGAAACTCGTTGGCCGTTGCTTGTTGCAACGGAAAACGATTTTCTCTCTTTCCATCACCGATCACGCCAACTTTTCAGCGGAGAATCGCATACTCGACATTCTTTCGTGCGGTGGCTCGCTCGAATCTTTCTTACTTTTCAACGTCGCGCGTTACGTTCTTAGGAAATATGCTACAAAAATTCGAGCGTGTTACGAGCGAACTTTCTGCGATTATTTTACAACGAGAACGTTGTAACGTTACGTTATTTAATCGTTGTTACACGCATAATGTTTCGGCACTCACTTTTCGAATCTTTATTTATTCCAACAGTCCAGTAGAAACCGATAGAAGCATCGAATGTCTGGATCGAAATGAAAAATTGAAGAACGATTTAAATGTATTAATTCTTTATGGAAAGAAATGAGCAGTTTAAATCGAAAAGTGTTATTCGACGAATGAAACTTGCAACGATCTGACCGGTAAAACTCGGCACAGCTTGTCGAATTAGACGTATCGAGAGTGTCGGTAACCGTGTTTGATCGACAAAATGTGAAACGCTTTCTCAGCCAAGGGGAAACGTATGTTTCAGGCAGAACCAGCTTTGGTGTACGACAGCGTGCAGGTTTTCGCGCACGGTTTGGCGGCGTTGGACCGCAGCCATGACCTGAGGCTCGCTAATTTATCGTGCGAGAAAGAGAAACCCTGGGACGACGGTCTTTCTCTCTACAACTACATTAACGCCGTACGTACGTTCTATAATTTTTCATTAGAGGGACGGCTCGCTCGCAACGAAGCCCTCGATACTCGACCAGGGGGAAAGACATCGAGCTAGGATCTTTATTACCTCGACGGAAACCGCGAATAAGGGTAGAGAATAGCATTCTGATAACTAGGAAAAAAAGTTTCCCACCATAATTTCAATTTTATCAGAAACATATTTCTCGAGAAAAAGTTTCGCAAATAGACTCGCGAAGATTGATATATTCTACGCGAAAAATGGCGAATCATCGCGTGAAAAAAGGTCCATGGCCGATAGAGAAGCGAGGCGAGAACTTTTCAACGTTCTAGCGTATAATCGAAAGAAAATATCATTATGGATACCATACTTTTCCATACTATTTGTTTTCCACGAAATTTACGCTCGTTTCAATTGTGAAATTTAATTAATGGATGGAGAAGCCGGATCGTTTCCACTGATTTTGTCGATAAAGCGTTTCCTGATACATTCTCTTCCTCCACGGGTTTCGTTACTTCAATTTTGCATGCATTACAGAGTGATAGAATATCGCAACTTTGTACATTTTTCTATGCACTTCTTCTAATAATTTTGGCAATTTACCGGAATAATTGTTGGATTTCAGCAGCATAAATATCGAACGTGTCGCGCATGCAAATCGCGTATGTACTTATGTTTGACCGACATGCCAGCACAATACATCAACGAGCAGTCGACTCGGACGATAAAGCACGTTACATAACGATACCTCCTGGTTCTGCCACTCTTCTCGGTAATTTACGAAGCAATTTTTCCGAAGTCGTTAAATTGTTCTGGTTTTTTACTTCCACACCCTCGTAAATGTCGCGTCGCGTCGAGTCGCGTCGTTTCGATCGTTCGATGTTACTTCAAAGTTTACGAGCGCAAGGGTGAAAAACTTGTTTCTATCAGATTGCGAGCGTTAAATTTCAAGTTTCGTCGGGACTCGATTTTCGATATTCAGGTTAATTAATCGTTACTGCTAATCGGATTACCCGATTTCGTTTATACGCGAATTAAATACACACAGTGGATTGTACCTCGCGCAATTAATTTTCAATTTTTTACACTTCCGCGATCAGTGATTTTTCATGCACAGAGTAACGAGGAAGTTACTGGAAGTTGTAGGCAGTTTTTCGATCGATTAACAATGGTATACGAAGGGAAAGCGTTTCGATAGACAGAACCCGTAAATTATTCAACTTTCTATAGAGTTCGGCTTTTTCGTTTCAAAAATTAGTCACTGTATCGAGTTTTCAACGGTTCGTGAAACTTGTTGCAAGCACACTTGTTTACGTGACAGGATTTCAGAAACATACTGTTGCATTTTAACGACATGTTTACTCGAGTTTATCGAGGGCTAGACAATTTTGCAGATCGCAAAATAACCCGCCGACTATTTGACGAGAGAGCCGGATGAAAAACTTTTTAAACAATTTAAGATTACAGAAAAAGAAAACACTGTCGTATCTATTTACAGGGGCAATTTCCAATTTGACTTAAGTTACTTGTTCGATAATTCGCTTCCGCCGCTGAAACATAACTTTTATTGAACGGACTAGCAACAACGTTCGAAAGTAATCAAGAAGCGAAGAAGTTTCTTACTTTAAGCGATGCTATTTAAGCCGGATATCGTTCGAACGCACAACTTGCAAGCACAGCAATGATTTACGACCTTTTTGCGTCGAGTAGAAGCAAGAACCGAGTCGTTGCAGACGTTGATACCTTAACAATTCCACTCCGTTTAATTGCATTCTATAGAGTTAGTAAGAAACGAATTTATGATGTACCGAGTTCGTCTCGACTCAACGAACGAACAAAATAATAGATTCGAAACTTCCAAACATATTTTACGCGTTCTAATGTCCAGTAATTCCACGCGTCAGTTCCAAAAATTGTCCGATCTACAACTCCATCTATAGCGATATAATCTATGGAGAATCTGCTGTATCGCATAATACATATAATATTATAAATCGAAATACGCGACATAAGCTTTAAACGTAAACGAATGAGAAGAGAAATATTGCGATTGCTGATTGACAAGTAGTTGAGTTTCGCTAAAAAAAAATGTATCGAAGCACGAACGATGAAAATAATATAGATTGCATTGTTTTTAAAATACCTATGGAAACGACGTTTTCAATTGTCACGATATTTCGAAAATGTTTGCACTGTTTCGCACGATGCAGTACGTTGCAGCACGGTGCAGCACGGTGCGGCAGTTATTCCAACGCATCCGGGCGCTAAATTCTCGGTTCATTTATCAAGGAAAGCGTTTAATTTATGCAGAATATGTGCACTGTAGTTCATTAATCGATACGTAACTGCAAACCGAATGACACACCGATTCTGTCGATAAATTATTTGCAACGCGCGTGCAGCTATTGGTTTTGACCCATGCTTCGTTAATACGTTATTCGTATTCATGTGTATTTGTAACACTTTTTTCTAACAAAGTGGTAGTTTATCTAACGATAAACAGAATCACCGCTGAGTCCTAGAACAAATGTTATCGGTGATTCGATACTATTCGATAATATCGAATATATAGCAGATTCCGAATTGCCTACATTGCTAGATGCCGAAATTCGGAAATTTCTCGAGACCCATTTCCTCGTCGGAAAGCGGCGATTCCGAGCGACAAAGTCAGTAAACTCGTGTCTCTCGAGTACAATGCGAGCGTCGAACTCGTCCGAAAGTTCGAGCAATATTCGCTTAATAAACCCTGCTACGAGTCTTGTCCACAAATGGAACGTGAGCCGGGCTTCTTGTACAGGCTTTAGCACGTGTTATTAGCGCAGACCGGGGAAGAGCGGCGAGAAATTTAACAAACGAGGAAAGGGATACGGGTTAGAAACGAGACAGCCCGAGACGTCGAGTCCGATTTGCTGAAAAATATGATCGCGTGGGTTGCTTTGGGAGAGAAAAGTTGGCACTGGGTAGAACGAGATTGAAAGAAACGAGACAAAGGAAATCGCGAAGAACTCGAATAGTTTCGGAAATGTCTACACCGTGTCGCCGCATGGAAAATAAATTTTCCATATAGCGTTTAATTTTCGCTATAATTTTAACAACTATGTATGCAGATAACAAAATAGTAAAGAAATTGTATAAATCTCAGTTTCTATTATTAAAATCTCGGGAACGCAGCGTGGCAATTTCGAGAGGAATTCACCCCGTATCTTATTTTAAAAACGTTCCGACCATTGTTCTGCTGCTCTTCGAGCTGTATTTATGAAGGTTATTTTGTTCGACCTTTTTATTAACAAACTTTTTAATTGTTTTGGAAAAAGAACAATAACTCTCTTCTGAACAAAGATATACATACATAAGTAAGCGAACAATTCTGTTAATATTACAATATTTAATCAGAAGTATTAAATTATCTAACAATCATTGTGGAAAAAGAGAAATATTTCGAGCTGGAGAGCACTGGCGTAACTGAGATTTTTTAATAATAACGCCGACATCGCACAACATGACCAACCGGCTTTTGGAAATTTCGAAATTTTTAGTGCACGGTGTACTAGATATCCTATTTCCTGCACCTGCCAGCCGTATTTTTGATGCTTCCAGCCCGTAATCCATCCTTAATCCTTACCGAGCTATATATACCCTTATCAACTTTTTTTATTCTTTTATTCCGTTTCCCGCTTCAACTAGCTACGGTGTTCATTCATATTCGATACTTAACCTCTTTATTTCGTAAAGCACGACTTTCTAGATCCGTGAAAAAACGTTGAAAGCGGAGTAAAATTTCGAAGCAGTCACTCCTCGCTATACGGTTTAGATAAGGTAGCGAAGAAAATATATGTATACGATGTAGCGTAAACACGAACAGGGTAAAGATGCGAGCTAAAGAAAGATAGTCCAGAAGACAAGGAAGACGAAAGCGATCCATTCTCTGTAGCTATTTGCTAAATACGCTGTTCAATTATTCATGTGTCAACGTTGCTTCGCTACTCCGTCTCTCCGCTCGCGTTTGCGGCTTATCGCTGGACGCCTACCAATCTGGCTGCACCTATGTAGTTGCACGAATACCCTGAGTATTCGTTGGAATATCCACGATTTCTTTTTCTTCCGCCCTCCAGGCTCGATACATTGGTCGATTTTTTTCCGCTACCTTAGACAGGAAAAGCACCGTTGCATTAGGTATAACATGGCATTTGCATTAGACGCGTATCCCGCGGTGCACTTACATTGTATATGTTCCTAACGCTGTATATCCATATCTACTATGTATATGTATACCGTGATCTAGATCGAGACTCCCATAAGCTGTATATGTATACATATGTGCCCAACATCGTTTTCGAAGCTAGATAATAAAGGTTTAAAAAGCAATTTTACGAAATTCCCAAATGCCTGAAGCGCGTTGTTTCGCTGAAAAAACAGCGCGAGTTAAAAATTAGCGGTTCTACCGCTAATTCTACATTCTCCGTATAAAATATCTTGTCCATTTCTCGTTAATATCGTTATCCACGCGTTCACATGTTTCGTTGCGTTTACTCGATATCACGGTCTCGTGTGATTTCATCGAAATGATCGGACTTTTATTTACAAATTTCGTGGGAATCTCCGCTCGTTTTTTACTGCCACCGTTCCGTGTTGCGGGGCGGACAATATAGATGTTGGCAAACTAGACGAAGCGTATTTCCATCGAGTGGATTCCTTCGTCCACGTACGTTCGCTGTTTGCTCGCCAGAGATAGATCGTCGAGTTATTCGAAAGAACGTTTCGTGGAGTTTATCAAGCATCGATACAACGACAGGCCAGTCATTGTCGTGAAATACCGTAGAACGAATAACTTGGTCGTAATCTGAAACGAATACGAACACGCGAGTCCACGTCGTCTGTTTGGCAGGATCGTTTTCTCGCGTCGAAAAATTTCGTTTCGCTTACCGTTTGTCTTGTTTGCCTGAAAAATCGATAAACGATCTTCACTCTCCGAAAGCGGACAAATATGTATATGTAGGTTGAATTTTTTTTCGAAGATGCAAGCTGACGCTAATATTTGCATAGCAAATCAATCTGTCCATGTCAACGAATACTAATGTAACTAGAATCTACTATAAGTAATCCTTCGGTTCCTATGTATTAAATTCTACCAAAAATCCTTTATCTCCGTTCGCTTTCATCGTTTCTTCTCGTAGGAAAGGATAGATAATCGTGTTCTTCGTTTCAGATGCCAATGTTTCCCCCTGTCCCAAAACTAAATTTTACATTTTCTACAATATATTGATATTTTCGTCGCACGAATAGCTCAGGTTTCCTGCCAGCCAGCGTGTAACCCAAGTGCTTTGTCATTTTCAGGAACTAGTTTTTCAAATTTCCACGAACAAACCGAATAGACAACAATGGAAATTATAACATTCGATATTTCTGCAGTTTTTGTTTCCGATTTTTCCTCTTTTTGTTTCGTTATTGCGAGTCTGCGTGGACGCTGGCAACAATTATAAACTGCATATGTAGGCATGTGTCTGTTTCATTCGTGAACTTCGATCGTCAGACTGCGCTACGTGTATTGGTGGGAATAAAAACGTGAAATATATGAACGTGATACATGATCATATTGTATCGAATATATGAAATATGCGAGCAACGTGTTATCGTTATGTGTATTAAAGTAATTATTAGCTAAATAAACGTCAACATTTGAACGGATATGAAATGATAAGGTATCACATAAATGTATAACCATTCGTGAACTAGTAACTGCATCGTCGGTTAATTTCTATTATGAAAATAACATCAGAGATGGGTATATCGAAGTGTAAACGACGAGCTTTTAAATTAGTTTGAACCATTTCCTTTTTTCTCTCCCCGGGTAATTGCTTAAGTTTGGCTAAAGAGATCTCCAACCGGTAGAATTTATATCTTGGCAGACATCTCTGCTTGCAATCTAAACTTTCTTTTCGGAACAACAAGTTCATTTGTACATAGTATTAGTGGAATTCTAATTGAAACGACGCCAAATGAAGCGTATTAAACGAAGCGATTTCTAATAACGATACAGCTTTAACGTTCGTTGCGATAAGATAATTCACGAGAGAGAAACTTTTAGTAAAATCATGAAATTTCGGTACGATTATAAAGCGATAAAAGAATCGGATCGAGTCGGAATTTAGGATTACGAACATTTCTATTCGCAGGCAGGTTTACACGGACTAACCGGACATATCGAGTTCAACGAAGGGAAACGGAACAACTTCAAGTTGGACTTACTGAAATTGAAAAAAGAAGAACTGGTGAAGGTGGGCGAATGGAAACCCGGTTCCGGTGTTAACGTGACCGACGTCGGCGCTTTTTACGAGACAACCGCCACTAATATCACTCTGGTCGTCATGACGAGAGAGGTAATTACCACGTTTTATCACCGTCAACGTAACACATCCGTCCGTGCGACATTTCTTCGAGGTGAAAACTGAAAATTATATGGACACTGGAAACACGCGAAATTCCTTTCTAACAATGATTTCCCTTTGCTTCGTATTCGAGTACAGAACGTTGAATCGATAGATAAAGCCAGAGATTTATAGAGAAATATTCCGATTAACTTTTCGATACCTGAGAGTTTCCAACTTTGAAAATGTCCGAAAGAAAGCTACGTTTCTAATCATCGATCACGCGAACTTTCCATCCAAGTTTCGATTACGTGTTCCCGCCGCATCTCGAGTCGTCCGAAAGAAACTAATTTTACCCTATTCGTCGTCAAAGGTTGGCGAACATCATCCGAGATACGAACCAGAGCCTCGTCTCCTCCATTTTCCAAGATGAAAGGCATGAACGTCGGTAAAAAGAGGGAAGCATCCAGCTTGGAAGCTTCGAACCGAACTCGCGTTAAGGCGTTCGATGATTGCGTATTGCTCTCCATCGTGTTTCATATCGTCTCCTCTTATCAAGGAATAAGGACTCTTTTCTACTCCCTCTCTCTCTTCCTTCGTCTCTTTCCCCGCGAAAGAGAAAGTCTCATTCTTCGCCTGTTCAACAGAGTCTTTCTTTTATCTGTCCGCTTTGCTTTCTGCCAGTGATCCGTCAAAGAAATCTTATCCTTGTTCGCAGGAGAAGCCGTACGTGATGGTAAAAGAGGACAAGAATCTGACCGGAAACGCTAGATTCGAAGGGTTTTGCATCGATTTGCTCAAGTGGATCGCCGGTCAAGTTGGCTTTCAGTACGCCATAAGATTAGTACCCGATCACATGTACGGCGTTTACGATCCAGAAACCAAGGAATGGAATGGCATCGTACGAGAACTGATGGAGAAGGTAAAAGATGTTTTATCGACCCTTTCGCGCCGATTCTAGAAGCATTAACGAAACCGCTTTTATTATGTTAAGTATAAATATTCGCTAGGTATTTAATGTTGACGCGGAAGAAATTGCATATTTTAATGGAAAACAGTAAGAAAGAAGCGATGACAAGAAAGAGGTCGAGGAGAATTTTATATGCAAAACAGCGAACCGATGCTGTTACAGTAAATCCGTCACGGTTAGAATTTCATTATGCATACCTCGAGCCAACGGCGCGCACCTAATTTAGCGTTTCCTAACGGACGTTAACGTACATCGGATATTCCAATTCATAGAGGACGTCGCGCAGGTGTTACCCGGTAACATCTGAATTGTAAAAAGTCGCGGTTATTAAATTGGAATCTGATGTCGAAGGTTGCCCGAACGATATCGGATAATTGATCAAACTCTCCGCTCGATCCTATCACCGTTGTTCGATGTAACGAAAATCGAGTTCTCGTCTTATTAGGTCTATCATAGATCGAAACCTTATGTGTTTGAAATTTCTTACATACATATACATATTTGAAATTATAACAAATCATAATGGTACACGGTCGTTTGCAAAGCAAACGAACAATTTAAACGAACAGAATTTCATCGAATAAATTTCCATTGTTTGTACGAATCGAATCTCGTATTTTTACTGTCAATTCAAAAACATTGATTACAGTTTTAATGAAACCGTTTTTTCATCGATTACAATTCTATTCTAGCCGCGTATATTTTTACCTTCGCGAACTAAGTGATACATGTAACGAAACATATTTGAAAAACCTGTGTTGCAGCATGAAACCTGCGAGGTAAAAAGTAATTAAAAAGCGTACAGCCAGAAAAACATTACGTTTGATGTATTAAAGCAGCTGGCGAAGGAGAAACGAGAAAACGGTAATAATAAAAACATTGATAAAACTGGTACCGTTTGCTCGTTGAGCCTCGAACAACATGGTAGAATTAAATGTACAAGGAACGATTTAAATAATTAAATGTGTTCGGTTAACTCGAGCTTAGGATATTCGTTTCGTTCATCTTATCAAATATATGTATACAATAGTTTCATATATGTAAACCTGTGTAATTTATAATGCAAAAAACAACTATAACGAATGATATCATTGATTGCTCAAAGTAACACTGTAGAATATGTATATTAGAGTAAAATAATGTGCATATAAATGAAAGTAACAGGACCATGAAGCACTAAACGCGGAAGGGAGTTGAAAAATCTGCAGCAAAAAGAGAATAAAGACTAAAGAAGCAGAATTTTCAGCAGAAAACTGATGAGTCGAGGTCCTTGGAGACGCAGAGGTTGCGGATCGCTGTCGGCGAATTCGTGTTCCGCGCGACTAACCGCAACTCCGACACGGGTAACCGGTGAATTCCGAAGATCAGCGATTTATAAAAGATGCAAAGCAATCTGTCCCTTGTGAAAGGGTGTGCCGCCTTAACCCAGAAACCGACGAAACCGTAAGCGGATCGTCCCGAAGGAAAGACGTCATCGACGGTGACCTAGCCGTTCCGGAACGGTTTACGTCCTCTTATAAAAGATGCACCGGTTATTTTGCAAAGCAAACATTCGCCTAGCTGACGCGATACCCTGCAGTTTGTACATCTTTTAAGGAAAATCTATTGAATCGAAAGTAATTAAGGAAATATGTATAATACATGAAAAAGTATAACCTTCCTTTCTCGATGCGTAGTCTTCTTTTAATATTTGATACTTAATAAACTCTTGTAATTAGATCGTTCTAATATCGAAAACATATCATTCGATTCCGTGAGTAAAATCTTTTCTTTTATTTTACAGAGGGCGGACTTGGCTGTCGCGTCCATGACGATCAACTACGCGCGAGAAAGCGTGATAGATTTCACGAAACCGTTCATGAATCTCGGTATAGGAATTCTGTTTAAGGTGAGTCGCTGTTATCGTTTGTTGATGAGACGTTGCACGAACCGAGTCGAAATCTGAATTGTTCTTATGGTTCGACCTAATATCGTTCGCGTTCGTATCGTCCAATTCAGATGAAAAATTGCATAACATGCACGAAGACGAGTTCGAACAGAATTACGATACGTGTCAAATTGCGTCGTACAGAGTTCAAAGACAGATTTCCAGAGGGCGAAACTTCTGGATTTCGTAGGACGTTATTTGTTGGAAAGGAAGGAAGAATAGTGAAAGTCTTTCTTAGTTCGAAGAAGCCTGTATAATAAAATTTGTATTTTGACTCGGCAGTCGATTGAAAGAAAAAAAAAAAACAAAAGTAACGGCAAATCGTGAAAAGTAGAAGGAAAAACGGAAAGAAATTGTCGACGAAACGAAACGAAACGAAACGAAACGAAACGAAACGAAACGAAGAATGTAGAAAAATGTTGTCGAGAAATGTACCGTCGTTCGACGGGCAAACGTGACGAGATCCGTTTTAATTAAAATCGTAGCGTAACGTAATTTAGGTGCCCTCCAGCCAGCCAACGCGCTTGTTCTCCTTCATGAACCCGTTGGCCGTCGAGATCTGGCTATACGTGCTGGCCGCGTATATACTGGTAAGCTTCACCCTGTTCGTGATGGCACGATTCAGCCCGTACGAGTGGAACAATCCGCACCCGTGCCTCGCGGAAAGCGACGTGGTCGAGAACCAGTTCAACGTCAGCAACAGCTTTTGGTTTATCACTGGCACGTTCCTGAGACAGGGCAGTGGGCTCAACCCCAAGGTACACTCAACGAGGTGCTTCGCCACTGTACTATTTCTTTCGTTCTTTTCGATTGCTTTCTTTATACTATATCTACATCGCACCTTACGCTTCTTTCGTTCCCGCCGCGTTTTCACAAATTTTTACATTCTCGCTGGAAAGATTATACGGATCGAACAATTTGCTCTTCTTGGATCGACACGTACTTGACTTTGAAACGTGCTTTCTATACACGTTGCACGGTATACACGGTCCGCGATGGTCTCCATATAAATACATATATCGATAAATGTCTGAAAACGATCTATGTCTACCGTTCAGGTTGAATTTCAAAATTCCATGCAACTTTCGAATCGTAATTACCAATAATAATTGATAAATTCGACGCGAGAGAATCTCTCCGATCTCGTCGCGTTCTCCACGAAACTTCGTGGCCCTATGAATTCGCACGAAAGATGATTTCATTGTCCGTCCCCGTTAATAATCCGGTTTCCTCCTTGTCCGTTCTTCCGAGAATAGTTCGATGGACGTTAAAAGCGAGCAACCGGGTAAGGAAAATCAGAAGCTGTCACGGTTGGAATCGGCGATAGCCGTCGTCGTCGTTTCAGGAAGAAACCGTTCGAAACAGTCTGCTCGAGACGACACTCCGTAATCCAGATTCGCCTGGATTTAGAAGCTAAATCGTGCTCTAGTTTCGACGGTACCTTGCCTAGAAGGAGAAAAAAGCGAACGGAAGGATAAAGGGAACCTGTCCAGCGGTTGAGCCCGTTACGCGTTCAAGCTATTGTGTTTCCGTTCCTGACGGACCAAAGAATGGCGAGGAATCGTGATTTCGGCGAAATAAAGGATCGCCTTTTTCAACTGTATTCACGAGCGACGGAACAGCATTCTCGAACCGCTGTTCTCCGAATTGTTATACGCGAATAAATGACAAAGAAAAAGGTCCAAGATCGATAAACGGCCAAAGTCGCTCGTAAAGTATAGCATGGAAGTTACGAGAACGGTCTTCTTTACATATTAATGAGCTTCTGCGCGTTAATAGATCGAGCCAGAGTAAAACGTAATGTATAGATCCGCTAACGCGCAAAACCTCGTTCGAATTCGGATCGGAACGCTCGGAATAATTTATCGCGAGATTAAAAGGAATCGAAAGCGTTCGAAACGATGATCAACCTCGAGCAGAGAACTGTTAAACATCGAGATTCAGATAATGTGGAAATACGTGTAATTGCTTCAGGTATCCGGTCGAATGCCGTCGAGATTGTTCTCGTTCATGAATCCCCTTGCCGTGGAGATCTGGTTGTCCATGCTGGGCGCTTACGTGATGGTGTCGTTGACCATTTGGATAGTGGCAAGGTTCTCGCCTTACGAATGGGTGGAACCGTTGCCTTGCCCAAGCTGCAAATGTCCCCTTCAGGTAGGCTCTCGTCGAGTGGTGCTAACCGCGATCATAGTAACGAGAATTGTTGTGAAACTAGTAAACCTTGAATTTCCGCGCCACTTGGCGGGGGTCACGCGATTCTCATCAGGGTGGTCACGTGAGCGCCTTGGACCCTGACAGCGACGACATTCCTCTGCCAAGAACCGTCAACGAGTTCACCCTGGCCAACAGCTTCTGGTTTACAGTCGGCACACTTATGCAACAGGGCAGCGACCTCAACCCCAAGGTAAAACGTGTCACCACAGAGTCGGCTTTTCAGAAACTTACAACGAAACGGCCAAAAAAATAACTGAATATATCTCGAGAGCTCGTTGGATTTCGTTCCTTCTCGTTTCAATGCTGCGCGCATTGCTCGACAGAACGTATTCTCGATTCGAATCGAACTGCCGACGCGACGATTCAACCTATGTTTTCAATTATTTTCAATTATTTTCATTATTAACAATAGCCCATTTCGAAGAACGTCGTTCGTTATTCGCGAGGAAAAATTGAAAAAGGCTAATTATTTAACGAGAGAAAATTGGTCGCGTTCGATCGTTCGATAAAAATTCATCGTTCGAAAATGAAACAATTATAGCGATTTAACGTCGAATAAAGGTGTACGTAGCAAGGAAAGACCAGACGAAAATGTAACTACCGGTTCGGTAACGATATCGCTGGTCCATAAAGCGAGTTGTACCTCGTAACGGCATTATTCGCCGTAAAGGAGGCCGTTTGAAACGAGCTCGTGAAATTTCGGTGTTGTCATAAAGCCCGTACGTGTGAACTTACACTCGCGTTCACTCTACTATATCCGCGAACCAGCTACGCTTCGTTTTATTCGCCAAACAATCAGAGAAACAACGCTCCACTTTCATCCTTTTCTCCGTGTTGTTTGCCTTTTTGTCCAGCGCTACCACTCCTTTTCTTTCTAGACCTTCCGGTGTGCTCGCAATCGCCCGTTTCCTTCCACGTTTCCAACGAAACGAGTTTTTGTCACTTTTAATCACCGCCGTGATGTTCAGTCCTCGAAACACGTACACGTTCGCAAATCCGCCGGTTTTCTTCGACTATGTGGAACGAGATCCATCCGGCGCAGCGCGGCGCAGCGCGGCGCAGCGCGGAGTAGAGAACAGTCGATGAAACTTTGTCAGCCGCGATATCTCGCGGGAAATGAAAAATGGAAGAGACGGCGTATCCTGACCAATTTCCTCGTCGTTCTGTTCATTTGATGGCGTCAGTTTTGATCACCGATCCTTAACGCGTAGTTGTTGCTTCCTTGGAAATTGATATTCCGATCTTTGAAAATACACTTCCTTTGGCCAAAGAGATATTATTTCATAAATATTTCGATTTCGAAAAAGTCCACGGACAGGTTAGAAAGATTGAAATGTAGCAAATGTCGAATTTAAAATGACTCGAACGTTCGGAGCGTAGCGATTAAGAAAGTTTGTGGAACATGTCCATCGAACGCGAACCACGTAGACGCGAAATAGCGAGATCCAACGAGCTAACGCGTTTCTGTTTCGAAAAAGGTCGCGTAAATCGAGGAAACGTAATATTTTCAAGCACCATATGAGTACAAGAAAATCGATACGCGTGAATATCGATCGCCGATATTGTACCGTCGAGTGTTGTTTCGACGGTTTTGTAACAAGAGTAAATTCGCTCGTTCCAAAGGAGAGAAGAATACTTGTTGACGTAGCGTAGATACGAAACACCGTCGAAATCCTTACGTTTTAGAGACACAAGAACGATCGATGCATTTCTAGAGATCGCATGTCACCCCTGCATGCACATAGCAGCAGCCAAGCACCTTCCATTTTGTTCACCCTGTTCCCGTTGTTTCGATTCGGGTTTCGCCTCGACGTAAAACAAAATATCATCGATCAAACCTACGCCTCGAGCCATTTTCGCTAACTTACCTCGAACTCTGACGCGTCGTTGTCGTCGCAACGACGAAAGACGTACAGTTTTCATGCATGGGTAATCGTCAACTTTACCGTAGAAGGAGAATTTATACACGAGAACGAATAAGTAACCTGATGAATATACTATCAGATCAAAGAGCGAATAAAACCATATTGCGTAGTCCGTCTCTCGTGACAAGCGATTAGAAGTTACTACGTAGATCTTATGCATCGATAGCGAACTTAATCCATTTGCTTGAAAATACATTCCCAGGTTTTCAAAATTTCAAATTTCTACGTTCCGAAAATCCAAAAATTTCCAAATGCAATTTCCATTAATCTTGGCCCTACTATCATCGCGGATACGATCTGTTCGTAAGCTTCAACCCGTCCAACACCGAACTAAAATGCACATGGCAAGTAATCGTAGAGAAAAAGAAACGAAACGTAAAGTTGTAACACGATCCTTCTCCTCGAAATGTAAAATTTCACGAGTCGTCAGCTGCGATAACATTCGACGAGGGTGGGAGAGCTCTTTCTAACGATGCAAAGTTAACACCTGTACAGCATATGGTGCTAGCCGGCTCTGGTGGCATGTATATGTACATGCGGGGTTGTCGTTGCGAACTTTACGGGAATTGTAGATATATCCGTGCCAAAGTTGCTGATTCTTCGGTAAAATCGCGAGAAAATCTCCGATGGTACGCGCGCGCAAAACTCGGACGAGCGGACCCGCGATCTTCCCAACGCGAAACACTGTGCGAGAGATCAGATGCGTTTCGCGAATTTCTCGAACCTTATTATCCGACACCTTGCAATCTCGTTGAAACACGCGACGAACGATTTTCGACGCGATAGAACCGTTGACCGCGACGACGCTGCCGATACGAATAAATAACAGCCGGTGTAGACAAGTTTTCGCAAAGCGATTCCTTCTCCGACACGATTGATACAGCGAAGCCAACTGTTCCGTTTCTATTTATCTGCGAGTTTCCAGACAACCGGGGAAACAGCATTCACAGATACGGCATACGTTACTTGTGTCGTCGTCGCGAACAGAGTTTATTGTACTTTACAAAGAGTGATCGAATCCTTAAAATTTCCATTACAATCGTCGCTTCATTTAACTCTGTACAGATTCGGATGTATGAACGAAGTCGGTTCGGATCAGAAGTCGATCGAATGGTCTGAACGCGATATTATAATTGCTGAAGGTATCGACTTTTACCCTGGTCATATCCTGCACGCGATGAATCGGTGTAATTAAAATCTTTCTTCCGGAGCAAACCGAGTCTTTTTTTACCCAAGTTCGTTCAGATTGAAAGAAATAATTGAGAAACGTAGTGATCGGTTGGTAATCGGTTCCGTGATGGTCTCCTCCCGACCCGTTAATGGATCGAAATATGCCATTAGCGACCTCGAGGCGCATCATCGAGACCGCATATTGCATTCTTCGATCCGTCTAGTGGAATGTAGCCGAGACACGGAGCCCCCAGGGGGTCTTAAATCGTCTCTCGGCCTCGATGCTCCACCGACGTGGTTTCAATTGATCGTGGAAGCTCTTTATGGGCTTCCGGCACGGAGATGCGGAATCGAAGCAACATTTATGAAAAAGAGCTGATTGCTGCTCGCGAAACACGATGTTCGAATAAGTACACACGTTCGAGAGTTTTATTCGATTAGTATATGCGTGCCGATATTAGACAATACTCGTTTATCCGTTAAACTGTTAAACTGTTAAACTGTTAGTTAAACCGTACAATTCGAGTGAAATTTACTGTACAATCTGCGGAAAGGAATTGCTCGCTAAACGTACCGGCATTTAGTCGATTGAAGAGAAATATTGATCGTGATTACCAGGCAACTAGCACGAGAATCGTGGGCGGAATCTGGTGGTTCTTCACGTTGATCATCATCTCCTCTTATACGGCGAATTTAGCAGCTTTCCTAACGGTGGAGAGGATGATAACGCCGATCGAAAACGCGGCCGATCTCGCTGAACAAACCGAGATCTCTTATGGCACGTTGGAAGGTGGCAGTACCATGACGTTCTTTAGAGTAAGTGTTCATCTTTATATCTATGTAAATTGCGATAAATTGATGCTAATTCAATTGATAAATTGATGAAAATTCCAATATTTCGATGCTGATCAATTCAGGATTATTGATGTTTAAAAAACATTCTTAGAATGTAAATGACAAAAACTAGCTAGATTCTCGTCTCTGTCAGTTTTCGAAGAAAGTTGGTAAATAACGAGACTGGTCGGTATGGGACGAAAGTTGGCTACTCGAGAAAAGTTCGTTTGAAGAAATGCTCGAAATATGTATAAGTCCAGTTGCGTGGAATAAGAAGTTACGAACCAGGGAGTTTCTTAAAACAGATGGTTCAAGAAGTTTCCTCGAAAGATTTAGATAATTTAAAGGAGACTTCTTTGCCCGGTTCAAATTTCGAGAGTAATTACGAAGAAAGAAAATTCTGTTTCACGAAATGGTTCGTTAAATCGATTCTCGGCCGACGTATAAATAGAGGTACTTTTCGGAATTCGTTAACTCGGTTAATGTTTCAACGCATTCGCGATGAAACGTTTTATGTTTCACCAAAGCGGAGCCAAAATTTTCACGAATATTCCATGCACGTCTTGCGAATATTTCAACGAGCACCGAGCGAATATATATTCGCGGTTCATACGGAATATTAAAACCATAAACTTACCGGTTGCAATCGGTCGTGTAACAAATTTGACTAATTATGCCGTGAAACGTGCGCGACGATTTTCATAACGTTGATATAAAACGCGAAACGCGTTGTTTAATTTTCGAATAGTCCTCTCACGCGAACTCTTATCGTTATTAAATTTCGATGCTCGTTTGTGCCGACGCGACGCGACGCGACGCGACGCTGCGTTACATCGATATTAATATCGTATTATTGATACATATAGGATTTTATAACGAAGCGTCCATATGATACGTGCATCACGGAGTAAATATTACGCTCGCGGACCGAAGGAATTTATATCGCTAATAAAAATATCCTTTGTAACGTGAACGCGTTCGAATGAATTTCCGATTATTGCCTGTGTTAATTCATACGCCTCGGATACGCCTCATACTACTCGGTATAAGGTGCTGCGCCACCGATAACAAAATGCTTTAACTGTCTATCGTGAAATTAGAAATTTGCCAATCGGTCAAATTGATCAATTCCGTTTAACGAACAGGATTCGAAGATTGGAATATATCAGAAGATGTGGAGGTTTATGGAATCAAAGTCACCTTCGGTGTTCGTGAAGAGCTACGAGGACGGTGTAAAAAGAGTGTTGGAGGGTGACTACGCATTTTTAATGGAATCTACGATGCTCGACTATGCGGTGCAACGCGATTGCAATCTCACGCAAATCGGTGGTCTATTGGATAGCAAAGGCTACGGGATTGCTACGCCAAAAGGTAATAGAAAAAAACATACGTTTGCTCGTTGTATCGGTTATGTGATCGTACGTTGTTTAGTCGCGCGATATACATATATGTATGTACATGTGTAGCAGCCTAGTTTGTGTTCTCGTGTACAGGAACAAGCCGACATACGTTCCAGGAAAAGGCAAATGTCCAGCTCGGTTCCTAACTAGTTACGCCAATACCACCAGCCTCGTCGTCGGAGCAATATAACGAGAGTTTATTTGCATGTCCATCGTTCTCGCTTTATTCCGTATTCCGTGTCTAAGCGTCTAAGCCTACCAGCTAGTTCTACCGGCGAATCCATTAACACATCTCGGCGCAAAACGCTCTCTCCTTTCTCTTCGTTTTCTCTTCGTTTTCTCTCCGTCTCTTTCCGCGCCAGGGCCGCCATAAAGTGTTAATTAGCAACTGCAAACTGTCGCGCGCTTTGAAATCCAAGGCACTCTAGTTTCATCGAAAGCGCCGTGGAAGTTTCGCGTCCAAGTAATTGCCAGGCTGGTTACCCTCGAAAGCTGGCGGGTGAATTTCTAAATTGGACCAAAGTGTCCGCGTTTTAATTTATGCACAACTTTCAGGATACATCCTGCTGCGTTCCTTTATTCTCGACGATCGCGCGATCTCGAAAAATTCGCGACTCACGGTTAATTACGGAAAGATCGAAGAAACTCTGAAAGAAAGTTTGACAGGGAGACAAATTGATTCGCGGCCATCTTTATTTTTGATCGTTGAAAGAAGAAAAAGTAATGTCAGTTTCGCTCGAAGCGAATTCGCCGGATCGTTGACCGACTTAACGAAGCCGTTTTATATGCAGGTTCGCCTTGGAGGGATAAAATATCTCTGGCGATTCTGGAACTACAGGAGAAGGGGGTGATACAGATCCTGTACGATAAGTGGTGGAAGAACACCGGAGACGTGTGCAACCGAGACGAGAAGAGCAAGGAGAGTAAAGCTAACGCGCTGGGCGTCGAAAATATCGGTGAGTTGGCGAGAATTGAATTTTTTCTTCTCCGCGAGGCTAGAAGAAAAAAGAACGACGAAGAAGACGGCGGTCGAGAGAAACCGAGGTATAATTTATCGTCGGAGCTGAAAACCGGCGAAACTTTATTCGATGTTGCCCGAGAAGGGTTGAAATTTTTATTGAAACGTATCAACGTTTTCGCTCAGCGACGAGTTTCGCGATACCTTTTACTCCAAATATCTATGCGTGCTGTCGAAATTTCTTCGAAACTGTTGCGATCAAAAGTGAACTTTTTTATCTCGTTCGCTGGCTGCTGCTTCTTTCACACCGACGCGACGCGACGCTTCTACAATTTCATATATTTTATGTATTTCTCTTACCCTTGAATTTATTTCGAAATAAAATATGTATAGAAAATATGCACGAAAAAATTATAGAGAAATTTCATCGAAATAATCGAACACGGTTAATCCAGATAACGGTAACCGATGTCCGCCCTATAATCAAACGGAACAATGAGTTTAATCAACAAAACAAGCGCGAAACAAAGCCACGAAGTCATTAGATACGTTCGAATGTACCTGTATTCCGTCCAGTGTGTAACTAACTTAATTTATGGGCTTCCGAGTAGCATGTCGAGTTACATAATGAACTGTGGATGGATTTCAATTAGCTACAGAATTGCGTAACAAACCATGCCTAGAAGGTTGAGACGTTTAAACGAAATTGGAAAAATAAAGGATCAAATAAAGGTCTTTTAAGAAACAAAGGTTTAATTAAGAAAAAATTTCCAAAATTTCTCTATTCTCGCAAGCTGGAATCCTTTATATTCGTGATAATTTGGAATTTTCTAAAATATCGAGAGTTTAGCAATGGTTTAGCAAAGGTGAAATGTACGCGATAAGAATAGCATAAACTGCATTTGTCGTAAAATAGTTCGAGTAATGAAAGCACGCCGGTACGTTTCTTAAAATTCCTGCCTGATAAATGGAATTCCATTGTATCGCGTTAAAGTTGCTTTTTCGTTCAACGAAAACTATGGTATTCCGGTGACGTGTCGCGGAAGTCGACTTCTAGGTCGAGACTCGATGACGTCTGAAGTTCGCGGATAACAAAAGTCCGAAGTTCTCGACGGTGAAACGCGGAATAGTTCCATAGGCGCGCAATGGCCGCGCTTTCTCGCCTTGCCGCGAAATTAACCGAGACAACGGGAAAGAGACGAGGAAATGGGACTGGCACCTACACGAGAAACTTTGGTGCTTCCGGTAAAAGGTCTCTTTAATCGCCGCGTTGCGTTAAAACGATTATGCAAATCAGCTCTCTTTCGAGCCTAACGACCAACGAATCCGTTAAACGTTAGTTACCAACAGAACGCGTATTTCTTCTATTAGTCTTATATTATTCGATACCATACGCTTACTATAGACCATACGATCATTTTACAACGATTACGAAATTAATTACGATCGGTTGAAAGTTCCGAATTATTAACGGCGATAATACTCGAACGAAGTAAAACGAACGAGGAAAGAACTGCTGATAAGCGAGTAACGATTAAACCGGAAGTTAGTTGACTGAAAAGTAAGCATACGGCGCAGCGGCAAGGTACTCGAGCACGCGTAACGGTTCGAAAAGTTCAAGTTCGCGAGCCTACGAACGAAACTTCCTGGATCTCGTTTCATCCGCGAGAAAATGAAAACTCCCTCTAACGTATAAATTCTGGAGATTCGATACGAAGCGCGCAGGTATCGTCAATTTTCTACGAAATATGCAACGTTTTAATAAGAGAACCACCTGGGAGGAAGTGTTGGCAATAATACGAAGATCATCTTGAACTTGGCAATATAAAATACTTGTAAAATAATATCGAGCGGATGAGTCGAGACAGGCCGACTTTATAATTTGCTTAGAGCCGGAAGTTTCGCGGAGAAACTTTGGTGGATTCGATATCGAGACGACGCGACGTGTACGCGGTAAGCGAGCAAACTATACGAAATGATCGTCGTAGAAAATAAATACTGCCGTAACTCCGACAAAACTCTTTACTGCCACGCTCGTTTCTCTAGCGTGCAACTTTATGAAACGACGACGGATAAAATAGCGAATCGTGTACGTTCGTTCACAGAATATTGCAAGATCGTCGTTAACTTTCAGCCGTTTAGCTTTAAATAATTTTGGACGATGGTCGAGCATCGTTACTCGTTTGCTTCGATTTTAGGAATCGATATGGTTTCATTCGAAAAGAGAAAATATTCCGTTATATGTATTTTCGTCTCTGGCGTGGAGACAATCTCGATGGTTTGGATCAAGTAATGCGTTAGAAGCGAGTGAATCAGGAAAAGTAACCGATTTGAAAAATCCTTGCGAAAAGTTTGGAATTTTGGTGAAAAAGAAAGACGATTTTAGCCGAGCCCGCATACCTTGCCAGTGCCTAAACTCACGGTCCAGAAATTTCTGTCTCCCCGTTCGTCGAACCGATTCTTTCAGGCAAGTTTCAGCCGGAATAAAGGAGAGCGAGTTGAAAGGGAAAGACGGGAATCGAGGAACGGCTCAACAAAGACCGTTGAAGAGGGCGAGAAGACGCGAGCGTGAATAACGACAGCGTTCCATGGACGAACGGAAGCTAGACAGATGGATAGATAAATAGATAAATAGAGAGTCGGAGGATAGGTAGGGGTAAAGAGAAAGGGGTTAGAGGGTGATAGATGGCGGGACAGATTCAGGGAATGGTCCTCGGTGGCAGTTACATTAACCGTGAAGCGCGGGAGCTCGACATCAGAAAAGAAGCAGAGACAGCCGGCGGCGGTAAAATAATGAGCTTCCGGTTTTCTCGTTCCAGGTGGTGTCTTTGTCGTGCTGCTGTGCGGCCTGGCGTTAGCGATCCTGGTGGCGATTCTCGAGTTCTGCTGGAACTCGAAGAAGAACACCCAATCAGACCGGGTAAGCGAACGAACCGTTCCAGATAATTTCCTACGATTTCGTGCTTCGCGTGTACCTGCTGCATGAGTGTACATTCTCTTCGTGGCGTGCAGGGCCGTTCGTTTACGTTTTACGTGTACCTTCGTTCTTGCAAGTTTTCTCTCTCGTTTCTTCCGCCAGTTAGAAACGGAAATAATGTTTCGAACATGAACGGAAGAATGTTTCGAAGTAGCGAGATTTGTAGCGAGATTTCTTCCGGTAGAATCAGACTTTAACCACCCAAGAACCGAGTATCTAATTTCTTGAAAAACCATTTAATTTCCTGCTCCTAATTTACATTTTAAAGTTTCGTTGCTCGATTACGCTTCGCGAAGCGCTATTTGTTTTTTCGTTTATTCGATCACGTTACATTCGTAGCATGTAGACTGATCGTACACGGTTCTACTCTACTGATCGAAATCAATATCTTACATCCTCGGTCGATGTTTCTCGGGCCGCGATAATACGCGAAATTCCATTTACATCGCGAACAAATTTTCGCATTTGGATCCTTCCAGATCCGCGCCATTCATTCGCGTCATCGCATCTCTTTCGAACAATTCGATTCAATCAGTTTCTTTTAATTTTTAATCACGAAGCGTTCGATCGTTTGCCAGCGAGCTGATTAAATGTCACGCACGGCCTTGCACGCGAGAGAAATTGCATGGTATCGCGGTCGTCGTGGTGCGATCGCCTTTTGTATCATTTGTTGGTATTGTTGTGCCTGCTCTGACGGTCCCTGTCCACTCATCGACGGCTAAACGAAACCGATGCCGACGCCGACAACGACAACGACAACGACAACGACAACCGATCGACTTCGCATTTGGCACTTGGCAGTCTCTATGCGCCGAAATGGCCTCGGAATTGCGGTTCGCCGTGCGCTGCGGCTCCAGGCAGAGACCAGCCGCGAAGGCGCGCAATTCCGACGCCGCGGTGCCGTGCGGTCGTTGCAGTCCACGTGCCAGCAGAAGAAGAACGCGATACTGTTCGACCGGCCACGAGGAGACCACCTACATACCAAGCATCGAATTACCACGAATAAATGGTGTAAGTCCTGTCCCTCACGACGGGCGAGCGACCACTTTCGATGGCCTCTCTTTCGCTCGAGACTTTAAACCTATGCGCGCCACCAAATATTTGCACGCGTAATCGACAGACTCCTTTGTCACGATTATAACGTCTTACGTAGATGTAGCAGAACATTATTATTAGAATTCGAAAGAAATATAGCTAACCGCTGCACGAGACGGGATTGGACGGTAAGATCCAGTTTGGAGAGTATCGATCTCGCTAAAATTGTACGAGTTAACGCTTCGCGATTGGAAGTCATTCGGACGAAAATGAACACCTGGAATATCGAAGACAGAGGCTCGCGAATTGAAAGGTACCGCAATTTCGACCTGGAAAGCTGTTGAGAAAATTTCGATTTTAATTTCTTGCGCGACACGATTATACGATATAACGCGGTCGGTCGATCGAACAACAAAAATATCTGTATATTCTCGATATCATCGATAACTACGTTTGTTTAATTCTTAATTTTCCAAAAATAATAATGGCTAAATCGTAGAATGTACAGTTTAATATTTTGTTGCCGTTTGATGCCGCGATGTAGCAAAAGACACGATTACGAAAGTAGCGCAACAGGCAGGCAAACGTCTGGAATCGAATTTCGCGTGGCATGCAAGCGCACGGGAATACAAACAATTCGATGTTTGCCCGCAGGGTTTGTTGATTTATCGTTATATCAACTGTCAGGTGAACGTCGATCGAAAGAATCGCGACGGACAAAGTTGCGAAACGAACGGACGAGGGAGGCGCTGGAAGAGAAGCCATCGATTGGTCGCGGAGCTGTGCCTGTTGTCACGGTAATCCGATCCTCGACGAGGATGATATTCGAACCGATTCGATCGGCGCATCCTATTCACCAACGACCCGTAATCATCGAGCAAATAATTTTCAAGAATTCGATTACCGTGATCGATGCACAGCCTCCATACAGCCCCAGTATGTACGCGTGTATATACGTATTTTTTTATCAACGAGACGAGAACGCGTACCATGGCTGAACGGCTGAACAGGAGAAGGGAGTATTTCAGGACGAGTGTGCTTGCGGGAAAATTGTTTTTTATCCTTTGTGCCTCGTTCCCGTGTGTCTCTCTGTTATACACCGTACGGGTTACTGTTCCACGTTTAACGTTCATCAACTTTATTTATTCGTACAAAGATATCCGGTGTATGCGTGTTATGCATTTTGGCACGGTCCATTATTCTGCTTCTAGCGAATCGATCGCGAGCGTGTACGCTTCACTTTCGATGTATACTCTAATTTGCAGTATACATATACTTGCGTATGTCTGTGTGGGTATACATATACTTGATTGCATGCTTGGAATTGCCGTTGAACGATTATAATAACGATCCTGCGCGACGACGCAAATTCGCTCGAAACTCGACGCTGCAGTTTCGGGGGATGTCTTGGGTCGGGTTGCCGCGCTCCTCCAATCGATCGCGAAATATTCACGGAATCGTTGAGAAAAAAAAAACTGCATTCTTTGTTGCGTTTTTCAAATTATCCCGCGTTAAACGTCGCGGAGGTTGTCCGATTTAGATGTAGAGAAAGCTGTTTTGTCTTGTCCCGTATGAATATCGATACGATATCGTAACATCGAGTAGCTCGTAAAATTTCATTGTACGGGCCTGGTGAATGGTTAGAATCCGGCAAATATAGGTTCAATGCGCAAAAGAGAATAGAGTGTTCGTTAAACAAGATTGGAAACGTTCCACCGTCCTCGAACACTCGCGTCGATGGTGCTCCGGATCGTGGCGGAAGTGATTTTTTCCAGGCTGAGTCACACATTTTCGATGCCCGTTTCCGTGTATCCAGCTATCGGTCCTTCGACTGCACGGCCAGGACTACGGAAGAAGCAGTTTCAGTTCACCTAGATACTTCCGCCAGTTTAAATCTCATCGATATTCCTATCGCCTCGCGATATCGCCTCTTGTAAAAGGGAAACAGATTAAAATGGAATTTCGAGGCTCGCTAGGCAGCGTTCTCTCGCTTTTGGTTTCATAATTGGCGTTATCGATTGGTTCGCGCGCGGATAGAGTACGACATATTTTACGGGAAACGATGAAAAAAGATGTTTGGGATACGCGATGAAATCCGAAGTTAATTAACGCGCTCGACGACCTCAGGAATTTAATCGTACCATTAAAAAGTTGTAGATAATTTTTGGAAACGTCGCTATATGTATATGTATAAGTATATGTATTTATCCTTTTTCTCTCTCGATTATTCAATTACATTCGGTTACATTAAATTCGTGTATTTCGTTCGAACGATAAAAGCTGCAATTATCTTTCTTGCCAACCATCTTTTAGACGCAACTGTTTCCCTTTCCGAAAGATTCGATGCCTCGGAGTTGACAATTTACAGAAATATAAAGCAGTCTCAGAATGAATTCTTAGAGCTACACCGCGTTCCCGTTTCGTCGCTTTACGTTTCCCTTTTCGTTCATTTATTCGTTCGAGCTTAATTACGACCCGAACCCGGTGAAATAGCGACACAATCGAGTTTCGTCGACTGCTACGTCCCCGTAACTACGTTTGAATCGGATTTCCGGTGTTCGCGTTTACTTTGTTAAGAAGAAAAAAGGGTGAGTAGGAAAGGATGGATATTCGTGCTCGTCTCGGATTCCGTTCGTTTCCTCTTCCGATACTTTAATCAGTGCTTCGGTATGCCGGTTGTGGACGTCATACAATCGAGGCGGAATATTTATCGCGACGATTGAAATTTCTCGGTAGCTTGTCGATAATGCTCTTCCTTTCGCCTCGCGCATTCGTCTGTTTCATCGAAACGCAAGCTAACCTAAAAAGAAATTCTATTGTAGAATATAAAAACTACTTTTCTCAAATTGTATCGGTGTTACTATAACTTGATATTAGATGAACGTAATCGGAACCTCCGCTGCGTGCGTATTCCGATCGTTTTACGATAGAATCATAGCGCGCTCGAAGGGAAGTACGCGAACGTAGTTGAAAAAATTGACGCGAATAAATGGAGAGGAAGCGCTCGGTGCTTGGAAAGAACACGCGAAAGACTTTCGGAATTCTTTCGAGCGATGCAAGTACCTCTATCGAACACGAGGGTAATAAAAGTGGACGCGAATTCGATACGTTGAGCCACGTGATCCGGCGATAACTCCTTTACGAGCTTTTAAAAAGTTCCAACAAGTTTTAACGAATCGCCTCGCGTTCAGCCGCTTTTCCCCTAGCGGACAACTTTTAATAACCCGCTCGCGGCCACCCGGTGACTTGCCGACGGATAGACGAGGGTTTATTCACCGATAACTCCCCCGATATAGCTAACACCTGCGCTTCCTTCTATCAGCAGGAGGGTGGTGCGTTGTCGATGACGGAGATGAAGAAATCATTGAGCTTCGATCAAGTGGCAGCGGCCCGTGGCGGGAACACCTAGCACAGGCCTCGTCCTCGTCTTCATCCTCAGCAGCAGCAGCAGCAGCAGCAACAGCAGCAGCAGCAGCAGCAACAACAGCAACAACAGCAACCGCCACCGTGCAAAGCCACGCCCACGCACACACGTCACACACACTGCCACTCACATTCACACAGTCACAGTCACAGTCATACGCACAAGCACCAACTACCCCCACCGAGGCAGAGACGGGGTTCTTCAAGCATCGCCTTGGGTCAAGGTTAGTGAAGAATCTTCGACGATTATTAGTTTCTAGGTTTATCGTTTCTCGATATATCGGTGCTCTAGATATCGAAACGGATCGAACGAGGTGTTACATTATGATCTCGAAACAATCTTGAATTTACTTGGTTCAATGTTTGCGTGTTCGGCGGGTTAAATATAACATTGTTCGATGCGTAGGAGGTGACCACCCTGAGAGTATCCTGTGGAGATTCGACTGCGACCTGGCTGGTGAGCCAGATGTGGTGATATCGCCGCCTCCGCCACCACCGCCACCCTCCGCGGCCGTATCGAGAACCACGACCCTTTGACCAATACTTGAAGAGGTGCCGACAGGTGTGCCCGCTCAGAAGGAGCTGCCCACCCAGGCATCGGTGGTCGTGAACGCGGTCGACCAAAAGGAGACCTGCTTATAGCATATGTAGTCGCCGGGGTGGCTGAGTCGACCGCAACGCGGCCTGCCCTGCGCCATCGGCGACCTTGGATCATCGATCGAGCATCTGTCCACGTGACGATGCACGGAGTAATTTTCTCGAACGAGATCCGTGTGCCGAACCTGCTCCGAATAAATTTCAATCGGCAAATCGTGTCCGAGGACCACTCGAATAACGAGGTTCGTTCGCGAGACGAGCATCGACCATTTTCGATTAAAACGTTGGATGTAGAATGCTCTTTAGAGGGATGACAACTACAGCGAACATTAAAAACCGAACGAGCCATCTGTCACCGATGATCCCGTACCAACGATCCGCGATCAAAAGTGGACACGACGATGAAACGGAATCGATCGTATAGGCTTTGGAAACGTGTGTCACCCTGTGAGCGTAAAGTGTGTAAGAGGAACTGAATAGCAAATGAAACACCGCGTGTAACGCCAATCAATCGAGAAACGATCGCGTGTTCCCGAGAACGAGAACTTTCGAGGCTGACGGGACCGAACGGAAACTAAACAGCGAACCGAATTGCATCTACTACCCGCTACGACGAAACTGTACGACGTTGAACTAGCACTTGTATCGGTTGCCCGATTTACGAGCTAAAAACATATCGAGATGGAAATCGAAAATAGGTTCGACGGTTTAAGTTTTGGTCAGTAAACTGTAGATGATACGGGCACAGTTGACATACGAGAGGTAAGGAAATGATTATCCTCGGCCCACGGTAGTCCACTGTTTCGTCGGTAACCAATACCTCGTATCAAAAATGTTTCCAAAACTTTTAAATCTCCAAATTTTCGCGTCTCGTAATTTTCGAATTTTCACATTTCCCAATCGTCGAATTTCCAATTTCCCAACTCCCCAGATCCGACTACCAGAATTTCCCAGTTTCTAAGTTTCATCCAGACGTTATGTACATACGATACTATACGGTTGCGAGCGAAGTAACAATGTACCAGCTGATTTTCACGGGTACGAGGTGATTTACAGCGGAATGCCAGACCATTTAGGTAGATATAGTTATCGGCACGAAGACACTTTGCCATGCCTGTATTTATACAATATGTAATAAAAGGAAAAACGCATATGTCAATTGTCACCACTAGATACCCTCGAGTAAGGAGGTGGTATTTTTGCCCATCGACTTTAATCGTCCCAACTGCAGCTTCGAAAATATCTTTGGTTATCATCGACCGTCTGGACAAGTGGTCGTATCCTAGAGACCACGCTTCGAGGAGCAAAACGTGTGATTAGACTCGGACCAAACTCATAGTGTTCACTGCCAACAACTAAGCTAATATAGTCGAACGGTTGTAAAGAGCTCTGAATCGAACATATGGATCGATTCGTCAATATTTACGGCCTAAAGAAGACGGTTCCGTGGTTAATCAGCTTCTAGGATTACGAAAGGACCAACGAATTTTAAAACGAAGTTCAATTTCAATCGCAAAGCTAAGCACAACGAAGGAAAGCTAATAGGAAGCAATATCTGGACACAGATATTCGACGATCGAGATTAGATACAGGAAATTTTTATTAACGAAAGTTGAAGGACCTAAAACAGCTGTTACTGCCGTTTCGCGATTTATTTCGGACAAGAACACGGCTCGCCGCAGGGAAACGCAATGAAACGCAGGGAAGAATTCGTTCAACTCGTTCGGGACGAAGTACAAAGTTTCGGAAATCGTTATCCAGAGACTCGAACATTTGTTTCCGCGCGAACGATTACGATGAAGGACAGACTGACGAAGGACCAGGCTTTTTCCAACGTTTTACGACAGCTAACTCGCAGCCTCGAAAGATCAACCGCCGGAGTCTCGAGCGGATTCGAAGAACAATTTATCGATTCGCCGGCGTTTTGTATCATAAACACGGTTGCACACGACGATGATTTACGTGCTAAACACGCCTCATCGGACGATTGTATAAAAATCACGTGTTCGTGCGTATATCGTATAGTTTACAATAACGTAATTTTCTCGTAAGTAAGTGCGTAGTCGCGTAAGAGACCTAGTCATATTTTGACACGATCGACGATTTACTATCGAATTAATAACAAAATACGATATACATACATATAGGTTGTACATACAGCGACTGTTTTTTCACCAAGTTCGAAGAGGCGACGCGTTAAACAGAGCATTTTTAGCGTCGCGTTGTTCAATGGCCGTTCGTTGAAGGAAGCGCGAAGGAAGCACTAAACCGAGTTTTTCTTGGAAGCGCTCATTTATCGAACGGTTACTGTACCGTGTACAGGTACATACAGATCACAAATACACCCACAAACACACACACACACACACACACGTGCGCGCGCGCGCGCGCTACAACGTTATTTGTTAAACGAAAAGAAAGACATAGGAAGGAGATAACGTTGAAATTATTAACGCATTGACTGTCGAACAGAAAATTTGCTGCCTCGTCGAGAAAAATGTATTTATATAATTATTTATCAAATACTTTCCTGTTTTTCATTTAATAGACAATTTTAACACGATTGCTACCTACCGGTTGACCATCGCCTCGAAGTAGATGTACAATTGAATCCTTGCTTTAACCCACCAAAAATGAGATTTCTATTTAACATCGAGTGGAATCGAATCTTTGAAAAAATGATATAAGTAGAATTTAGTTGATACGAAACACGCGTTGTCGAAAGAAGAGCTGTTCACCGATTTAAATGCGTGTTAGTACGATGCATTCTGTAATCGTGGTATTGTTGTCTATTATTTCAACAAGATTGGTAACGTTCCACATTATAATCTTTCGTAAACATAATTATGTTTGGAAACAGAAGTTGAACATTTTTCAAAAGTAAATTGTACCTAGTGCGACAGTGAACGCGTTAACCCTTTTGCTACGACATCTTCTATAAGCAATTCGTTAATTATTTATTTGTAAACTTTCAGAAAACATCTCTAGGTCGCTATCGTTATTTAATAGTAATTCGGTACTTCGAGCCGTACACATAGTACGTATTTCTAATTTTTACCATTCGTTCTTGATCTCTGTCGATGCATGTATACACGTGATAAGCAGCGAAAGGGTTAAGATCGTAATTAATAAGCCCGTGGGAGAATGAGTGAGAATGACGAGTGTTTGATAAAACGTGAACGCTGAACGAATCGTATCGAAAGAAAAACACAACCGACGAAGCGAACGATCAAAATGAAAAAATGGAACGGAAAATTTCTCGTCGACGAATAACTCTTGCAAAAACCAAAAACGATCAAGACTTTCGATTTTCTTGTAAAAATGGATTTTCACTTTTTATTTGAACGAACATTAATAACGTACTTTTTCATCGTACATCTTTCGAACAGCGAACAGATAGAAAGGTTCGAGAATATACAGGGTCCATCGTTTTAAGCTACATGAATTATGGACTATCCCTTTCAGTTTTCTTTTAATTAAATTTTTAACTACGAATAAAAGTTTAATGCACGAGAATTTATGAAGAGTGTACGTACGGAGGTGGTTTTAGAGCTTAAATGTCTCGAGGCAAAAGTCGATATTCCTGGTGAAAATACAGATCCTTTTGTACGCGTAACAGATTTTTTAAACTATTGGCTGCTGCGTTATATTGTATCGAGCAAATGTTAACAAAACACTGACCGAACTCTAATCCGTAACTAATGCAACCGGAAAATTACTGAATATGAATATTTTCTGTATCTCTAAATTTTCAAATTTCTTCGAATTCCCAAAATCTGAAATATCCAACAGCTGAAATTTCCGATTGTACGAGAATCTGTGAAATACTGTCCAGATTCGCCTATTTGCTTCGCAGAGACACGATACATTTTTCTTCGACGATGCTACTCGTTCCATTGTTCTTGCAGTCGCGGTGAAAATTCCAGTCGAGATGCATCGAAAGCGCGTGTACATAAATCGCGAGGACGATTCGTTTCGAAAAATTTGTCGTAATCAATCGCGGTCGCGTACACGTTGAACGTGAAGAAAACATTCGTCGTGTTAAGGAATTATGACGACAAAGGCGATCTTAGTTAGACGAGTTATCGAGACGCAATGAATTCGTGTATGTTCGTGTGATGAACAAAGTGTTCGAGAGTTAATTGACTAGTCATCACTGGTGTGCCACTATTCAATAAATAAATTTTATTTACTTAATCGACCTAGACATTTCTACACTTGGCGTAGCAGTTGGAAAACACGTTGACTTCCTTTTTTTGCGATTGGACGTCTGAGAATTCGAAGGGAGGATAGTTTCAACGAGATGAAAATCATATTTTTCGTCGAATTTTCAGTTGATCGTTGTAGAAAAATAAAGTAAGGAAAAATTGTAATCGCTTTTCTATTCTCGGCTGTCCAATCGAGTGAATGTGATACGCAGCGAATCGTCGACATAAACATATCTCTCCGAACTAACAGACAATTAAATGTTGTTATATACATGTTTTACTGAATATCATTCAGGCGCTCTGTTATTTTCTACATTCCGTGAGACGAACCAGACTAAAACGATCCCATGATAGATCCCAATACCTTGTCAACGGATTCCATCGAAAATTTCATCAGATTTTTTCCACCCGAACAATAAATTATTCGAAGAATTGCCAACGATTTCGCTTCTCGGACAACGAAATGATCATGGTTACAATATTCGATCCAGGTCAAAGTGGACTGTCGCGAAAACAACGATACCATCGTGGTCAGGGTGACAAGCGAACTCGTCGATTCATCAATCACCTTGATTCCTTGATGCATATTCAGACTGGCGACCGCGTTTCCGCCCACGTCAACCATCATTTCGTTTACCATTAACGTTGCATCGCCTATGCGAGTGTCGTTTCCTAGTTGGACGTATTGGCTTGGCGAATTGACGCGATTAACGATGGACGTGCATTATGCCCAGTTTGCACGAGACATTTTCCTGCTCGATAATCGATCATATTTTCCGGAGCAGACGTTTATACCGAAGTAGTGAACCTACATCGCCGTTTTCTCCGAAAAGCTGGGAAAAACGTTAATACGATCGACGTCCTAACAAGAATCAGGATTTTCGAAGTGGCTCTCGACCGATTTCAATTTCCATTACGTTCGTCGATACGATCCGAAGTCAAGGGAAACGGCGACAGCATTATCGTTAACGAAGTCTACTATAGTCGAAAATTCATTTGTTCCGAAAGCTTTTTCATGTTGATTTTTTTTCGCTTTCGAAAGTACCATCAACGTAATCACCGCGAATCACCGAAATAACGATCGATCGAAGTTATCTACATAAATGATAGCTTTCGTGCGAAGCGTGTTTCGATAATGCACACTTGGACAATTACGATCGAGAACGCGTACAGTTAGGATGCCTTGCTTCCGGTCGTACATTACGTCGACAAAGTGGCGACGATAGCATCGAGCAAAGGGGAATAATTTTTACGGAATAATGCGCGCATGGAATTGGCCGGAAACCAGAAGCCCGGGCGAGCGTCCCTGCACTTCTATTTACGACGTTCCTCCTTTGGCTAGCGGGAGTAAATTGTCAGCAAAGTGGCTAGCTCCCGTCGTTCCATATTGAAAATTGCATTCATTTAACCGCGTCGCGTCAAAGCCAGTCCGTTAAAATCTGGGCCATTCGTCGTCGTGCTCTCGAAAAGACGAAAAGGGAAGAGAAACTGGCAAACGGAGACGAAATAAGAATGGTCTTTTGATATCGAAACTCAACCGGCTTTTCGATGCCCGAATACTCGTTAATTTTCACGAAATAACTTTGTTTTTGCTTTTACTTTTACTTTTGGTTTTCTTGTTTTCGTCTTTCTTCTCGTTAATAGAAATAGGAACCGGAGCGTTGGATATCGATTCGAATACCGACTCACCACGAGCAATCGAGGAAACCTTGAAATTGCTTCCTCGGGCAAGAAACGGTCCCAAGAAATTGTCGAACTGATCTGCCTTTATGAAATACGAGAGATATTTTAGCGCCGTTAATACGCGAACGTTAATTAAATCAGGATATCAGAAACCACCGATAAAAGGCGGTTCCACTTCGAGATATTTTCATACAGGTAAGTCTGAAGAGAGAAAAGAAGGAAATAATATGTCCGCTGAGAAATTAATCATAAAATCCGATATGCTTTTCATCGAGGGTCCCTAATACTCAAATAAGACGTTCAGCAGCATAGCGTATGGTGCTCTACGATGAAGCTATTATCGCTCGAAAAAAGTGAAGGCAAAGGTAGCAGTATAATATACGAGAGTCTATTGTATATTAAAAGCTTGAAATTGTTCAAAGAACCTACAAATCCTCGTCGTTCGAGCGACGAGCGCCCCTAATAACGAAACTCGACCTTATCTCTAGCTCCCCGAGCGAAATGTAAAAAACATCCATGTTTCTTTTGGACCGCGCCTACCGTAGGTCAAGTAAATCGAGCGTAACGTATCGCTCGAGCTTTTTAGGTTGACCGTTATCTGGCTGGCATTTACCACCGGGGCTATCTTCTCTTTCTTCTTTCCTTTTTAGAAATGCCAGAAAGTAAAGGACCCGTAAAGAGACCCCAATCGTACGAAACGAGCAGGACATTTAGGGGTAGTTGGTTCGTACGAACCTTCTATATCCGTAGTAAAGAGAACAACTCGAAACCACCAGACGTTTTCACAGCTTTAATCTTAGGAAAGCCACGGGTGCTAGAATTCTAGCCAATGAACTTTCCCGTCGTCCGTCTTTGCCAAAACGGTAATCGTGACTTTCCGGATGACTGAGGCATTGCTTTATGTAGCAATACGAAGAAGAGAGATAGAAAACCGATCACGCTATTGGTCAACGATTATTCTTCTTTTAAACGTTTTTCGTTGATTTTCAATACCTTTCAGAATTAATTCTAGGATAACGAATCGTTTGGTGCTCGCGTGCCGAAAATTATTATACGCGACGTTTCCTATCTTAATCTATTCACGCAACTGCCCTTTAATCTACTCGTTTCGAACTTCGATGTGACACTAGTCTTGTCTATGTGGAGGCGTCTTCGACATTTTATAGCGAACTTTGTCTTTTTAAATGGGACAAGAGATATAAGGGATAACTGAACTCGAATTATAGCTTAAACTGGGCTAACTGGGCTTATTTTATCGATATCCTAGAAAATAACAAGTTTTCTATGAGTTTTCTAACTCCCCTGCTTCTCATTAAAAATGATAAATGCTAAAAGTGGAGATAAAAGTTCTGTTGTACCGGCATTCTGTTCAAATTGCGACTACCTAATTTTCAGACTTTCAGCTTATTTCGACGCTAAAGGGCAAAGTAGTATCTCCTCTTCTATTCCCCGTCACATTTATCGATAACCCCGTCAGTCATCCGTCTGCCCTGGAATTTTTGGCATTTACCTCACGAGCATTTCTCGATCTATCGTGGGCAGAACGAACTTGCGCTTGCCAATCAACGTGAAATTCCAAATATCTCGTCGTTCTTGGAAAATTTTCAATAAATTTCATACCACCTACGAGCACAAATCAATTGTGATTCAACGATCAAACACGCGCCAATCACCAAGAACAATCACAAACTTCGATTACTTGACATTCTCTGTATCCACTTTATTTTTACTTTTCATAATCATCTTGCAGAATAGTTTGTGCATCTACTGATACCAGGTTGAAGTTAAATATTCGAATATTCACAGTATTACGGGATTGCTAGAAAGCGGTCAACAACAATTTCAAGCGTGTAACGTTCAACTTCTCGTGCAAGTCACTTTGATTAAACGTCCAGGAAGATGCTTTTCACGGGCTCCTCGACGAGGATCATGATCGTCCTTCTTGTGTCTAGCAAACGAGAAAGTAGCAGTCTGGTCTTCTTTCCTTCGCAACACGACATCCTTCTGACTTATCCCGCGAAAAATGGATGGACATCAAGGATATCTCGAGTTGAATCCCGACACGTTTCTGTTGTGAATCCCTACACGTTTGTAAACGCACGAAAGGACACGTACAGGACGATAAATCATCGTCTAATTGGAAAAAATGACTAACTTTGAAACTCTCAAATTGATATTTAAGATTCTTCTGTTGTAAGCTTACAAATATTTATTTACTCGTTCCCGCAATTTTCTATGAAGGTACGTCTTCTATATTTAAAAAGAACTAAGTGTATCCTGACCACTATTCAGTTGCATCGATGATTGATGAAAACTATCCTTTTTACGAAGAAATATTTGAAAATTCACTCGTTTCCGCTGAACCAATCGATAAAATAACGAATCTTCTACATTAAACCAACAAAATTTGCAGAAACTCATTCGCGTGCGTCGTAGAGTCACGCATTGCATATCCAAGCGTTATTATGTATGTATGTATGTATTACTACATGTTGTATTACCTCGCGTCGTATATTCCCGTAATAAATCGATAAGCGTTCTATAGTTACACGCTATAACACAACTTTTACCTTTTCGTCATTTCCTGTAACAAGTAACGTGTGGGAATACATTTCTACGATAAACGCGTAGAGAAAGTTAACCAAAGTGACTGGAAAATATTCCATTATCGGGTTCGCGGCATTTGAAGTATCTGCACGGAGCTCGAATCGTGAAATCACCGAGATTTCTTGAAATTCTGAATCCTCCTTCGGAAGTCGATAATGAGATATCAACGTCACGAACAGTTGACACTGGATGAAAAGTTTCTATAGCAAGTATCTCCGCGTAGCATGGTCCTTTTATCGTCGTAAAATCTCACGGTATATGGCTGGAATTCGCAATTAAATTTTAACGAACCTACATCGGAAAATATAGTCGCGACATACTACGAAAATAAACACCATTGACCAGCCTTCTATTATATTTTGATATCTTCCAAATGAATGATCATGCGCTTTTTCTTTAACCTCGACAATAAAAAAATTATACTTACAATGTCTCGTAAAATACCTCGATTCAAACTAAACTTCAAGTAAAACTTTTTGTCGTAATATTCAAAAGAGACATTGTCGAAACAGTTAATAAGGCGGTTACCGATAAGGAAACATAGTTTTGTTATTACAATGACTTTTGCAGAGTCTGTTCAGAAAACGCATTCACGACTGGCTGTACAACTAACAAGCACAGCATAAATCAATGTTCCTCTAAGCAAGCTACAGAATAGCTGTTGTCCTGGAGTTAATTACAAAACTGTTATATTGTACCGCATTTACAGCCGAATATTTACGATGGCACTTAAGGTCGCCATATTTGTTAAATAAATACGAATGAGGAATGATTGTGTACCAACACGAAATGCTTTCTATAATCAAGGTAAAGCGCATTTCGTTTCAAAATTAATTCAAAAGCTTGTATAACATGTGGCAATTAACCCTTTATAAGTATTGTTCGTGTTATACGGTTCAGACTATTGACATCGCCGAAAACAACGTGTTTCTTATATTTTAAAAGTTTGTTTCAACGAGAGCGAGTGTTGCGAAATAGCATTGGAAAAGGTGACTGGAAGAGAAGGTCGAGGTAACGTTTCTCGCTCGGGACTTGCTAGGGTGTTTGTCAGTACGGCAATCTAGCAAGAGTGCCTTAGACGCGGGGATGACTTTCTGAAATGAACAGGAACGATATACATATGTACATATATGTATATCTCCTACAGCGGTAGCGAGAAGGCCGTATTGCGTGCCATCTATCGCTTAAGCGCAGAAATACCGAAACAAGGAATTACGTTTTATCATAAAATAAAGCATTCCTAATTGGCGGAATTAGCAAAATATAAAATTGTATTTTTCTTTACAACTACCCAGTTTTACGCTTTTCTGGACCGAGTAATTCCTTTAACGGCCACAATAAAACAGAAAATATGTTTTTGCAATACGTTAACAGCAATAAAAAAAAAAAATAAAAAATATTGTATTTTGTGGGCAACAAATTACTCAGCCATCTAGCGGTGGAAGGTATGAACTAATGGAACTAAACTTCAGGTACAATTTTTGCACTTACTACTTTTCCCGACCTGTTCACTCTTTCAGAACTTAGCGATGCTTCTCGAATACATATTATAGCATATTATAGTCTATTAACATGACAAACTCAATATTATATGAAATCGGTAAAAAAATCATACATCATTCTAGCGGTGAATTAAAAAAATCACTTTACAATAAACTCGAAACATAAAAAGAAAATAATATAAATTACTAGACAAAATAAGAATTCATCTGTGACATTGGTATAGAAGCAACATTATTAATAAAAATATCGACATTTACGTATTCAATTTTATTAAAACAAATATACAGATTATATTTTATGGCTTAACAAATAATACATTTTTTAACAACTTACTTTTTGCAGAAAAATTCATGTCCTTTAGATGATAATAATCTGTACTTAGTAAGCGTTTTTGATTTTAGAACTTATAATTATTGCATATAACAATCAGCGGGTTCTTTATGTACAAAATTAGTAGATATATTGATCATATTACAAGACAAGTCCTTGATACGAAAGACCATCAGCTTCTGGAGACTCCATCCTGTTTCTCAAATGTTCCAATGTATTCGCTAAATGTTTTTGAATTTGTTCAGTTTCTTCGCTAACTTCTAAATTAGGAAGCTCTTCCCTAATTTTTGCGATTACTTGGTTTAAAATTTGAACGGTTACCTAAACATAATCGTTCGTATATAAATTAATGAACGTTCATGAAAGTACTACGAAAGTAAATAGCTCTTACCGCTGTATTTCCCTTCTCATAGAAATAAATATAATGATTTAATAATTCAACGTAAAGTTGTACTTGAACTGAAGTATCCATACATTGACTTGCTATTCTGATACCTTTCTTCAAACAATCTAACACTTTATTTCCATCTTGCATCTAAGATAAGTACATAATTTATATTTCATTAGTTTCATAATAACAATTATATAATAACGTAAGAAGTAATCCTGCTCACTTCTTTTCCTCCTGTTGCCAATGATTTTCCTGACCAAAATATATGAGAGCAAGTAGCAACGCCTCTACATTGGTCTGGTTTTCTCAATAATTTACTGGCGTACAAAGCACATTGATTACGAACCGGTTCCGCATTTTCTTCGCTAAAGCAACTCATTTGCTCAAACGTAGCAATAATTAATGTAATGGCTGCTAGCTGAGCCTTTGAATCGCTTATTTCGTCTTCGTATATTGAAAATGCTTGACTCATAAATTCATAAGCAACCATTTCAAAATTGTCGAAACGAATTTCTCCTATTGCTATTGCACCTTGAAGGAATAGCCTTAGTGGCAATTCTGCCAGTTCAGCTTTCATTAAAGCCGTGATAGTTGCGTGACAAAACTGGAAAATTTTTTGGCATTTTTTTTGCCACATTTCATCCTAAGAAAAAAGTAATTAAAACAATTATCGATGTATATCTCTATTTTATAAAAGTATAAACAATTTACTAACTTGATCTTTCAAGCCTTTATATGTAAAAGCTAGCTGATAAGCCTGAAACACTATTGGTGGTAAAGTGTACTTTATTCTCTTATTTCCACCTGCACTAAAATGTTTCCTGGCAGCACTTAATATCATATATTGTGGATCAGCCGTTTCAGATTTAAAATGATGTATTAATCTACCAAGAAGTCCTTGTTCTTCTGCAAAATCTTCTGGATCTTCCTCTATGTTGGGTTGATCAGGTTGATCTTGTACTAACGGAGATATCATAGAAAGTACGGCATCTACTTGCTCCTGAGTTGGAATTAAAGTTTCATTTTCTAAAATATTTGTTATTATATAAATTGCTAATAACTTTCGGCCTTCAAAATCAAAATAATCTAGTAACGGAGCAAAATGATCAAGTTTTAAAACAGTTAGTATGTTTTTATAATTATCTATTGGAATTTTCATCAACCTTACTAACTCTCTTGACACGGCACTATTATATTCCAGTCTGAAAAATTTAACCAATTTATTGCATATTCGTCTCCACATAAATTTAAATATAACACATACTTATCCACATTCTGTTTCTGGAATATTTGAACAGTTGTTAATAAAACTTTATCCACATAATCCACTCTATCGGGATAACATTTGTGTGCTAAATTAATAAGAGCTACTTGTAGAGAAACTATATCTTCTGGAGGCATATCTTGTCGAGTCTGTATACAGTAAACAATCTCGTTAATGAAAAATGATGACAACAATAAAGACTTTTCCGTTAAATTATTCTCAGACTTAAACTAGATAAGCAAGGATAATTTAAATATTGATAACTGTAATCATAGCAATATCAAATTTGTGCAGCATCTGATCATCATTGAAGATTTATGTTAGTCAATAATTTACATGTATATAACATTAAAGCAACTGTGCCAACCTGAATAATAGTAGCAATTTGATCGCTAAAAACATCAAATAGTTTTACATCCTGTGGAATTCCTGGTACTTGATTTGGACTTCCTGGCCCTCCTACACCGTCTGATCTTTGACTAAATGCTGCAAGACGATCTATCAATGAAATAATTATATTTTTTACGTTTACGCCATTTTGGAGTTCTGCGCAGGACTTCAAGAATGCGTTTAACGTTTGCAGATGAAATTCATCGGGAAAAACCTAATTAAAAGTATAATTAAATTATTTATAATGTTATGTGTATGACACAATTTAAAGTACTTTTAATGTTATTATTTACTTGAATTATGCACTCCATGAGATACTCTTGAGCAATTGCATCCCTACAACTAACTACTTGTTCCAAAATTCCTGGTAAAACAAGCTAAAAATCGTCTTCTTATTAACCATATTAATTTTTTCAAATCTTTAAAAACAGAATGTATGTAAGATCCACCTTTTCATACTTATCTAAAGTAACTGATTCCAATTGACTAAGTCGTACAAGATTAGTGCCTACTAAAATTCTAAGTTCTTCTCTTTCTCTCTCTCTTCTTTCTCTATCTCTACTGTGACCTTGATGTTGCATGCGTACCCATAATTTATTCATTTCTGCAAAATTCATCAGGACAAAGTCTATGCTATCACGGACCTGAAAAGAAAATCCATAGTATAAATTTATACATTTGAAAATATAATTATTCTTTCCTCTATACATACGCTTCCATCTTCGTCATCGCCTTCTGCAACATCTGGTAATATGTTACGGGTACACTGTAATAAATAATTTCTTAGAAAAAGACCTCTCAGAGGGTGCTGGACTCCTCTGCACATCTCTACTAAATCTCTTAACAGGTCTCTTTTTAAACCAGGAGCTGTTTTGATATATACCAATCCAACTGTGATAAGCAAATACCTATAATATTGAATAATATTATCAACATTTGTATCAATAACATCATAAGACTTATATATTAAGCTTACAGTCTAGGCACAATATTGCCAACATATTGCACTAATTCGTATAAATCTGTAACTTTTCTTCCTTTTTGAAACTCATCTAACAAATAAAGCTCTAAATGTCTTAACTCATCGGTAATAGACATATCTAAGATTAAATGTAAGGAAATTTTTAAAAATTGTTATGTACATACTACTACAGGAACTAATTGATAAGGATACATAATTCATAATAACTCTTTGGACTTAGAAGAGATGTTCTAAGTTCTCCTAACATTGTAGAAGCATGTTTCAATGCATCCATTAACTTGGATTTGTCCAAACAGTGTTTCATTTGAAAAGCTTGTACTTTGACTACACCAATTGCATCTTCAAGTAATTTTTCCTGCTCTTCCACTCCTGTTATGGCGGGTGTCATTGGCTGTGAGAAAAATAAAGATACCTACCAGGAACACCAGGTAGTACCATGCTAGGTAAGCCATTCAATGCAAGCATGCACTATTTTAAGCTTGTATGATGATAAGAGCATAGAAAAAGTATGTCATTATTCTATAACAGCATTACTTATTCAAAAGAAACGTTATATGAACTATGCAGAAAGCAAATAATTTACTAATGTTACAATCCTTTGATAATAAATATGTGCCTATTCTTAAAATTATAGTTCTAAATCTTTACTACTCTAATACAATGTTCTATTAGAACCAGAGGTTATACTTTCATCCAAATGCCACAGACTAAAACATCACGTATTACAGAAATGTTTTTCTTATTAGATTCCAACGAGAGATAAAAAATAATCAGTCAAAATTCACACATTCTCTGAAATGTTAGACATAAACACAAAAATTTTGACAGCACTTAACCTTCATAACATTAAGATATTTCTATCGATGATAGTTATCTAATATTTATGTTTAAATTTAATTAGCATATAATTAACTGCTTCCACACGCAAGGGTTCAACATGCTTTTTGAAATTAAACGTATACTTACCATTTTCTTTCTTTTAAAATTCGAACACTCGTTGCCTGTATCTGAAACAACTCCCTGACTCCTGACAGTGATACGTTCTACCCAACTATAGATACAAGTATAGTATGTACGAATCTATAATCTATACTACCTTATCCCATATAATAGTTGTATAAAATATAAGTTGAAGTTTTTAAGTGTACGGACTGATAAATATAAGAGTATTCCACCACGCATTTCATTTATTCATGTATTTTACATCCAAAGGCAAAAGGCTTTTCTACGCTCCCCTGAATTCTTTTTGAATTTTTTCTAAGATTTCATTCAATTTATTCTGGGATCTTTCAGAGATGTATCTAATCTAAGGTGTCTTTAGATTCCTCCAGGTTCTCTCAATTACCACCCGATTCTCAAGGGGTTCCTTTTCTGTTCGCTGGTGACAGTTCTGTCTTTTAATAAAATTTTAATAAATTTTATTCAAATGAAATTACGTCATGATATATTCTTCCAAGATTTTCTCTAAATTTTATCTAAGTTCTTCCTAACACTATTAAGCTTTCGTAGCATTTTCTTCTTTCACCTTCCTCTGAGGTCTGCATTGTACACATTAAATTTTATGCCGATAAAATTGTTTAAAGTTTGAAAAATGACAATAATACATATTGTTCTGTATAAAATTATCACATAAAAGAATACGAACAATTTATTGTTTGTCAAGCAATGCACACGTATATAAAAATATTTATGAAATAATTTTTCTTTGGATAGAATCTTATTTTTTTATGATACAAAAACAAAAGATATTTTAAATATATCATCATGTTGTGAGTAATTTCTAATGAATAAATTGATTTCTACAATTATTGTAAAAATTCGCGCCATTTACGCGCATGTTATCTTTAATAATGGATTAATTCACATATGTCGCTGTGTGTCATAAACTACCTGCGTCATCTACAGATATTTGTAGATGAGATTTCTATAAGTGTTTTTGGTAAAATTTTATGTTTGTTCTATTCGGTGAGATTCATATCATCGAGGTAAGAATAGTAGAAAATAATTGTATATAACAAAAATAAGAAGGATTTGGACACTATGGATTTTACTTTATAGTACAAAAAGAAACGTATGAAATCACTCTCTCTATCTATCCAGATTTCCTTGGGACTTGTAAGTAACATTCGTTTACTCCACTGGAAAATACGTACAAAGTAATATAAACATATTCTACTTATGTAGACTGCTGTTTCTCTTATTATGAAGTTTTATTCATCTGAATTTATTCGCGTAGAATAAATACTATCGATTTCACCTTGAAATCATTGCTCAAAATCTGGGTTACTTTTTTTGTTTATTAGCATTGTACGCGTAAACATTTTGAACGAATCAATAGTAGTAGAATGTTATATATGCATTCATACAATACAAAATTAACTGTTTTTAAATACATACTATGTGTTTGATGAGTTATTGATTTCCATAAAACATATGTGAACATTTGCTTCCTTTATTACTGTTAGTGATATTAATGTGTGTTATTATCCATTTATACTTGCTTTATTTACACAGGATAATCCCAAATTATAAAAATGAGTCTTATCGAAGGGGTTGGAGATGAAGTTACAAATTTTTTTATTATCGTAGTCGCCCTCTTAGTAGGGTGGCTTGCCTGGTGTTCTACAAGTATTGCAGATCAACCATTAATACGCACAGTACTTATATTGCAACATCGAACACGCACACGTATTGCTGAACTTCGAGCTAATCAAGCTGCTAGCTCTTTCAATCGACCACCAAATTTGGAGATGTCGGAAGAAGAATCTGTACAACCAGTTACCGATGACAATAATGATACATCACAAAATTGTCCAGAACCATCTGTCACAGGTAATATTTCCTATTATTTAAGAACAGTTTTATGCTAACATAACAGAAATATTAGAATCAATAGTTTTCTACTGTTAATAGACACAAATGAAAGAACTTCTCCAGAAACACATAGAACACCTGATACAACAGCTACAGAAGAAGTACTTATCGAAGCAATGGATTCATTTAATAACGATAATGCAACTTTATTGCAAAGACAGACCAAAAAAGATACTTCCAAGAAAAAAAGGAAAAGAAAGTCATGTACTGAATTCCTAGAAGTTTTACCACATGAAACTGAAAAAATTTCAGGAAACAGTGCTAATGAAATTAGTATTAAACTTAAGTTCATAAATGATGATCAAAAAGTTGTTACTGGTAGCCTTAAAGAACTGCTTGGAGACTTTAAAAGGTTAATACTAATCAATATGTGTGTTATATTAGGTATAAATTTATGAAACACATAATTCTTATATTTTTGTAGGAGGCATTTTCAAATAGAACTTGAGGCCCAAAAATTGGTGAGACTAGTATTTAATGGCAGAGTGTTACAGCCCGATTGTCAAACATTGGAAACATGTGGCTTGTATAACAATTGTGTAGTTCATTGCTTAGTACATCAACCACGACCAAATCCTGTACCATCGCAAACATCGACATTAGACAATTCATCGTCAATCTATTTTAATCCTCAATCATTCTCTGATATACCTACTGGTACAGGTATTAGTTCAGTGCATAACGAGTGGGACTTGAGTAGACTTCTGTTGAGTATTATGACACTTATGTTAGGTCTTGCTTGGTATTCACGATACCACTACGCGCAACTGTTTACCGCAACTACTACGATTGCATTATATGCGCTCACTGCAATCTTTGCAATTTCATTAGTTAGTAACTTCTTTCCTCATCAAGATAATATCAGAAATATTGAATGAGTTTACACAAAATAAAGTACTTTCTGAGGTTACGCTATAAAATATGATTTTTTTTAAATATTAATATATAACTCATTTTGAAATCATTAGAACACATTTCATGTTCGTGAGACAAACAGCATGAAGAATATAATTTTTATCACTGTATAAAACAACTTATGTATGTAAAAAGTAAAGTGTAGCTAAGTCATAGAATTGCATTTCGATTGTTATGAACATACATTGAGGTCGAAATTTTTATTTGTGTGTGTAGAAAGCAAGTTTTCCTCGGTTACCATAATTAAAGGAAATGCATATACATATTATGTGACGTCAAATTTATATTAAAAATTAGTTAATACGTATTCGTTTAAATATATTTGTGATAAATATTATTGATTTGTTGAATTATTAGATAATAAATATTATAAACAATAGTTGCAATGGTGCTGCATTACATTATTTTCAACAACTGATTTGTTATACATACACGTTTTAAATATTTGGTTAGCTTAGATGAATATATATAATTAATTTTATTTTTATAATTTTCAAATTAATGCGTGAACATAATGAATTAGAATTAGTTTCTTAAGCACCATTACATGAATTGCTATAAAAATAAATGAAAGTGGTCGAAAATGTGTATATATATTTATAGAATTCGTAAGGTATTATATGATCGTAATTGTAATTTATTAGAAGATATACTTTATATTCCAAACAAACACGTTTCGTTACTATTTCTGATTCATTATTACATTAAGTTCGTAATACACTGTATTATAATAGCTTGTAGAAATACTGAATTACGATGGAATGTGAAATAAACGGCTATTTATTCGATGTTTTTTCTGCATTGACGTATTTTGATTTAGAAGTGATTTAATGTAAATAAAACATTTTATATCTAAACTTAGAGAAACTGGAAAATGAGTTTAGCGGGATAAAAATATGTTTAAATATTGTACAGTTCGTGATAACATTTATTACTATTTAATTATATAAAAAGTTTGCAATTACATACTCTTTTTTTATAGAAAATTTTATTAATGACTTATAAAGTCTTTCATATAAAATAAATATTGTGAATAAAGTCGTCACGCCAAAATTTACATTTGGAGACGGTTTATAATTTATAGAATACTTCATACAACCCTTTAATTTAAATTACAAGAAACTTAATTTCGATGTATACGAATAAAAAGAAATAAATAACGAATGAAAAGTCATTTCTTAAATAGAAGTTAATTTAATTGTAAAGTTTTCCCATGCAATCCACTAAGTATTTTAGGTAAAGGTTCAGAACTATTTGCCTTCTTAAAGAAAAGATTTAATCGTTGTTTTAGCATTGAATTATCTATATTAAAATTTCCTTCTGGGTTTTCTAACAGAATAGTACCTTTTCCTGAAGTACCATTGATATTAACGTATTTACAGACTGGATATTTTAATACTGAAGTTGACTGAATTTTAGCTGGACCAGCTTTTGTTACTTGAATTGTTTGTTTATGTAACAATGAAATATCGAATTCCTTCGACACTATTTTATTATTGACATACAAGTCATAAGAACAATTATAAATACCAAATATTAATTCGATTTCGTTTCTTAATTGTTCATATGAGATAGGAACTAACGATTTAGGAGTTTCTAACAAAACAGTTCCTAAGCAGCTGGTTGCTCCAAATCTTGGTCTCATACCTACAAGTTCAAGATTTACGTACTTTAACAAAGGCTCTTCATGTGTTTTGTTATTATGGTTTTTAAATATTTGTCCTTTTACTAATACAAGTTTCATATTAACGCCTTTAATTGTTTGCATTTCTTCTATAATTACATTTGCATTATCCGACAATTTTGACATGTCTTCCTGTGGAGTTTTAGTTGCATTTTCAATAAAATCTTTGTGACTAATAATTACTTTTGCTAAATTACTATCTTGATTTCCTATTTCATAATATGCAACTGCTTCATCTGATGGAACCAACTGAGCTTTCTTTCGCAGTTTTTGAACCCTATTAATTACTTCTCTTGCCACTCCTTCATTATGCATACTTTCATCAGGAGTAACATCCAATAAAATTAAAATATTTCCCCCACTATGTGCTTCATACTGTTTAGATAATTCATCAGCTGCTGGGCCAGTAAAACTAAACATCAACCGCAAATCTTGCTCACCTAACTTATGACCTAGAACAGTAATTTCTTTCGTTGCAACAAATGCTTGTAATTGTACATCAGAAAGCTCTTTAATGGCTTGAGTAATGGACTTAAATTCTCCTTTAAGACGTGATCCAAGTACTTTATGATCGGGTTCTGCTCTTAATTTAACACCATACTTCTCTTTATCAGTAGTGACTGTTAATTCCTTTACATTAAGTTCTTCAAGAATGTATGATTTTAAAGAAGTTATATCATTCAATACTTCAGCATCCTGATGAATTATTACAACTTCTGGTAATGGATATTTGACAGGAATTGTTTTTCTATCTCGTATGACGCGTCCTAATTCTATCACGGTTTGCATATAAAATACAGCTTTCTCAATCTTTTCATCAATTAATTCCAAACAAGGTTGCGGAGTCATTTGATAATGGACACTGTCCATATTAATCTTAGACTGTGGAAGTATTTTCACTAAATATTTGAACATAAACTCTGTTAAAAATGGTGTGAATGGAGCATTAACACGAACCATCGTATAAAGAACACAAAATAAAGTGTTCAATGCTTGTTGACAATCAGTCACACCACTATCACCTTTTATACGTTTTCTGTTCATTCTTACGTACCAATTAGTAAGATTGTCTATGTATTTCACTAGATGAGGTACTACTGTGTATAATCTGTATGCTTGCATTTCATCTTTAACAAATTGCAATAATGTTTGAGTAAAAGACAAAATCCATCTATCCATGATATTATTAGAAGACACATCTGTAGAATTGTCATATATAAAAATAGTTTTCTCTTCTCTTTCAAACCTTTCAATGTTCTGCATTAAAAATCTGAAGGCATTATACCAAGGTAAGAATACATCCTTTATAACATCCCTTACACCTTCCTCTTTAAATCGTAAATTTTCCGCTCTCACAACAGGAGAATTAATTAAGTACAAACGGAGAGCATCGGCTCCGTATTTGTTAACAATTTCTATAGGATCTGGATAATTCTTTTTGCGTTTGGACATCTTTTGCCCATCAGATGCTAGTATTAAACCATTGGCAACAAGATTTTTAAATGGAGCTTTCCCAAAAAGTGCAGTAGATATAACTAAAAGGGTATAAAACCAACCGCGAGTTTGATCAATACCTTCTCCAATAAAATCAGCCGGAAAACTCTCCTCAAATTCTTTTCGATTCTCAAAAGGGTAATGCATTTGTGCATATGGCATCGAACCTGATTCGAACCAACAATCAAATACTTCGGGTACACGTCGCAAAGGTGGATATCCTGGTCGTTTGGATGGTATAGTTAAATCATCTATACTTTCTCTGTGAATATCTTTTATTTTTTTATTAGTTAGTTCTTCCAATTCTGCAATACTTCCTATGCATACAATTTCTTGTCCATCTTCTGAGATCCATAAAGGAATTGGATTACCCCAATAACGATTTCTACTAATAGCCCAATCACGAGCATCTCTCAACCAATTACCAAATCGTTTTTCTTTTACATATTCTGGTACCCAATAAGTAGTACTATTTGCAGCTATAAGTTTTTCTTTTATAGCTTCTACTCTGACAAACCATGAAGGTACTGCTTTATAAATTAATGGAGTATCAGATCTCCAACAATATGGATAACTATGTTTGACAGTACTGTTATGAATTAATCTTTTATTTGCTTGTAAATATTTGATAATATCTTTATCAGCATCTTTTACATATTTTCCAATAAAATCATGAACTGGTTCTACGAAACGACCACAACTGTCAATTGGACATATAATTTCTTGATCTTTTGTTATAACACCAGCTTCTAAACAACACCGGTAATCGTCCTCTCCAAAATAGGGTGCTTGATGAACAATACCTGTACCAGTCTCTGCGGTAACATATGTATCATTTAATACGATAAAAGCACCTTTATCTCTTAAACTTTCAAAATAAGGAAAAGGTGGTTTATATATCTTTCCTTTCAAATCAGAACCTTTTCTTTTACCTTGTATAGTATACACATCTTTAGATTTGTAAAGAAGTTCTAAACTTGATTCTAATATGACATAAACATTATTAGAAGAATGATCTTTAACTTCTACATATTCATAGTTAGGATTACAGCAAAGAGCCATGTTGCTGGGTAAGGTCCAAGGTGTAGTAGTCCATGCTAGAATTGAAACATTTGGTTCATCAACTAGTGGAAATGCCACGACTACAGAAGGATCAACAACATCTTTGTAATTTTGCCCTGATTCAAAATTAGACAGTGGTGTATTACAACCAGTAGAAAAAGGCATTACTTTAACACCTTGATACACGAGACTTTTATTATATAATTCTTTGAAAATCCACCAAATAGATTCCATGTACCAAGGATATAATGTTTTGTAATCATTTTTGAAATCTATCCACCTGCCGATTCTGGTCACTATTCTTTCCCATTCTGTGGCATATTTCATTACGATGCTTCTACATTCCTTATTATAAGTTGCTATTCCCATTTTAGCAACATCATCGGGACCTTTTATATTCAAACTTTTGTCTATTTCATATTCGACAGGTAAACCGTGAGTATCCCAACCAAATCTTCTTTCCACATGATAACCAGATTGATGAGCATACCTTGTTATAATGTCTTTTATTGTGCCCGCAAGTATGTGTCCATAGTGAGGTAAACCCGTTGCAAAAGGTGGACCGTCGTAAAATGAATATTTTGGTTTTCCTTTTGATTGCTTCAAACAATTTTCAAAAATATCCAATTTCTTCCATAATTCCAAAATAATTTCCTCCTCCTTTGGGAAATTAATCGTCTCTGGCAATTTTTCTTTCATTTTCAAAAGATTTTATTAATTACTTTGCGAAATATTTGATACCAGCTGGTATACTAATATAATTATCAAATTTAGAGTACTGTGCATCAAAGACACGGTAGCGAATTACACGTAACTTATTTCAGAGGTTAGAATTATAAATTGATGCACGTGTTTCTAAAAAGGTGAATGCAATGTTCCAATTGAGAACCTCTAATAATTTGTATCACTTGAACTGGAAGGAAACTGTATATGTATAAATACATATTTATATAAGCATGTAATACATGTTTTTCACATTATTAATAAATTGTGGAAACAAAGGAAACAATTTTTTTTATTATAATTTTAGCAATAGTGAAACATTATTACATCATTCAAGCGTAATTTAATATATTCATAAAGAAATCATAATAGATTAACAAATAAATATGATTGCACATTCTTTTTTAGCAACTTCATTTTATTTTGTGTACAATTTATAAATAATAATATAAATATATACAAAATTACGTAATAAGTACTTTAATAATTGAATTATTTTATAAAACTTGTGTGTATACTATAATTAATTTAATACAATTTTATTTTGAATTATATATTAAAACCTTTTATTGTATACAAAATAAACGGAAAATAGATCAAAATTAAAAACAGTCGTGACTAGAAGTTCCATTATGACTAACTCCTTCGTACACAATATACATATATACATATACGTACAATATATATACATGAATAAATATCTACGATTGTTGCGTAATTTGTGTTATCCTTTGTCGTTGTCCACCTATATAAATAACTTGTCTCTGTTCATCAGGATGAATGAGTTCATCTGTATGTTTCCAACGCCATTTTTTTTCACTTTCTTTAACACGCCTATGGTCAATGTAACTAATAACGCAACTTGTTGGAATCCATACAATGGCTGTAATAATTATTACTGCACCAACTATGTTATCTTTCAGAAATCGCATGACTTTATTAATATTTATGTCCTCGATAATATCCCAAAATCGTTCTACCACATCCTGAATTGTTTTCTCGCAAACGCCCTAGAAATATTTTACAATTTTTTAATTTGTATATAAAATATACTATCAATTATGTTTGAAAAATATTACCTTATTGCAAAAGCCTTGAATACATGGTGTGCCATCGGGTAAAATATCTTGTGGATCTATTGGGAAACATGTTTCATTTAAACTCATTCTGCAGCATCTTTTACATGCGTCTCCAACTAGAAAGTAAAGTTCATCATAAAGATATATTATTTTCTACATATGTTAAGTACAAGATATGAAATCCATACTTGTATCACACATGCAACTTTGCAGACCCTGTGTTTCACAATATGGTACACATTTCCCAAGTCTACATTGACCTCTCTCGAGACATCCTGTACCATCTTTCATTGGAGGAGATCTAGGACACTCACTAGAAGCTCCTGTACAACGAGATTCTTGCTCACAAGTTGCATATTGAGCATCCCTGCATTTTACACCTATTGGCATAAATGCACAGCCTTGACAGCAAGGTGAATTCTTATCACTAAAAAATACATTTTATTAAATATAATTTATTTAAAAAATCAATAGAAATTCTAATAACGAATGATTACCTGCAAACTGCTCCTTGACTTCTACGAAGTTTACAATTTTTATCACAACACGCATCATTATCTTCGGTACCCAGTAATCCTGCGTCGCATTCTTCGTCTCCTTCAACTCGTAAATTACCGCAAAATGATTCTTCTGGTTCAGAAAAACAGCGACCAGACTTTGCTTGTAATACTTTTCTGATAGATCTTAAACTACATGGTGAAAAACGCTAATGTATGAATAATTAGTAATCAATACCTTCATACCGTATTAAATACATTATATTTTGTTAATATTAACTAAATGTACCTTGTTATTCACATCATATCCGCTAACGCTATATGTATACATTAAATATGAACCTCCCTGACTAGCACTTGGACTGCATTCCTGTTAAGAGATACTATTTGTTTAAAATATAATAAATGTGACAAGAAGTGTGAATTCATAAAAGTTGAAGAAATTACTGTTATATCTGGATCATGTTCAGAACCCCAATTATGTCCAAATTCATGTGCAGTGACTAAATCAGCTTCTCTTGTAATTACTCTTTGTCCATAATGGTTTCTACTAGAACTTAAACCTGAGTTAAGATATAAAGTATAACCGTTCTTGAAATACTCTAAAATGTAAAAGTATTAAATAAGATATTGTTAAATTGTAATTCACATATTAATTAAATATTCATTGTTCGAATGTACCTGGTGTACAAATGCCACCTACTGAATTTCTACGAGGAGACCCGACATATGCTAGTCCCAATATACCACCTTCGAATTTGAGATCAGTAAATAAATGAGCTAAACAAAAATCCTTATGACTGTATTCACGACTGAAAACCTAAAGATTAGTTATATATATTGTATACAATCTGAAAATACGCTTAATTAAAAATCAGATTTGTGTAAAATGAAAGAATAGAAATTCAATTTTACCTCGAGCAAAGTGCGCACATCCCATTTTTCTCTAACCATATTATAGTGAGTTTCGCCGCCTCTTACACGAGTTGGTTCACTATGAACTACAATTTTCTTAATAACAAAACCCATTCCCTTAAATCCGTCTTGTTCTTGTCGTTCTTGCCATAAGGTATCGTTATAAATTTTATGTACTCTGTCAATCAAACTTATCTGTAAAATATAAACAATATGTTTTGAAAATCATCGGAATAAAATCATAATGTTTTACATTAATCAATGTAGTTATTTACTAAATAATTAATTGTAGTTTTTGTACTACTAGCACCCATTTCTTGATAAAAACGGTAATCAGCAACCAATAATAAGGGACATCTTGTTTTTGTTGGAGTGTACTCATAAGTTTCTGTCTGTCTTTTTGCTCTAGAATGTTCATCTGATTTGAAATTAAATTCATCTTCATCATTTACTGGAATGTCTGTAATTTAAATGTTGTATAAAAACACCTTGATATTTAATAAAATCATTTGTTCGAAATAACAACTAACTCAATTCTTCTTTCACGTATCCACAAGTTTTGGGTGCCCCATGTGTATGGCCTTCACCATTTTCAAAATGTTCCCAACTAAGTTTAACATCTGATGACTTATAAACAATCATTGTTTCATTACCCAAGTGAGGCAAATGTCTCCAAGATGGCTGAAACACATGACAAATTCATGTGAATTATCTCATGTCAATATTTATTACGTGAAAAATTGTATACCTCAATATGAAATGTTTCATCAGAAATTGTAATACTGGCTGTAAGAACTCCATTATCAATATGTACTTGTGCATGAGAATCTATTTCTCCAAATACGCGTCCATGATAAAAGCTTTCATGATCTTGTAAAGAAAAATCATTTTAAAATAAATGTATAATGTAAAAAATATATTTCTACATAACAATGTACTGTTTTACCTAAATGCACACTTTTTTCTTCTCCATTACCATTTACTTCATATGCTTTAAATTTGGAATGAATAACTTCCCTTCTTGGTGTTAAAATTAAACGAAAATACCTATCAAAAATATAATATGTGTATTATTTACAATAAACAATAACTATTTGTAAGTGATAATAATATGCTAAATTACCGTCCATGAGAATAAAATTCCAATTCGTTTATTTTATTGTAAGGATGATAGCTATGTTGAACACCTCGTTTTACAATTTTATGTTGGAAATGAGTTGAATGAATAGTTTCATAATACTTCAAATTCCTGTGGAGACCATCTGCAAAGATAAATCCAACAATATAAAATAACAAATGAAATGTTAAAGTATAATACAAACTACTAAATATTTAATGTAATATACATACAAGTGATTTGTACAGTAACAAATATATAGTATATTAACAGTGTATTTCGAATTTCCATACTTCTTAGAAATATTTTATATCAAATTACTATTTATTATTGTATTCTGTGAATTATATTTCATATTATCAGCATTTTTTATTTTTAAAACCGAATTTTATATGCACTGACGAAGGTTAATGTAGAGTTGTTACAACATTCCTCTAGGTTAATGGGGTAGTGTAAACTTTTTCTCTATCAACATACAACACATAGAAACATTGCCTTATTTTAAAGCACATGCACAATAATGATCAATTATAATTTTAATTAAATTTACATATATAAAATGTTCAATTAGATAAAACTAATAGTCTCATAGAATAAGTACAATTTTTCAATAAATTAATAAAAATATTATAAAGCTGAAATATCATTTTCTTCGCAAATTTGACAATTATTGTATGTAGGGATAACGTACTACATATATATATATATATACACATATATAGTTAGAATTAATTGTGGTGATAAATTGTGTTTTCATTAAAAATTTGGTGGATATTTTTTACAAATGTTCGTAGACCCTCTTTGATACAATATTGTTTATGACAACGTATACATAACAATCGAAACGAATTTTTTTACAGATGCCGCAGTTAAAACAGTTGGAAGCAATGTTTGGTGCCCTCACGTTCTCTAGAATGTGCTAGAAGTTTTTTTGAGTCGTAATATTATAAGTATTATAACTAAATGCGTACTAGTCATTCACAAACATCGCAGTAGTTCAAGAAGTTTCAGTATATAATTGTAATTTGTATATGATTTTGTACGTTTAAATTAAAATAAAACGATAAAAGAAATGTCACAGGAAACAACTTTGTTACATTGTTATAATCGTGGTTGTGGTAAGAAGTTTGATCCGAATGATAATAAAGAAGGTATGCAGTTTAATATTATTTGCCTGGAAATAATAAAACAATCTAATTATTCGTTTGTTTGTTAATTGAACATATTATATATCACATAAAAATTCGTTTTATCTATATTTATTTTAGGAGACTGCATTCATCATCCTGGTCATCCAGTATTTCATGATGCTTATAAAGGCTGGTCTTGTTGTAACAAAAAATGTACAGATTTCACAGAATTCTTGAATATCAAAGGATGTACAAAATCTTGTCACTCAAACATCAAACCACCTGAGCCAGAGAAACCTGCCGTTGACAAATCGAAGACTAATGAAATAATTGAAGTAACTGCTCAGCCTCTCAATAATGGACCTACGTTAGAAAGGCCTCCTTTTGATGCTCCACAAGTTACATTAAAACCTAGTGTGTCACCTACATTATTAGAACAAATTAAAGGATTAACTTCTTCTGTATCAGAAATTCTACCACAAACAAAAGTTCAAATTGGACAAAGCTGTAAAAACAATGCATGTAAAGCTACGTATAATGGTCCAGCATCTGATGATGAAGTGTGCAATCATCATCCTGGTATTCCTATTTTTCATGAAGGAATGAAATATTGGTCTTGTTGCCAAAAGAGAACTACAGACTTTTCCACATTCTTAGAACAACCAGGATGTTTGCAAGGAAAACATAAATGGATTTCTGAGGTATATTAAATATTGATACTATTTACTCACTTAAATGTATTTTAATAAGAAATATTTACATTGGCACTTAATATTTTATATATATATCATTTGCAATGTCTAACATTGTTTTAAAATTAAAACAATAATTATGTTTTAGAACACTGGTAAAAAAGTAAACTGTAGAATGGATTGGCATCAAACTGGAACATTCATTGTAGTTTCTATTTATGCAAAGAAATACCAGCCAGACCAATCAACTATTAAATTAAATCCTATACGTTTAACTGTGGATCTATATTTCATTGAAGAAAACTCTAGATATAATCTTGATTTAGAACTCAGAGGAGTATGTATCAGATTTTTAAATAGTCGGTATTGAGTAAATTTTAGATATTCATAATGTTTATAAAATTTATTTCTACAGGTTGTTGATATTACACAAAGCAGTGTAAATATGCTTCCAACAAAAGTAGAGATTAAATTAAAGAAAGCTGAATCTGGATCATGGGCAAAATTAAATATTCCTAGAACAAACGAGATAGAAACCGAAGAAAATGATAAAAATGATGAAAGCATTAGCGCACAAGTTGAAGCTGTTGATCTTAGCGATCTTTAAGTGTTCATATTTAATTATTTTATTATGGATATTGTAAAACATGAATCTATTATCTATTTAAAGATAATACTTTCATTTGAAGGTACAAAGAAATATTATTTTCTTAATGTTATCGGATTTATTTCCGAGAAAAATGGGGATACTTAGTATTCACTTTGTTATTTTCATAAGAAAAACTAAAAAGTCTATCATTAAATTTTGATATTTAAAAGCAGTATTGAGTTTTCAATACGTTTCATGTTTTATTTATGATTTATTTAACGGTAATAAATCATTAGGAGCTCAAATTGTGTTTTGATTAATATAATAATAGACCTTGTTTATATGTGACGAATGAATTAAATAGAAATCTGGTTAACCTGGGGAAAACGTATAAAGAGAAGCGATCTCGTCGAAACCTCTGAATTAGGTATTACGACTACTTCGTAAAAATTGACGAATTTTGAAACCGTGGGAACTTCTTTTCTTTGGTCGCCATTTTCTTTAGAGAGGCTAGAGCGCCTATATGTGCACGTAATAATTAAAAGTGTGTTAAAGTAAACTTAACCTATACATGGTTATCATTTTAATCTAGTTTCATTGTTGTTTTCGATTTATTGATGCAGTAAATTATCCAAACATGCGTTTATACAAATAAACTCAATTAGAAATTAATGTAATTTGTAGCTTCTATAAAAATAAGCAAATGTTCTTTATTTACTTAGTTTTGTACTTTATTTAAACACATATACAATAAAGTCTTAATATAAGTGACCCGAATGATGTTGTGTTTAGAATCACTTTTATTAGAAGAATGTAAAAAATTTGTTGGTAAAATCTTTCTAACAAAAAAGTCAAAAATAAAAATGTCCTATTATTGTATTGCCTCATGAATATACACCCACCAAATCGCCTTACATTTTCCAAGTAGCGATCTTTCTTCAATGGTGGGGATAATTTTTTCAGTTATATCGTGTACACATTATTTCCGTTTATAGTCAGGTTTTACTACACACTTCTATAGCAATAATTACCGCTTATTGATATAAAAATATAATTAATTTGCATAATTTATTTGCATGTTAGTATGAGTATGACACCTCAAAAATTACGAGTAATGAATTTTTATCACTAATATTTATGTTACATATAAATATCTATCATGATATATAAACACATACATATTAATATATTATTTTAGATACTTGCTCTTCATGGATATGCTCAATCGGATATTACTTTTAAATCAAAATTAGGTTCTTTGAGAAAAAGATTTAAAAGAGAAATTGAATTTACATTTTTAAGAGCACCGCATAAAGTTTCAATGCAAAAGAATTTTGGCATTGATGAAACAGAGGAAGGTATTATTTTTGTTACTTGAAAATTGAAAATTCAATATATATTTCTATGTAATGATATTACATAAATATACAATCAACTTAGTATTAAGAAGTAATAAATACTGTCTTGTAGGATATGGATGGTGGTTTAATACAGAAGATCATATATTTAAAGCAACTGTTCCAAGCAATTTATCTGTAGGTTTTGAAGATAGTATAGCTGTAATTGAAAAGATATTTCAAGAGTCTGGTCCTTTCGATGGCATTTTAGGTTTTTCACAGGGTGCAGCATTCGCGGTTATACTGTGTTTTATGCAACAAAAAAATCGTAAATAATTAATTTAATAATTATGAATTACACAGCAATTTTAATTTAATATAGGTATCTATATAATCACTTGTTCCAGTGTTACAAATCAAATTTGATTTTGCAATTATTGTATCTGGATTCAAGTCATTATGTAAACCTCATACCATGTATTATGATGGAAAAATAAGTATACCTTCATTACACATATATGGAGAAACTGATCAAGTTATTCCAGCAGGTTAGATAACCTTTAATCTTTTAATAAAAACTGAACTATATATGAGTGTACCTTTCTTTTTTATAGAATCAGCGGAAGAAATTAATGAAATGTTTCTAAATAAACTAACACTAACTCATACAGGCGGGCATTATGTACCAAGCAAAAAGGAATATTATAAGGAATTTATTACAGACATGACATTACAAAAAAACAGAAGAGAAGATTAACTGTAAGTTGTGTTCTACATTTGATACTTAATGTATGACATAACATAAGTAAACACAATAAATAGGCTGCACTGACTACAAAGTGTAATTCACATAAAAAAATGTAAAAATTATAATTAACATTGAGAAATATTAGTAAATTTATTCAAATCAACTGTAAATAAACATTATACAATATACTTTAAAAATAACTTTCATTAACAATTTACATTAAAATTTTTATATGGCAACCAAGATATGACTTGATAACATAATATATTAGGAGAAATTTGTACATGATTATTTACCTTGTTAAACAGGTATTGTACAATTAAAAATTGTTTAACTGTTCTCTTCTATAAAAGGCACTACTGATATTAAACATTAAAAATTGGACAACTTAAATTATGTTCTGAAAATATACTAGATTCATTTTTTTTTTGCTGATATAATACAACATATTAATTATTTAGAACGAATATCTAGTTCATATATATTTCGTACCAAATGAAATGTATTTTATGTATAGCAAGTTAAATTTTTAAATAGATTTTAACTCCGTTCGTTTGTATGTATCATGCATAATTATTTCCAGCTTTATGATATGGAAATTTATTATATAATATTATTATGTATTTATAAATATTATTAATATTAAGTTTCTTAAACTCCTTTAGTAAAGCTTACATTCAACTTTGTTTAATAAAATCAGGGATATTATATTTTTATCTATATGTATAATACAATATAGATATATGTAACATAGTGAAATTTTAAGTTTTAAAATTGTTAACTTAATTTAAGCAATTTAGATTTGTATAATACATTACATTTTTTAATGATGATACTAAAACACATTCAAGAGTATTTGTTATATCAAGTACTGTATGGATACAATTAATGTATTTGTCAACTGTATGCCACTTTTAAATGTATGACTACATACAATAAATATACGGGTTATTTTTAGAACACAAATTAATGCATATGTAAATAAAATTCTTAACAAGGTGTTATGATATAAAAAATATGATGAACAAAAATGTTATATTTTATACTTAAAATCATATGTCTGGTATAATATAGCAGTCAATTTGTTAAAATTACGTATACTATTTATAATTTATCACATTCTCAAATTTCTATTTGGTAACAATAAAACCTAATGTTCACAGTTTTTACAAACAGTACTGTTTAATTTTGCATATTAAATAATAAATGACATGTATATATTTTACAAAATTTGAGGCATTATTGCATACTTCAAGTTTAATAAAATAACTGACATAAATTTGTACCTAACAAATTGTATCGAAATAAAAGATAAATAAACCGAAAATATTACAAAACACTGTAAGATAAGATACAAGCTATAATCATAAATTATATGTGACTGAGGTATTTGGTCATTTTAGCATTAATAACAAAGTGTTGAAATATTTTAGTAGCTATTAGAGATTATAATAAATTTAACTGATGTACTGGATCATAAGCTTCATATTTTATTATCCTTTTCAGTCAAATATCCAAGTACAAATAGTAGTTGTTTATCACTCGCAAAAAAGGAGAACAAAAATCAGGGAATGAGCAGTTACTTAACATTCTCCTTAAGAAAGTTAAAAGAGTTTTTGATATTTTTAATATTCGTATAAACTTGTATGTATCTAGTATTCACATTATGTTTGTTTAAACTGTGTCAGCCTTTTTAAAAATATCTGACAATCATAAAATTGAATTGAATTCAACACCTTATCATCAGCTTCTTCACAATAGTAACATTATTTCAAGGCGACTATTCTTGGCTATTGGATTCTTGAGATTTCATGACATCTGGTAGGTCAGGTGGCAGTGAAAATGGTGTCATCTCTAAAGTTTCAAATTGACCGTTTTCTTGGCGAACAGCTAATCCTACTAATGCAGGACACTGTGCTTTGGCAGTTGCCGATGTTAATCCATAATCAGATAAAAATTTACTGTCTGACATTACAACATTATCTTTGTTGAACAGCTGTTGATTTACAGGTGGTATTTTTAATATACCTATGAAACAATTATAACTTTAACCTAATTTTTTTTTATATATATTTTATAAATAGTCGCAATATTGTATAAAAGTGAGCGAAACATGAAAATAAAAAAATTAATTGGCGATTCTCTTTTGAACTGTCATATTATAGATGTAATTTGTGCTTTTAATTTATGCGCACGTAAATTATGTTTTTCTTACCTTCTATAATTTTCTTAAGTTCAAGAACTGTAGTATTATCTTTTGCGTCAGTAAATATCGTCATATTTTTTCGTCGAATCATTAGAAATACATCCTATAAAGAGGATCGTAATTGTATTTATTAGAGGTTATTTTTGTTAGGAGCGTATTAAACGAATATTACAGGGAATAGATGAATACGAACAAAAACTTACCATTATGTACTTTACTATATATTTATTATCGAAAAGGATAATTAATCTACAGTGTTTCTATAATCCTGTTTTGTTGACTATTGTTCACTTATAAATCCTCAGGTTAAAGGCAAAAGAATAAAGTAGACATTTACCGACATGATAGCCACATAAAACACGTTATTTGATTGGTGCTTCTTTTCAAACGCAAACTATGTTTGGTTCATTGTTTGTTTTTTGGACCAATCACAAATTACATTTAACTTCACGTTAAATTACAAATCCTTAAATCATAGATAGGATTATTTGAATATTGTTTATATACCTATCAATTATATCAATTTAATAAACAAAGTTCAAATATAGTAATTTATCAATTTATATAATTACCGCGATCGATACAGTGACTAATATTTATTGTCAAAATTATTTATTGTGGTATAAAAAATTGTGTTACAAAACAATATATGTCAATGGAATAAATTCTATATTTATATTTTACTAACGATATTAATAATAATGTATTTAATAATTATGTAACAGGTGAACTTACTTCACCCGTTAAAGAAACAAATAATAATAATTCCAAAATATATGTATATGTATAGTATGGAGTAAAGACGAGTATATATAAATTTAAAAACCTCTGATCATTCGCACTCGATTTTACTGGATCAAATATGTGTACTTGATAATTTTCAAGTTTCTAGATTTCTAATTTTCCAAATTTTCAAATCCACAAATTGTCAAATCTCTTAAATTCTAAATTAAAAAAGGTATTAACTAAAAACCAAGAAGCGGAGAGCCTCTTCTTCCTATGCGACTAGTTTCCCTAGGGAATCATATCGTCTATCATGCTTGTCAATGTATTTATATTCAGGTTGAACGCAGAGTGATTGCATTTCTAAAGTTTGCAAAAAGTCGGACGATATCAACGCAACAACATTGAAAACGGTTATTATACATGTCTGATGTTTTCCAAGGGGAGGTCCTTGGCCTTAGAGACCCGACGGTGTAGAACGTACGTGAATGAATCTCCTTTCCGCAGTGACGTCATTGGTAGCTATTAGTCCATCGAGTATTCGATGGTAAAAGCGCGATCTATGAAAGTGCGCACGCGCCTTTCAAAATGACCTGCGCGACGCTCAGACTCGTCAGCAGCGACTCGACGAAAACTCTGTCGCTATTCTTTCGAACATAATTCGATTTCTACCGAGACTAGTCGAGATGCGACCGCGGTATACATCCGTGGAACACTTCTGCAGGAAAATTGAACGGCTACGAAATCGCAATAACATTTAACGAGAGGGTCGCCGTGAAAAAGCGAACAGAAGTTCGTCGCAGTATGTTCCGGTGTGCTGTGTGGATGGTATGGTGATCGAAACTTCGAATAACGCATCGCGTTATTTTTTCGAGAAAAAGAAGATCCTCGAAGGTCCTTGTCGAGTTACGCTGACGTTATTCATCATTTCTACGTGTTTAAGCATTTCGTTTCCGATTGATCGATAATCGTGAATTAGGTCGCCCACGAGTCGCGCCCCGAAGAGCGGAAACACGGATAAAAATCGTGAGGGTGAAAGAAAAATCTTTTAGTTGGTGCTCGAACGATCACCGGCTGACACGTTCGACGGTTGTTATAAGTCTTGAACGACGGTGACGTATATGATGAAATTACAGCTGCTTGTAATCGAAACGGATTACTGCTGGAGGAAAGCGTTGCTTAGGTAAGCAAGTGATCGCGGATTTTTACCAAGCCACTTACGCCTTTAACACTTGTCAGTAGAGTTAAGCTGATTTAGTGGTATTTTTTATAAATAGTATGTCATACAGAAATCAAAATATTCAAACTCTTAAACCGTTCAATGCCCATTCAAAGATATAATAAATCAAATATTACCATATAACTGTTTTAATAACGATGTCAAAAAACGAATCATTTTTCATCATTTTCAATTTTCTTCAACATTTTGTTTGCAACAGATATCCATTCAATTTTTTGCATTTACATACATTTTTGTAAAAGTAGAATTATTTTGGTGTCTTTTTCTAAGCATGCTTTTCATAACTTTTGTACCTATAGTTTTCAAATGTTATCGTTGAACTGACATGTTACTTTCATTATATATCCGAATTGTTTAAATATGCCGCCATACGTTGTGTCGATAATAGCAAGCGATTAGCAGCAGTCGGTAATAAACGCAATTGACTACGACGATCGCCGTTACGTGCGTGTTGTTCGAAAAAATCTTTGACCCATACGAGAAGAAGTTGTGACGACGGTTCAGAACAGTTTGAGTTTCTTAGTTTATTGCCTTGGTCCTTGTTCTTCTCGTTCGTATCTCTTTGACTGACGCCATCTTCAATTTTGTTTTCTTTTTTTTTTGTTGAAGTGTCAATTTTCTGCAACTGTACGATACAGTGGATCTCGTAAAAATGTTATGAATACAAACAGTGAGTGCGTTGAATGAAAAACGAACGGACCGTCATCTAAATTGAAACGATACAGTGGTCGCGATATGAGTTTGCGTCGTAAATCTAATCTTCAAGCATCCCTGAAAGATTACAAACCAGAAAGGAGTCAATAGCCGTCCAAGTGTCCATGTAAAAGTCATTCAATAGAATTCTTCCTCTTTGAAGTATCGTTGGTTAGTTTATGTGTTGTTTTGATACATGTGTTTCGCCTGTCTTGTTGCATCATAATTGTATTGTTCGATCGAAGAAAATCGAGTCTACATTTGTTGGTTATGTTTCTCTGTTATAACCGTCTGCCGTAAATCGCACGCTTACCTAGTACGTTTTTGATTAGTGTTAAAAACTGAAAATATTAGTAGTGATAGTGTACGTAGAAATAAAATGCACAAGTTAAGATTGCCTGTCAAGGTCGAATTGCCCAGTGCTTTAACAAGGTATGGTGATATTTGATCTAGAGATATTGATATTGTTTTTCTTAATTTTTTTTCCGCATTACAATGACTATGTACTAATACAGAGATTCCCAAAGTGTTGGTCCGGATGTTTTGGTGGAACACGAGTTAATTTTGAATGGATCGCGTTAAATTTGAGATTGTAAGATTTCAAAATTTCAGGATTTTTGGAGTTTGTATCTTTAAAATTTGGAACTTTTTAAATTTGAGGAATTCCAGATTCGAAAAAATATGTAACGTATACATACTCCGATTCAAAGCAAATGGATTACGAAAAATGATCATTTTCGAACATTGATTTCGGCAGATAAAAAAGTTTTGAAGGCCCTGTAGTAGTATTTTTTTTTTACATAATGCTATATGCCTTTATTATTTGAATAATGAAGAACGGTGGTCGAAAATTGAGCAAATATCGACAATGTTGTACTTGAACGACACGATTTTCTTTTGAATACGTATTCTGTTTACAAATTCGGCAAGATGTTAAAATAGCTGCGGTAATTATAATACGATGCTTCCCTGTTGCACTGTCGAGACAGTTAAGAATCGAACTTTTTGAAATATGATATCGATCCAATAAATCAGTTTGAATCAGTTCGAATGTTTTTATATACTAATTATATGTTTTGTGTATGTAGATGTATGTTTAGGTATCATTAAATTTACAGATTTGTATTTTGTATATTTTCGAAGTAATATACGTTATCTAGTAAGCATGAAATCATCGCTTATAGTAAATTGTAGTATCAAAGTGTACTAAATTGAAGATTTTATTTCATTTCGTCTACATGTGTTTTCATGAAAACGCACTTATATGATTTTCAGCAATGTAATCCGATCGTCTGACATTGTCAAGAATTTTTTTCACGATTTCATTCAGATAGAATTACTATCCTAACGTTGTATGTAAAATGTTTAGCAGTGATTTCAATATTCCAATCTTTAGCAATTTAAAAAATAATAAACATGTGGAATTATTATCAGTAATGACGTGATTGTCGAGTATAATTATACTCAGCAATGTATGGAGAAACAGTTAATTCGATTATCACTTCTGAGATAGATTGTTTTTAAAAACTAATTGGCCGGTTGCATCTGTTGCTTTTGATAATGAAGACCATCGGATTAAAATTTTGATCACTAAATTTGTCTACAATCGGTACTTGGGATCGTAGAAATCACAACGATAATGTAATTGTAGATAAACACAACATTTATTCTTCATATATGTATGTTAAGATACACAGAAACATTGCCAAACAAGAAATTTAAGATCGCGGGTTAATAGCCCATACGCGAGGAGGCGATAATTTTATTATTATCATAACAATTTAAGCAAACGCTTGTTCACCGTTAATTGAACTACGGTAGTTGAAACTCCGTCATTCTTATAGATAGCAGCTAACCTTGGGAGCCGTAAAAACTAATGCAAGCTACAGGGCCCTACCCATTTCTATGTAACTACCATCGTCCAGTGTTCCTCGTTTCCTTCGATACGTCGAACCCTTCCAGTAGCCTCTGTGGGTTCCATTGGTGAGGAGGTAGTAGGAGTGTTTATCGTATGTATAATATGTATTACGATATAACAAGGTTGTATATGAAACTCGTGTCGAGTGGCGTCCAGTAAAATCGACATTTCCGGGATCGTATGTCGCATTCTGAAACTGGGATTTTGCAACTTCAGAGCTTCGTTAGCCCGTTGATAAAATACGAACTGTAGTGATTTGTCATGTATTAAATGTATGAAAAAAAAAAAAAAAAAAAAAAATAAAGTAAACGCGTAACTGCAAGTTTCATTCGAACGAAGGTATTGTGTATTGCGCGTTGTTTGGAGCGAGTGATTGATCGTCGTTCGTGGTCGTCCGTGGTCGTCCGTCGACGGTCGAAGGGCGACAAGGTAAAGGCGAGATCCCACCGAACCACCTGTGTGTGCTTTCGAGTGCGTATGCGCGTGCTTGCGGTTCTTCGGGTACACGTGCACCTAGCTAGTTTGACCAGAGACCAGTACGAGCTCGACGACTTAACAGCTCGTATGCGCTACGCCTCTGGTAGTGTATTTTTGGTGCCGTACTCTTATACGAACCTTTGTAGATTCGGACACTCGTTTAACCAGTTTAAATGAAAATAGTGTTAGCGAGGATAAATCGTCAGTCGTATCCTGACCGTCTAGTACGATGAGTCGTTTCGTAGCCGCGTTAGTAACAATTAAGATATCGTTGACAATGCATGTGACGCGATAACGAATAGTTTACGATTTTGGTGATGCATTTTTCCAAATACTGTCGGTAATGTAAATTGTGCAGAAATCGAGTGTGGCTGAGCAATGGTAGGCGCCGTTACGTGATTCGGACAGTTTTTGGCGTCGCACCTTTCACAAGACCTTGATACGGTCGATTCGGATTCTTTCGTTTCTACAAAATTGCATATTCGTCACTGAAATTCTGACAGTTTAAAATTTCATCTGTTTCAAAGCGTGTTAGTGATTGTTCATGGAACGGATTGGAATAACGTGGTGAACAGTAAAGAAATTTGCTCGCTACACTATATTGAAAACATCAACAAGTACGTATCTTAAATCAAATTTTTTTCAAATACGATCAAACGATTCTACGACTGTTATCCGATTCAAATTTCTGATTTGGTATTTACCGAATTTCAACTTGCAGACATTCTCTCGATATTTGCACGTAAATCATTTGCCTTATAACATTCTGTTTCATCCGTGTCGTATACACATTAAGATTTAGTATTAGAGAAAGATCATTTCCTAGAGATAATCAGTTTTTAATATAAAACGATAAAAGTGTTGTTCATTCGTTAAACGAGTTCTTTTATTAATCAACGTATTCGAGTAAAAAATTATATAGGTTACGCAGCTTGTGTACTCTGCGATTTTGGGATTTTAAAAACATGATACGTTTAAATGTTGCGAACAGCAACATTGAAAGTCTAACGAGGCATAAACGGTTGACGATTGAATTACTCGTTGTCGCATAATTTATACGTTCTTATGCATTTATTCGTGGATATAGGCAAAGTATATGTATAGCATTGTTTCTTGTAAAATGGTTGCGTCGCTGTTTACCCAGTGCACGTACCATAATGCAGGTTGTTCTTGCTCCCTCTCTTGCTGACTTTGTGCCTGTTTCAGTACATATTTTCGTCTCTTTCTCCTTTTCTCTTGCCTACTTATCGAACATTGTGACTTACAGTGTTTACGTTGCACTCGAACATGAAGTCAGTGCAAAATGTTATTTTGTCGGACGTGTAAGTAACGGTGCATAGATTTTAGTTATGTTTTCTATTTCATGCGTAGTCGTTGCTCGTGCGATACGTACATACATATTTAAAGAACGTGTACGTCGAGCACCTTCATTTTTCCTTTTCTACGAAGGAATTTATCAACGTTGTTCGCGCGAACGCATCGATTCAGTTTTCTTGACGTTCTCGCGCGTAGTAGCGTACCAACGATTACTCGGTTATGGTTTACGTAAGAGAACAATTATTTTCTTGTTTATCGAGTTTGCTGTGTGGGAAGAAAAATTGTTTGACAACGGTAAAAAGTACGCGATAAGCAGGTAAAAAGCTAAATTACTTTGTACTATTCCTAATTTATCAGCTAACAATCAATGATCGCGTTCGAGTTAGTGTTGAAAATTGAATCGATTTCAGATCGAAATTCAGCGAAATGAAATTTGTCTAAAGCGAACTATAATGAATTTTTATTTCGTCTGGATCTCGCGACGCGTGCCCGGAACGTTGATAAACGTAATCGATCGTATTTGTTCAAGCATTTCATACACGTGCGTTTCTATACTCGATCAAAATTATTAGCATCGATCTATTTGTCCGGGTCAATTGATCGTGTCCTCGCTGATTTTTCCATTGGTCAGAAAGTAATTTCTCGAACAATGCTGCTTGTTCGAAATCGCGTCTGTAAGGCATGGCGAGAATCGATATCCTCTACAATGTACAGGAAATTGAGGGAAAGTTCGGATTATCATTAATGCAAGAGAAACAAGCTAATATGTATAAGGTTCGTTTCATTCGTTACACTAAGGGGTGACTCAGATAGTGTGTTACATCATTGATTATCATTTAACGGGATCGCATCGTGAAAGTATCGATTAAAAAGTTAATCCGTCGAGATAAATACGACGCTGTTTCGGTCAAAAAATATAACTATAATATTATTTTGGTTGTAGGAAGCATAACTTTAAATATAGTATTCATGAAGAATAAACGAAACATCCGAATAATTTATATGATAAAAATAAAAATAAAATACAGAATGAAATACGAGACGAAAGAAAATCTGTGATCAAATATTCGTCTAACTGTTAATTACTGTAGAGTGTAGATGCAGTTGTGAGTCAGTTACGAGGAAGGAGGAAATGAGTCATGAGTTGTCTGGGACGTTTATTCGTGACGTAAATGCATCTCTTCTAACGAACGTCAAGTTTTCGCGGCTTTCTCGCGACCGTCGCGTCGTAACGATGACGTTTACTCTGACCACGAGTTTCATACATATTCCATTCGTTACTCAACTGGTACACGCTTTCGTTCGGCTGCATTCCATACTGTTTCAAAGACTTTTAATCGCTAATACAACTGTAACTTAGATTTTTTGCGGATAAGAACGAGACATCTGAATAATATCAATCGATAAATTTTCAAATTTTAAAACGTCAGAAGTGTTAAATTTGTAAATTTCAAAATGTATCGACAAAAAATCGACTTCTCCGTAATTGGCATTTTCCCTAATGGCAGTAGCGAAGAATAATTTAGCTGGTTGCAACGAAAGAACATAGAGAAACGGTTAAATCGACGGACTACTATCGATTCCAATGGGAAAAATCTAGAACTACATAGTTCTTTAACCGAGCAACGATAAACGTTAACCGCAGCAGTAAAATGTTAGCCTACCTCCTTCTTCTTCGTATATAGTTCATTTTATCGCTGCGAAAAGCGGCACGATTGTTCGGTAGCGGGGTCGCGATAAATATTCATAATTTCGCAGTTTTCGTTCTATCAACGATTATTTTACTCGTCCAATCGTTTCGTGGTACGTAATAGTCTTCCGTTTCTTTTCGATAAGTTCGAATTGTTGGTGGGAAACGTGAAAGGTGTACGATCGAAGTTTCTATGTGTTTTTTGCTCGTATGTCATTGATAATATCAATTCGTGGAAATTCAAGGTGATTGTACAGAGGATCGGCGCGATAGCGATTTATCGTTTGTCAGGTATTTCGAGGCGATAAGGTGGTGCGACAAATACAAATGTAGAACCGTTCAGTCGCGTTTCGTATCGTGTTCGTGCATTACTCGAACTGCAGCGTGTTCCTTTTGTAATTTGTATTTCTTCCCTCCTACATGCGCTTCTTTTCTTCTCATTTGAATGTCGCCTTATCTAATCTACTGTAATTGTCTCTGTTGTTTGTAGACACCGGCCGTCGAAGTGTTAAATCGCTTTCTCCCGGTACCCTTGATTAGGCTCGATCGAATCATCGAACGGGCGCCGGGCGCCGGGCGCTGGGCGCGACGAATCCACGTGCTCCAATCGTTTCGAAGGATGATGACGATGCATGGATATCGTTGTTAGTTAACTCGATGAAACAAATTGGCTTCGAGCGTTGTTCCAATGGAGGCCGTGCGAAAGAAGTTGCATGCAAAAATAACCGAGACACGGTTGTTTGGTGGTTCGCGTAACGATGAAAATGAGATGCTGCAATTGAGAAGCTGCTCGGAGAGGAGTGTAATTGACGTTCCATTAAATGCAGAACTCGATACTCGAAGGTAATTGAGGTGTACACGTTGATTTTGAAAAAAAAAGAGCCTCGATAAGTCTGCATCCGGCATGGATGTCATTTAATCAAATTATTATTTACATTCGAGTTTAAATTTTAAGCGATTTCATAATAAGTACATTCAAATATCTAGTTAATTAACGTAGATTTATTTTCAGACGATAGCCGTCTATAGTCGTGCACATTCCTTTGGTTAAGTGGAAATTTTACAGCTATGTACCCCGATTCTCCATACTTTTTTACAAGCTTGGATAGGAGGTTTTCTTCAGGAACTTCGTTCTTTCTTCTTAAGCTTTTCTTCGTAAGATTTCTTACGGTTGCCTTCGGTATTACTTACTATTCGCCTAGGATTCTTCCTAGAACTCTCCTGCAGTATTCCCTTAGAATTTTCCTAGGTTCATCCTCGGTTATTCCTAAACCTTTATGGTTCTATCAAGGATTTTCCGTAGATTTTTTATAGAATTTCCCAGATCCCTTGCAATCTTTTATAATATTCTCTTAGTCTCCTACTACACAGTGAGAGGTTCTTAACCTAGCTTTCGCGTTAACTAAGAGAAGCTTATGTTGCACTCGTGTATAAGCTATTTTCGGTTATTAACCTGTTGCTAAAGATTATACAAAGTACAATACCTTGTACGGTGTGTAGAAACTAATCCATAATAAATAACCGATTGTACGATTACAGGGATTTAATGTTCTTTTAACGTCTGTCGATGATCATTTTGAAAGGCCAGTTCGATGAAAACTCGTGCGTCAGTTGTTCGACTTCGATGTCCGATAATGACACTCGTTCCTAAGGAATGTAGGTTTCTCTGGCTGTTTATAATAAAAGTATAGAGGCGTTCCGAACGAAACGTACGATTTTAATTTTGAGAATGTTTGCATCGATTCACGAATTCGAGCAACGTCTATGAAAAGAGGGTACCAGGCCTGGCTTCGAAACAATTGGTTGCAAGGCTTTGTTCGGGTTTCTACGGAGAAATAGTTGACCTTTCCTCTAAGAAGTTAACATGGCCCTGGAAATATTGCTGGCTTTATCGTATATACGCGCGCCCCTTTTTCCACTACAATTGATTCGTTGAAAACGAATGCTTGCAAATGTTTGTGCACGATAAATTATAATCTTCTAACTTGTTTTGTCGTTACAACGATTTTTTTACGATTTTTATATTGTACAGAAACTCGATATTTTTAAAGAATGTCCACTTGCATTTCATCATCCATTTGCACTTTTCTTTATAGTCTTCATTCTTTTTCGATGCACGTACATCATTTTAAATGTCCTGTTGCTTTCACGTTTCCTTCAATTTTTTTAACCAAATAATAGTCGTAAGACATCTAAGCTGCCGTTCGATGAAATACCTTGATCGAGTTTCGAGCAGTCTGAACGATCATAAACGGAACGATGAAATCACATTTTTATCCGCTGCTGAATCGACAGAATAGCCAAGCCAACGTTTCGTTCTATGTTCTTCTTAACAATTTGCTAAACGCATTAGTATGAATTCGAGCTTAACCCTAATACGAACCGTGTGTGATTATCGTACAGGGACTCTGTTGGGAAACCTCTCATCGGCAGACAATAATTTCTTTGTTGTCCGATGCTCATCGTTAATTATAGCTACGAGTCATCGTGTTCGTTTGCGGTTCGATTCGAATTCCACGGTCCAAATGCTTTTTTCATCGAACCGATTAATTTGATGGGCATGATGTTTATTCCGATTTCCTCGATTACCAACGAACCGATGTCGAGAATTTATATTCTTATTTATATTTCATATTTTTTATATCTTCACGCGTTGTGTTTCTGTTTTAAAAATTTATTACGTTCGAATCTCTTCTGCAAATACGCGTGTTGCAGCACGGCACCGATGCTGCACTTCGTATAGTAACTGATGGGCGTTTAATACATACAAGCCTGAGGCGTTTTTGATGCACGTATTTATCGGATAGTGAGTTATTGCATAAAGTTTATGCAACGTTCTTGAAAAGCGTGTCAGAAAAATTTGTGTGCGCGTATTTATAAAAATACAATGTCATTTGGTTAGTTATTATACAACAGATATTACATATTATCAGACGAAGATTAGAACAAGTATTTCCCGTGAATTCTGTTTATCGTACCGGATATGAATTAACTTCTGAAGGACGGAAGCGTTGAAAAATATCAGCCACAAGACGGAAACTGGGTCATTTATAATCCAAGAATTTTTCAGCGTACCTACCGCAATATTCGAAGCATCGATATCTATATACATACATAATTGAAATTACCAGAAGAAGATTCGTATTATGAACTGGATTCCTTTTCAATTTTTCGTCTCTATAAGGTTTTCTTTGGATGCGTTTCTTTCATACGTTAGTATTTAACTCTTCATTGTTGGAAGTATGTAATTCGACGAGAACAGAAGCATAATTCGCCGAGAGAATCGCAGAATTGAAATGCGGTACGATTTTTAATTAAACGTCTCAATTAAAAAGGGAGGAAAATATTTTCATGCTTAATAACCGGTCTGTTCGCGATTGGCCTTCGAGAAAATCGAGGTACGAAAGAGATTGTAGGATATACGTATGACTAAGGGTAAGCAACGGGTTACACGTATCTCGTATTAGATGTTTAGAGAATTTGAAATTTCCTCATTTCCAAATGTTTAAATATTGAAAGTTCTTCGTAGACTCATCTCCCGAGTTCTTTCTATATTTTTCCAAAACCAAAGCGGATTTCTACTCTGGCATTTAATCTTATTATTAGCCAAAGAAAACCTGCGTTGCAGTGCTTATACATATAGGTATACATACTTGTATATAATTTGGTTGGTAATTTGGCAGAATTATTTCTTGCAATTCTTTCGTGTACGAGAATGTGTTCCAAAGATAACATTCATATGTAACCATTATTTCGAGTATAAAGGTTCAATTGACTATCGTAAAATACAGAAGAAGTAAAAACGGACTGACGAAGGCTATTGTAGAGAACGTCGAAGGTAATTGTAGCAGGTCTCGTGGGAGGTTCCGTCCGTTAATACAGGGATGCGCCCATGGAATGATTGTTCAGCTGGGTAAAAAGGGTCGTCGGTACGGAACGTTGCGACGCCAGGACTGTAGAGGTCTCGTTTGGCTGTTTATCGAGTTAAGTTTCGAGTTCTGAATAAAACAACCCACGTGAATGGGAATCTGGACATCGTTTCTTAAATTTCCTCCTTTATCAAGTTCATGGAAAAACACTGTCGTTGCTTTTTCCGGGATTCGCGAGTATGTATACGATCCTGACGTTAAATGTTCGCTACGGGTATAGCTGAGAATACTTGTAAGATATCTGTTTATCGTGCTTCGCGACGGCATTGAAAATAAATATAATGTATACAAAGAGATGTAAAAAGAGTTTAAAAAGTTTAAAGGATCTAAAGGGAGGAGAAATTAAACGGCCTTAGGTTGCTCTAGGTTGCTTGGTCGGACGAGCTCTTTTGTACGTCGAACAATCGAAAACGAATATCGAACGAACGAATAAGGAATTGAAACCGAATAACGAACGAATGTACGTCCGACACTCTTCTAACGCCGTTTGCAGGATTTATCGTTCTATTCGACGCAGAACGCACGATCCGCCTACAAGGAGTCTCTATCACGATGCCACCCACGCACTGCATTTCTTGATTCATACTTTGCGCCTCGCGATCAACCAAGAGGAGATTCTTTTGAAAGCACGAGTTTCGTCGTACTAGAACGAGCGTATTAAAATAAATCAGTATTTTAACCGTGGATCACGTTTATCGTTACCAACGAAATCTTGTTCGAAAGATCTTATTCCGAGAATCCTGAAAATATTGTGCCAGTTCTTTCATTTATTTCGTGAAACATGGGAAAATGACGCATAGGTGTTTCCTCTATATCTATAGAACCGATTAAATACCTTATCGCTTGAAGGCATTTCTTTATGTCTCCACGGCGTTTCCACTCGTGATCGCGATCGCAGCTATTATCAGCAAAAGTATGTCTCTGCACTTTCCGCAAACTTTCCACAAACGGATATGTGCGGTGCCTCGGCCATTTAGGATTTTAGCGAAGCCTGGCCGCAAGCCTTTAAAACGCGCCCCGTCGAGTACCCTTAACACGATAACCTTTTGCTCGGCAGCCGATGATAACTAAAAGTAGAACGTGTTATGTTGGCTGCATCGTTGAGCGTCAACGATCCGGTTAAACATGGACTGCTCCAACGTTTTATCGAACGACCGACGCGAACAATAAACTCGCCTGGCCTGATTTTTGCTCCGAGACCAGATGAAAAAAGAAGATAAGGAAGATTTCCTTTCGACCGGAAAGATTTCCGGTTAGAATCTCGTATCATCGATTCAAGAGAAATCACGGTATCATCGTGACTCGAAATTCCTCGATTGAACCGTATCGCGTCTATAAATAATCATGCCTGATCCGCATTCGAATTAATACGCGCTACGATCCATCGTGTTGTTCGTTGTTCCTTGTACGGTGCCAGTTTAATTGGAAAGTCGCGAGTGCAGTTACTTCTTATTTTTCATTTTTCCAATTTTATTTAATACATATAATTACTCTTCGCCAAGTATGGAGATTAAATATTTCGAGGTCTCTGCGATCCCTGTCTTCCGATAACAGCGAGAATTTTCAGTTCATTCGATATTATACTAGTATTCGGATTAAACGCATATAGATAACATAATGAACTTATGTAATATATTTACCGATTAATATTATCTTCAAGCGATAATAATTATGGTTATTTTCAATAGAATAGATAACGCGTTCAATTTTGAAAGGTGAAAAATACAGTATTACACGTAATAGTAATGTGATTAATGAATAATGAGAATGCCACGATAAACTTCGTTCGTTGAAATGTATGAAATGTAACGACAGATTTCGACTTGATCGTTTTATGTAGCAATACATCACAATGTGCCTGGTAAACGATTGCGATGTATGTAACAAACATTTCGTTCCGGCGCCGTAAGCGAGTTACGTAAAATTGGCACGGCATTCAATCTGTTAATTAAGCTTAAGTCGATTGAAAAAACGCGCGTTGACACTTAGACGGATAATTTGAACTCGCCATATCGTATTAAAACAACGAAATTATAAATACACGGTTAGTATGCAGTCGATTGCGAATATCAAATCAATGGCGTCTAACAAAATAAAAATCATCGATTTTCTCGTAAACCATGGTTTGGTTATTGTTTATTTAACCCGATCACCGTAAGCGGTACACTCGTTCTCAACCAAATGTTCTACCTACCTTGCTTCCGAGTAAACATCCGAGTTCACGATCTTACGCAATCTAATGTATCGATCGGATACATGTCCGTAACATTATCTTACATCCGAAAACCTCCATCGAAGATATATGTAGCTCCTTTCCATGGCAAGGTTCGCTGTTGTTTATCGCGACATAAGAAATGTACTTTCTCGCAACTTACTTGTTTCGATAAATGAACTCTTTCGTACCGACGAACGTCTTTACGTTTTTGTACGTACACACAGATGTTTGCTCGGATAAACGAATCGCGTACACCTATGCATACGCTCTAGAAGAGTAAATATCGAGGTATTAAAAGCGTACATGTACGAAGAGCGGAAGTAAGTAACGATGGTAGTATGGGAGAAGCCCATAAACGAAGCGCGTTTTGTTTGGGACGAAAGGGTTGGGAAATTGATCGGCTTCTCGCTCGACGAACACTCCTCCGATCCAGCACGTTGAACGGTAAAGCAATTGCGAATGATAGTCGCACCGTCTTCTGTTCGCAGGATGGTATTGGACCCCAAGGTCACGAGTCTGCATAGCGATTACGGAAGCTTCGATCGACCATTGGGCGCCGGTGAGGGCCACGAGAGGGACGTCGAGGCGGCGGTTGATGGAAGCAGCAACGGGATGGCACAGTCGAGCGACGTTTACCAACGGCAGCCGTTATTACCTGGTGCACCGACCAAAGGCAAAGATAAGTGGGCCGGTGTCGCGTCCGGTTCCGACTATTACGTTGACGACGAGGACGAGAAGATCGACAGTCTCGGCCGGCATCCTGGCATACCGAATGGATCCGGAAACGGTGTCGTTAAGCTCGACATACCTGCTCCGTTACGGGAAGAACCTCGTTTCCCTAAAGAGAAGTGGAAAACGTTTCTTGGTAGGGATCATCAACGACATCTTCATTTTATTTTCCATCACCCCTATGCGTTTCTGTGTTTCGGCTCTAACTGCGTTTTATGACACATCTCAGACATCAAATAATTTCAGCAACATCGTATACGCGTACGCTAACGTTCAGTTAATGGTCGCAGATTTTAGGAATCAGCCTGCCACTACCGTCCGAGTATCGTTGTACCTTTTTTCGACTAGGTTCTCGAGTACGTTCTGTTCACACGGCGAGGAGGTATCCATCGAGATCGAGGTCAATGCGTGACCTGGTATTTCGCTACAGATCTACACGGAGGTTGCTCTAATACGGTCAGGCTCCATCGTGTGTTCTTGAACGATCGAGTCATTAGAACCAACTCGTGTTCCGTTAGTCACTTGTTTCTCAACTGAATTGTCGTCTCACAAAATTTCTTGACATTCGCAACAATACGAGAAGTTCGATAATTCAAGATGCATTCACGACACGATGCATTCTCTATGTCAACAGACTTTCGTTTTTATATGAAATGTCCTTCGTCTTATCGATTTTTGTGTCTCTTTTAATTTTCTACATAATTTAATTAGTTATAAGAATCTTCCTGACTGATAACTCTGTAATCTTAATAGATCGCAGACACTGATCGATAATCAAGAATATAACATAGACGAGTATCGTTTGAAAACAATCGATCATCGGCTTTGTTAATCCTTCCTTACATTATGATACAACGGTGTCACATTGTTTTCAGCGATGTATTCTATTTTTATCATTCGATCACAGAAAGACACGTTTCGGACGATTAGATAGGTAGCATTATTTTGGCTCGTGATGCATTTGGAGGAATATATGTAATTTCTTCGAGTCCGTCAACAGAATGGTTCATTCTCTTTACTATGTATATCGCATATAAAATATCAAAGATACATCGACTAAGGATCACTTTTTGTTTCAGCATTTATATTTATGGTCGTGAACTTCATACTGACCACTGCGTCCCTCGCAACGGTGCACGAGCGGGTCCCCGATCGGAACACATACGGTCCGCTTCCGGATGTCGTGTTGGACAATATCGCCGCTCAGGATTGGGCTCTCAACGTATCAGAAATTTTGATTATGATACTGTCTAACTCAGCGATGGTTTTTATTATCTTTCATAAGCATAGGTACGAGTTACGAAAGTACGATCGACTTTAAAAGTATATGCTAACCAGTAAAGGTTTTTCTATTAGTAATGTGTTATAATTTCGAATTAGGAATAAAGTGAAACTTCGATATCCTTCTTTTAGATTGAGAAAAGATAGATATCAGGTGTATATATATATTAGAGATCTTTGATAATTACAGTAGTTTTGTATTGCCGAGTTGTCTTGAATTTGCAATATTTCGAAACGATTTTCTACGATATTTTCATTCTTTCAGATTTATCGTTGTTAGGCGAATATTTCTTCTGATGGGGCTGCTCTACATGATGAGAAGCATCACGATGTACGTAACGGTACTGCCTGTGGCTAGCAAAACGTATTTTTGCAGTCCGAAAGCGAACAACACGAGTCCGCTTCTCGTTACCAAGAGGATACTGCAGCTGATTTCAGGCTTCGGCTTGTCTATAAACGGCAAGCACACTTATTGCGGAGATTATATTTACAGCGGTCACACGGTCGTGCTTGTACTTAGTTACCTGATTATCAAGGAGTGTACGTATCAATTGCATATCGTCCGCCTTTCGGTAATACGATTTATCGGTCGCGCATAAGAATCGTCCAAAAGGATAATTAAAACTGCAGATTCTCCGAGAAGATGTCAACTGATACATTGGCTGGCTGGTATTACTGTTGTTGTCGGGGTAATTATGGTTTTGGTGGCTCACGGACATTATACCGTGGACGTCCTTATAGCATACTACGTAACTACACGCTTATGGTATATTTATCATACGTTAGCTAATAATTCGCATCTTAAGGTAAGTTGTGTTTTCATGCCAATGCTTTTATATTAATAATAGACAATTGTCGTAGAATTCATTATACATGGTATATCCGGAGATACGAAAGAAACAACGCGTATCTTCGTCAGATAGATATCGCTACGAGTAAATTTTCATATCGATAAACCAAAAAGAAATAATTTTGAATTTTTTGCAGCAATACGAACCAAACAACTTTCTGGCCCGACTCTGGTGGTTTCCTATTTTTAAGTATTTCGAGAAAAACGTGGGCGGCACGGTGCCACGACAATACGATTGGCCTTTACCCTGGCCTCGACGATTCCTTGCCAAGCACCCTAATCGGGACAGTTAATGTCTGTCTTTGATTTCACGATAGAGGCTGTCAAACAACGGAGTTACTTTTGTTGTCATTTGTGTATATATATATATATGTATATATATATAGACATATATGTATACGTACCTAGGCTTACAATGTGAAGATAAAGCTTTACTAGAAAATGGTACGGGAAACGAGGACGATGCGTGTGGTACAAGCTTTTGATCGGCGTTTCTCTCGAAGTTCGACGAAAGTTTGCGGTGTTCACTTCCTTAAAGACGAAACAAAAGAAAAGAAAAAAAGCAAAAATAGTAAAAAAGAAGAAAAAAAACTAACACATGAACGATAGTGAAAAAAGATTCTTGTATCGTCATGTTCGTTATCGTCCATAAGCAAAACCTATTTTTTTCTTGATTTTGATACGACTTATACATAAGATATAAGAAAATAGATAATGGTAGCTTGAACTTTAGTCTCGCAACGGAAAAGAATTCACTTGTTGTTAGAGGGAGGTATCCGAAAGTTACCAACAAATTTAGTGTATAAAATAAATGCTAGATATCTCTATTTTCAAATACTCCGAAACGCGAAATACTTAGGTATATAAAAAAAAAAAAAAACAAATTTATGCTGTATCGCTAAATGAAGCATGGAAACACTCAGACGTCTTGTTGAAATGTAGTGATAACGATGCGGAGAGAAATCGTTTTATAACTCTCTTGTTTGAACAACGACACGCATTGGAAAACAATTACCAAAAAGAAAACTGTGCTGCAAAGTTTACTTTGAAACAAATGACATTTTATTTGCGGCGAGACCTTCCTCTGGCCAATCTTTGGAGCGTCTTCTAATCTTTCGACTTCCAAGATACCATGACGATGTCGTTCTTTGATATTTGTTACACTGCGGCATGCCTTATTCCGACGAAAGTCAATCGAATGCAATGCAATTTTTTAACCGCTTCAATTGGTCAATTATCGTCGTTCGTTTCTCTAGCTTCGTTTCATAGCATTCCCTCGAAATTGATACTACGCTAATTATTTTATTGCGGAGAAACGTTTAGAAAAGAGAATTGGCCCATAGTTAGAAATAAAACATTTAACCGTGCAATTTCGTGGGACCAAACACAGAACAATTGGAAATGTAATATAGCGATCGAGAGAGTGATTGTTTTTTAACGAACAAGATTAATAGCAGCGACAATAGATACGCATATTTAATACGAACACAGAATTAGTCACAAATGCCGATGTTCTTGCTCTAATTCGTAGACTATGGCTGTTGTTATACGCTGACGTATATTACATCGTGATGTGTTCTTCTCTTCGATAGACTTTTCTTATTGAAGGTGATGCCGCGCGTTCAATTTTTAACCGATACGCGCGATATGCTAGGCATACGTTATGCTAAGCACAAGGTGCTGTCATCGGTGTAACTAGGACTTTTGTCTGGGGTGGGCTAAGGCATAATAAAGTCGCTTTTGAAAATTGGAAATTTGGAAATTTAGATACTCGAGGATTTAGAAATTTGCGAATTTGAACCTTTAGAGAAAGTTGGAATGTTTGGAAAGTTGAACATTTCTAATTTGTCGTTTCAGAGGGACTATACCCACCCTCGGCTTTTCCTAGTAACACCAATGCATACAGTATACCAATGAAATTCGTGTGATTCCTCGGAATAAGGTCGTCTTTTAATCACACACACACACACACACACACACACACGCGCGCGCGCGCGCAGACAGGCAGAGACAGACACACATATATTTACATACACAGAAAGACACGCGCATACACGTATACACGTACATACACACCAGATGTTGTCACGCATAGATGCGAAAATGAAGATGTGAATCGTGCGAAGAAAAACTATCGCGTTGAATATGACGAAAAAGATGGAAAAAATAGAGAGAACGAAGGAGAAAAGAAAACGCATTTTCCAATTGTCAATTCTTCGTACGATTTCCTCTTCCCCTTCTATCATCTAACACTATAAAACTCGCAACAATTCGATTCTTGTCTCGCGAGCGAGCGCTTTTCAGTTTCATCTTCATTCGAGCTACATTAGCACAAAACGCTTTTTTATCGTGAAAAGAACGTTTCAATGAATCTCAGTTTCTTTCGAAGGGAAGGAGGATGGATGATAGATGATGAACAAATAGAATACGAATGATTCATGTATCCTGTGAAACCGTTGAGCGATTTTTGTGAAATTTGTGCATAGTTTAAGCAACGTTAACTACAGTGATCTGTTGTATTCTTCTGCACGCACGATTTATTGTTTATAATTGGGTGCAGAAAGCTCTCGTTATTCGTCATATCTAGTTGACGCACAAACGTGCGTTTCCTGGGATCGATTCAACTTGTAAATCAGCGAAATAAAACAATGGAAATGTAGAAATCAGTCACGGCAGTGTCCAGTTTTTCGCTTTTCTTTTTCTTTGACGAATTCGACGGCCGAACAACGAGCGAAGAAGAGGAAATGTGCGAAGTCGAACGAAGACTGTGTTGAGGAAGCCAGACGAATAAAGAAATGAACCTGTTGGCTCTTATTACATGGTAATTAAGTCTTTTTCCGTCTGTGATGATTAACGAAGAAACGAAGAATCATCGTTGCGACAGTTTGCGTTCGTGATACTAAAACGAAACACGACTGCGAAACGATTCAAATTGATGTTATGCCGATCAAAGTTACCGATATTTCCTGTTAACCCTCTATGGACCATTTCTGCTTTCTGTCAAGAATGATTCGTGAACGTAATTAAAGATTAAATTTGTTTTATTTTTTGCGATGGTGCTATAAACAGAACTGACGCGAAATCGGAGCGCTGCAAGCGCAGAACGCTTCAAGCTTGAACCGTTTCAAGCTTGAAACGCACATAAATTTCATTAATATTTGTATTAATATGATATTTTCCATAGAGCTTCGCAAACAGTATAATAAATTTTTCATAGATTGTGAGGCCCGTTAACACGTTCGATCCCAAAGTAACTAATGCGCAGTTCACTGCCTATCTAGGTTGTGTAATATTACACGTTGGGATCTAAATGTGTTGAAGTATGAATCGGGTGGATGCTTTGAACCAGCCTCACATCGATGCGATTATAAACAAATAGTTCTTCGAACGACTATTAATCCATGAATGGCAGGATCGAATCTAGAAATTTTATTTTGAATTCGTCTTTATTCTCATCTTCTAAATTTCATACTATTTCTTTAGATATTATTTTTCCAATACATGAAATACTTCATTTTAATGGACATACCGTTGTATAATGTTTCGTGGATACGAGACCAACAATTGGCCCGGTCACTGTCATTCGAGGATTAAGGTAACGATTAAATAACATGATAACGTGCATAGTGCAATAACACATGTTGGGCTATAGAGGGTTAAATGTTCATAGATGCGTGTATCGAATATATATACATAGATATGTATACAACATATATTTTAATAAGATTAAATGTGGTTCGTAGCGACATATTTCTTAAGTAACGACGCAGCGTTCGATGTTTTATCCAAATGGATCGTTCAAATATTATTTTGGAACGTGTGCAATAGGTATTGCACACCGCGTAATCATAGAGAAGATTATGCAGTGCGTGCGATTATTACAGCTGTTGAGAAAAGCCGCGGTAAAGCATGCGAAAATGTGTGCGTTTTGCAAATATACATAGTGTTGTTAGCGTTGATTCTTTCCCTGAGTGGGCAGGCTACGAACGAGCGCCACGAAATAATTTCTGACACGCTGTCGAAATAGAGATATTAATAACCGCGACAAATCGCAGCCAAAATACGAACGTGGAAATCGTGCGTTATTCATATTATGTGCGTTAACACGACGTGCACAACGACCTATGCATTTGTACGTATGGATTCATGCCAGGAGAAATAAATTTTACACCAGTGATGGGCAGATCATTTGCCTACTGAAGGGTAGCTAATCTGCAAGAGGCATGTAGCGATCACGTATGAGATAGTTTACAAATTTAGAAATTCGAGGATTTGAAGGTATAGAAATTTGAAAATTTAAGAGTTTTAAAACTTATAAACTTGGAAATTTGGAAATCTGAGAATCCGAAAAATTAGAATGGGCTGAGGAATTGACAGTTTAGAAATGTGTAAATTTGAAAATTTTTGTAGTTGCTCATCATTGTTCTCTACGCACACGATAAACGGTGAATATGTGCTTTTTTTATGACTCAAAGGGCCTCGTCTCTTCATAAGAAGATATATCGAGCAGTTGGATATAAAACGAGAAAAAAGAAAAGCAGAGCGCAGAAAATGTTCGTCGCGTTATGTCGATTCGAAACAACTAGAAAGAAAAAAAAAAATGAAAGAAAAAGTCGAAGTACATTATGAACACGCGCACGTAACCAACATACTGTGTATGTGTATTTATATGTATATACATAACATAACATATATATATATATAGATAGATATATATATATATATATATGTATATTTTTATTGTGTAGATATTTTTTGGTAAATTGTTACAATAATCCTATTAGATCAGGTTAAGCGTATACATATAACATATATATGTAAATACAAATACAATAATAGCCGAAGAAAAAGCTTCTCATAATCGCCGGGGTTTTCTCGTCGGGAACGAACGAACGAACATAAACGAAATTTTGTTACCGTTTCAATGAAACATTCGACTCCAATGGTTATATAATATATATATACGTATAGCTTTTTCAATGATTCGCGTCGTGTTTCTTTCTTTATGCCTGTACAATTAACGAGTAATCGTATACTCTCTATAAAAGAAAACGACTGGCTACTGGCACTCGTGCAACTTGGTTTCCATTCGCCGATGCGAGCACATCATATTTTGTACATAAAAATGTTATTCTGTTAAAAAATGTCTTCGACGATTGCTTTATTAAAGAAACGGAGGTTTAAACGTCGATATTACATTGCGCCAGCGTGCAACAATATAAAGACGAACTGCAAGTTGTATTCGATTTTACTTGATACTACTCTATATTTATAATATTTATTACGTTTTTTCATATGTTGATGTAATAAAGTTTAGGTATATACTTTGCAACGCTCGCTTGAATGTATGTCTCCGACCTACGGGATGAATGATCATTACTCGCCTTTTGTCTCTTGTAAATTTATGTAATGAAACTTACGTTATCGGCCTTTCATTTCCATGATCTCTTAGTAAAAGTATCATGAGTACAAGTCCATCATTTGTTGTCTGTTGCCTTGTTCCCGTTTTTCTTTTTTATAATTTATTGTAAAACACGAGCGAAGGTTGTGTATGTTGTGTCGGTCATAAAGCAGTAAAATATGCCGAATTATCATTGAAAGTAGTTTAACGTGGTACCGCTACATGGCGCGAGGTGTATCTTTTTTTAAAGAATATTGTCTATGCAATGATCGTTAACGATTCAAATAAATATAATGCAAACAAATATTTTGCAAGCTTTGATACGTCGGAAAAATGAAGTGTTTCGTATAATAATGTAAGTAAAATTTAATTTTGTTACTTCGCACTTTGTACCGTTAGATGATCACGTACTTGAGTGGCCATGCGACTCGATGTTTTTAACTTTAATTTTTAAAGTAATCGAAGTATCATTATCTAGGCTATAATAGAGTCCGCTTTTTTTTTGGATAAAACATAAAGTCTGGTGATATTCCGAAAAGGATTTTGTTGCCTCATTCGTTTCACCGTCCATCGCTAGATGGCACAAGTGACACTGTTTTCTAAAGAGCGCGTTAATACGAAATAAAAGATTTAGCGAAAATAAGCATAGTACGACGAATTTCGTAAGTGTCCTCGATTTTTTGAAAAAGAAAGTTGACAATATTGCAAATTTGCAACGTTATTTTATGCGGGATATTTGCAACAGAACGCAACCAGCAAAAATGTTTTTAGACAATAGACTAAATTTTGATACATTGTCCGTGATACTACTTAACTGTTTACGTATATGCGTATCGAGCGTTTAGGACAGAAGACGCGTGAGTAATGTCATTACCTCGCATTTATCGTGTTTCGTAAAATATCTGACGAAGTTGATAAGACGATGAACGATAAAAAGGAAAATAAACGTTTGCCTGACGCGTAAAGATCGAAAGCAACGAACCGTTCTATTATTTTTGTGAATCTATTGTACGTATCAGCGAATCCGAAGATACACGTATCTTCAGACGGACACGGCGAAACTGTTCGCAAAACGTTGCGATGGCATCCGTGGTTTTCAAGGTGACACGGACCTTGTATCGTAAAAGCAGCGATGTGTGCGAAAGGTGATCAATAACCGTCAATATGCAGGACGACGTTTTAATAAGAGTGTAAGCCCGAGATCCTAGGGCCCAGTTTATGACTTCGCGACACAGGACGTCACTTCGCCGCTCTTACTGCCTGCTCTTTATTATCATTCGTCCCTGTCTTTTCGTCGTTTCTCTGTCACTCCTTTACCTCCCTCGTCGCTCTACCCCTATTCTTCTCCCACTCTCGGTCACTCTTCGGCGTTGCTTTCTTCTCTTCCGTCCTACTTCTCCGTCTTTGTCGTCTCTCTTCGACTCTCTGGCTGTTTTCACGCGAATTTATTATTTATAAAGCCGAAGGAGCTTGCGACTCCTCGGGCGTGTTCCGACTTGGTCGTCCGACTTGCAGCCTCCCAACAAAATTCTGCCACAGTCGTAGAGTCTCGGTCGATTCGTTTCCACGACGCTGGCTCGTTTTCTCGTTCGGAAACGTCGTTGGTGTTGGTATCGATCAAAGCATGTATCGTAACCGAGCAGATGTATCCCATCGAAGAATCGCCTTATCTGTAAAAGCTGGATCGAAGCGAAACGAGTTTAAGTTAACCTCCGGACTGGTCGATTATGCTAAATGTATTTCTCGTACCGCGATGCTGATTAGATTATTAGTTAAAAGCATCGGATTATCTGAAGTGGCGACATATGTTCGACATTTCCGGAAGTCGACTGTTTCGAGTGGCTCGCACGCGCCCGCTACATGGATGTTACTTTTTATCAGGAACTTCGATAGACGAGAACGGTTGGCTCGAGTACAGAGTGCAGTACGCGTAAAGGTACTCGAGCTCGTTTCGTTAGAAAGAATTTTCAACTCGGAGTGCGCCGAAAGACAATGTCCGCTTATTGAATAAATATACAGCGAATGAAAGAATCATGCTCGTTACTCGTTTGTTTTCGCGAAGTTAGCCTCGATTATCTTGGTCGAGAAGGAGACAAGCCGATTCGTCGCCCCCTCTAGGGCTTCGACTCCGTGAACGCTGTGAAGCTTAAAGAGATAGGATTACTCGCGATTCGAAATTTATTTACACCGGCCTTAATCCCTATTATAGCCGCACGCGTAGCCCGAGGAAATGGCCGAGCAATTTCGGATTTCGACTGCCGTGAGATGATGGATCGCCGTTTCGTAGCCGGGCGCTGATGATACCTCGCAGATGTAACCTCCGCACCCTTTTCGGGACGGAACCACTTGCCGGTGATTATCGATTAAACGCATGCACGTCGTAGCCTCCTCTACTCTGGCCTCGTCTCGATTTTCCTTCTAGTTCCCCTTTCGTTTCTTCCTTTCTTTCGTTCTTTCTTTTCGTCTCGTTGCATCGCTTTCGTTCCGGGACCGCCGACATCTGGCCCGCGGCGCGCCGCCTCGCTCCGTCTGTCCTATCGCGTTCGCGACCGCGACGCGTATCGCTGCTTTCAAATAAAAGCCTTCGATCTTCGTCGAAAATTCGACTGGCAAGTTCGCGGTCGTACCCACGGAAGCAGCCACGATGTTAGCCTAAAACTTGAATCATCGCTGTTGTAACGAGCAATCTCGATAGGATTAAAAGGTTGTTTACCGAAACGGAAAGCCGAGGAGTTTGGGTTTACTTGGCGCAGTCGACACAAGCGCATCCTACCGGCGCGGTGCGGTCGTCGGCTTCCTACCGAATGCGTGTACATGTTCCTTTAGCCGGTGTCGTTGCGCGAACTGCGCTGTACTCGAATCAATCGTTCCCGTTTGTCAAACTCTCGGTAGCCTATCTACTTCGAAACTTGACGAATTCGAAGGCCTTAACGAGAGCTCGGATGTTCGGAGTAGCTAGAGAAGCGAAGTAGAATATCTTCCCGTTGCGTTGCTATCATTTCGACGATACTTGCAAACCCGCTTTCTGCGCCCTCGAGGACGTTCTTTCCTACATCTAATACACATAGTCATTGAAAATTATCGCTACCGCCTACAACGTGGTGGCTAGTTTTCATCCGGGTACCCAAGGAGCTCGACACACCGATAACGAGCAACGAGAAGTGACAGCGAGGTAACAGAGAACCGTCGATCCTGGGTTGTCTTCACTCGCTCGATCGCTGAAATAGTATTGTTGCGCTGTTCATTGAGCACGAGGCACGTCATAGATTGTCAACGGCCGATCGAGGTACAACCTTCGGCTCCGGGTAATAATAGATATGCTGTCAGCGGGATGTTTCGACATTCGATCAGAAGATTTTTTTTCTTACCTGACTGCAGGAAATCGAGGTTCGAGCAAAGACGACGAAATGGCGGGGGGAGGGCTTTCGAAGCATAGGAAAGCGAATAGCAGGAGAGGCGGCAGAACAAAAAAGGGCGCGGAGGAAGATGGAAAGGATTACGGTGCGTCAGAAGCGATGACTGAACGGCCGGTAATCGCCGTGCCGCTCTAATATTTCGAATAGTTCGCATTTACAATGGGCTTTATTGGCGGGAAAACTGAAAGGGAGGGGTATTTTGAGCGGCCAGGACATCCATCACCGGGTGTCAACGTGATTGTCTTGCGTCGCGTTCAACGCGGAAAAGTATTGACGTCGAATAGAAGCGTCGAGCGGCGACGAGCGGCGACGAGCCAGCCAACGCGTCGCGTTCGCGGACGGAAACGATCTACTCGTTCGATGTCGCACGAAACGCACGCTTCGCGAGAGGTTGTTCCGCCAACAAGCATCCTGACCATCGACTTGTCGTGATCGATGGTCCAAAGGGAGTTCGACGATGCCCAGACAACATGTTTGGACAGCTTTATTTCGACCGACGAATTTTAGCGTGCGACGGGGCGTTGCGGGTCGTCATTGTATCGTATTTAAATGAGCCTTCTAATGCGTTTAGCCCGAATATCAGTCTAGAATCATTTTGTCCTTCCAAAAAGGACCGCCGTGTGCTGTCTATATTGAACGCGACCCTACAGTTTCCTTTTTTATCCGTTTCAAAATATTTCTAATTGATTCTATTCGCGAGTCGAATTATACATATAATTTAAGTAAATTAGACGACGTTATACCTGGCCGATTGTTCGGACGACATATTCAAACAATTAGGTATATCTTGTAACGGACAAGTTTTTTGCAGAAATTCGATGTTAATTAGAGAGTGTCACTTGTGAAATTTCTGCAGCTCGTTCGACTTTTCCTCGTTTCAGTATGCCGATTCGTTAGCGTCGTGCATACTTACTAATTCAGAAAGGGGGAGAATAATCGAGAACGTTGGAACGAGCAAAAAAGCGATCGGCGTCGTTCGTTGGGAAAACAGTTATACGGGTGGCCAGAGAGTAGGTATACGTAGCAACATACGCTGACGAGAGGCGTCGATGCATAATCGGAGCGCACCCTTCCGTGGCTATCCGTTTTATTTATCCGATAACACGCCATTATGGGCGAATCGCGGATGCGGCTGTGTGTCAGTAACGATTGGCTATTTATAATAACACGTGGCATATGGGTAATTAGTTGCGCGTAAGCCAGCCTGAAAAACCCGAACGTTGACGGTACTTGTCCAGAAAAATTATCGTCGTTTTTCATCGTCCCGGCTCGAAATCCATTATTTCGGCTCTTGATTTTTCTCCGACCTGTGGCTACGTAACACCGTTTCGCGCTATACGCGATGTTTCACAAATGCATGTAGATATTTCAGGGGGCAAACTTACACGGTAAAACTGCTAAAAATAGGTATGGGATTAAAACTGTTTCTGCAGCATCGGAGCTTACTCTCGTGGGCTCCTAATTTCGGAGACAAGTTTCTTGTAACGAGTCTACAGAGATATTTTTCGTTCACGATTGCTTCGAGTCTCACGATATCTTCGTTAGTTTTTGCTCCGCTTCGTTCTTTTCCGTTACCCGTTA